>JACSYO010001855.1:975000-1420000 GCA_016806645.1 Ophiodon elongatus
GAAAAAAAAAAGTTTTTTATTCTTATGTTGCGAAAGGGCCAAAATAGTCACAGGAAAATGAAATGATATTTACTTTCTGTCAGCTGCGAATGGATCAAAATACAGATAACATGTGATCCAGCTCTGTACACCACACAATGTAGCTGCAATATATCAGGCGGCTGTCAAAAGTAAAGCTGAAAACATTCCACCCCTGCATCAGACAGCATATCACCGAGACATCAAGCCTGCGAGTTTCGCTGACTCATAGAAACTTTTTTCTGCTGACCGGGCAGGTCGAGCAGCCCAAACAGTCCCACAGCAGGGCGTCAATAACATCAGGAGCAGGTAGCAGCAACCTGTCATCATTGATGGCTTTAGACTAATTTGCTGTGTGGGTCGGGCTGAGAAATTCACCTCTGCTGGTCGAAGACGCTTTTATTTTGCCTTCTGTGTTTCATAGGAAGAGGTAAAGGTCATATGGATAGTTCCCGAAGAGATGCACCAATCCTCTGTCATGATTGCTGATAATTTAAATGATATTGATATATAACATAATAAAGTTTAGAATTTTCCAGAAAATTCAAGTGAGAAACGTTTTACATAGTATATTTAACAATCATGTGAAATCCAGCCGATTGAGTGAATTACATATTTTAATAGGTAATTCATCACATGTTGTAAAATATCTGTTGCTCTACACATTTTTACCCACTCCGACCTCTCCACAATCATGTTGTGCTGAGAGTATCCTATTTCACTTGTTATACTCCCTTTCTCTTACACACACACTGGAATATGAAAACACATATAGTAACTCTGATATCAATTTCTATCTTGGCTCTTAATTTGGCACAGAACAGATCTGCGAGGAAAGACTGAGAAAGAATGAAAAGGGTGGAGGTTAAGAACAGAAGATTGGTGGAGCAAGAGAAGAGGCAAGAGAGGGAGGGACACATGGGAAAGAGAAAAAGTTTCCCACTCTGTGTTTACTGTTCTTCACCCCGAGAGAAAAATCCCATGACTCAAAGTGATGAGAGAACAACAATGTTGGCATCATTAAACTGAGAAGCAGGCAATAATAAAAACCCACTAGCCGTTGTTTGTGTGCGTGTCTAGGACAACACACTGTTGTATCTGCAGGCAAAGAAAGAGATGTATCTAGGAAGTGAATAAACAGAAAACAATACTGGATACTGTACCGCCTCACAACAGCTTGCTGATCTATACTGTTATTCTTTAAAATAGTTCATTTAAATCCCCAGGATATCAAGCAGACTCACAACAAGGACATTTATGGTCTGTTCACTGCAGAGAGAGAATACACAGTCCGTACTGAGAGGAGAGTTGGGAATACAGATATGTTCATAGTTCTTACTGTATACAATTAGTATGTAGTATGAACTTGGGACAAAGCCTTTGTAATTCTAGATGGGATCATTATAGCCATGTTTGGTTGTAAAAAAAAAAGTGCATGATAAAACTAAATCCACAGTACGATGCAGCATACTGATACATGTATGGTGTTACTAGAAACGGGGCCAAGTCAACTTGCTAGGGAGCCCCAGGACATATCTGAGCTGTGGGCCGCCCGCTAGTGACTTTATTTTATATTTGTTTTTAAATTAGTTGCCTGCATTGTACATGTCCTGTTGCATTAAATGACTCAACACAACAAGTGCAAATAATGACAGGTACGATAATACGACTGACCTTTTGTTTCTGTTTTTGTCCCTGAGCTCATGTCAGCTAAATTCTAGTAGGGGAGGGTTTTATTTTCCTGTTGCTCCAACTAATCCGTAGCAAGGGATGAATTTGCCTGCTGAAAGACATTTTCCTTTACGAAAAAGAAGAAAACTTTTCCATCATCTTTCACAAGGAAATTCAGATGTGTTGCATAAAATCTTTCATAACATGAAAAATCTAAATTCCAAGAACAACTAAGCAGCATCAATCCTTTAAGAAATGATATTCCTAAGACTTAACGGTGCCTTAAATGACTAAAGATGTACTTAATTACAGCCGGTGGTCCCCCTGTGGGCCATGACCGCAGCTCTTATGTAGTTAACGGGAAAGGACAGCGTGCTTTGTATGAGGAGGCTTTGTGAGCGGCTGTGAATGTTCTTGAGCCAAACAAGACGAGGCTTTGTGTGTGCGACTTGTTCCAGAGTGGCTGTGTTGTCTAATTAACTGAAGGGTTGATTTGTATTACACAGCTATTTGTGTCTGAAGGCATGCTGGGTGGGACAGACAGTTATGAATTTGTAAACCTATGCAGGCACACAAATCACACATATTAGCTGAAATGACCGAGAAAATGTAGCTGTGTTTCAGGGGCAGGAACTGTGACAAAACCTTAAATTGAATCTCTTCGTTGATACAGAAACTGCACAGCAGTTGCTGGCTGAAATTCTGCTGCATGACAATCTGTCCGCTTGATTCCCTCCCTGCAAGTTTGGTCTCATTTTCCTGCCCGTTTGCTACTCTGCCCACAGCACAAAGACGGCCCTATCCATGGACCATTGATGGATGTTAAAAAAACTATGCTCACAGTATTATTCATCCATTAAAAACACACATGCACACCTGGGTTTTCAACCAGGGGACGGGTGTTCTAGACCTGCGTTCCCAAAGTGTTGTGGAGCTTTTGTGAAATTATGTTTGTGGCGTGTTTACGTCTTTTACCCATTTTAATCCCAAAGATGATGTTTTTCCTAGACCCAAGTTTTTTTTTGTTGCCTCATTAATGTTATTAATTAATGTTAAATTGTTTCTGTGGTGGCTGCATCTAATTTGAACACAATATGTGCCGCCACCACCACGTTATGCACCGTTAAGAATTCCTGGTCATTTTTCGTATTTCTATGGAATCACGTTGCATGGAAAAACCCTTATGAAATACCCTTAAATGCCCCTCACGGCACTCATAACGTCTTATCTGAATCTCACTTCTGCGTCTGAATATTAGTTCAGCTGCTAAAATATCACTGAGGACTTTTCTAAGTGTGATGAGGAAAAGTAAGAGAAGTAGGGCACACCTGAAATAGATGTACCAGGTGTGCAGAGACAGAGAAAATGAAGGAGAACGAAACCTTGTAATAGCTGGTAAAGTCACCGGGGTGTGAAGGTGGTGTTGGGGGGGATGAATGAGATATCGCTCTCCACTTTACACATCTGTGGAAAGTGCTAATGACTGTTAATTACTGTACAAATTAAGCTAATAATGCCATAATTAACTAGTATTATATTGAGTTACCAGTTTATTTGGTACACTTGTAAAATCTAAATTATTCTAACTAGCTTTGTGTTGACACTGCATTAGAGAGGTGCATACAGTTAGTATAATACACAGGAAATCTGGGGGAACACCAATTCAATAACATGAACAGTTCTCAGGTCAGTCAGAGGCTGAGCTGAACACAAACACTAGTAACACAGGTAAACTCCCACATGTACAGCCGGTGCATTCGTTTCTGGCTAGCTTGCCAACATCTGTACAGTTGGTACATTGGCTGCTTGGGGCAAATAAACACGGTCCAGCAGTAACATTTGCCATCTGAACACATCTTTAAGGTTGTTTACTTATTCTTTGATCAGATATTTCCTGATCTAAGTCAAGAAGGTTTTCTGCCTTCAGACTTCATTTTGTTTTGGTTAAGCTCTTTGCTAAACCATGACACATTGTACAGTTTTGTTTTAATAACAAAATAACAAAAACTCTCATTAAACAAAGTGCACTTATTGTCTTTCTGCAGCTTTCAACTGCATCCCAATGCCTTCTTCACCAGAAAACATTTGCTTATTACAACAAAATTCATAATTCCCCCAAACAAAGTATTGTTACGGTTTTAGCACTGACACTCAGGTATAATATTGGCCCTAATGGCAAAACAATGTTGCACGTATTAGGAAACACAGTTAGTGTAAAGACTTGAACTTCTAAAATGTCCCAGTAATAAGTAATAGCTAGTAATAGCATGTTAAAGCCTCTGAAACAGCTTCAGAAAATGGCCTTTTACATGAATAACACTGCAGATGAAGACATTATCTCTGCCTTCAAAAATTATCAAAATGACAAAATTCCCATGTAGCTGAAAACAAAATCAATGTCTATTATTTGCAAGTGAGCGGAGGCGGGTGACGACAGCGCTCCCTGTGCGTACCTGGTGAGCAGCAGGGCTGCTTGACTGAGAATATAAATGAAAGCTCAGTCACTTACGGTTCATAATCAGTTATTAACAGGTGAATAAGAAATATGTGGCTCAAGGTGTAAACTACTGATCATTGTAGCCATCATAGGCAGGTGTCCGTCGGCATAATCTCCATCATTATACTGTCTCATTTCCAGGTGTTGTCCAGACACTTACCCAGAAGTTGTTCTTAAAGAAGGCCATCTTCACTCAGAGATTCACAGAAATCTATAAAAGAGGTGGAGAAAAACAAGTATTAGGGTGGGAGGTGACATTAATACCTTTCTTTTTTAATCATCTGACCTCCATTTTCCTGTGGAGAATAACCCGGAGGGATGCCTTTTGAGTTCAATCTGTAGAATGTTCAGCCTTTTCTCTTCCATCTGACAGTAAACTACAGCATTAAAGCCTCAGCAAATAACATATAAACAAGTTTCCAGAGAGTCCTGACTTTATAAAAAACTCCCATGACACCTTCCACGCAGAAAGGGAGGTCCTGAGGGACAACAGGGGAGAGCTTAACAAATTACTTCAAAAGGATAAACGCTGGGGATGGATGGAGCTGAGGAAGGAAGCAGGGAGGAGTAGTGTGAAGGGAGATGAGAGAGTGGAGTGAGGGAATACAGGAGAGGAGAGATAAATCGATGGAGGGAACGAGGGAGGTAGTCACCGAGGAGACGATCAAAGCTTGTGAAACTGGAGGTTGCAGCACTCAACTCTGATTGGCTAAGTCCCTTTCTGCCCCATGCTGCTGTTGATCAGCTCACATCTGAAACCATATTTCTCATACTGGCTGACTGATTAACACTCATACTCGTTTCTATCTAGTGACCACTTTGTTTATTTCCTATTCCAAAACTACAATGTCTGGTGGAAAAGATGGCATTTATTTATTATTATCTTACTTTAAAGCATGAAAGCTGTCTGTCTGTGGGTATGTCCTTCACATATCTCGAGAACCGTTCATCTGATCTACTTCAAACTTGACGGGTGAATACCTGGGGACCTAAGGACATGCAGTGTTTAGGTTTCAACTGCAGCAGCGGAGGCGGGGCTTCAAGGATCTGCAGACTGAGTCGAGCATGTCATTTGCAGACTTGCATACAAATTCATACGACTAAAATAAAAAATGATCCTTTTTGTTGTATGAATAGTTAAAGAAAGGTTTGAACATGTGAACACTACTGTCAGCAGCCAGTTAGCTTAGCTGCTAGTATCATGTGTCTGTGAAGTCCTCATCTTTTCCTTGAGATTGATAGTCTCCTTTACCATGCTGGTTCAAGCTAGCTCCTCTTTTTCCATAAATATACTGGCAAACCTTTTTCCTTAAAAAAAAAAAAAAAAAAAACCTTCATGAAATTAAGGCAATTTTGCAGCTTTCATAAACTGGCAAATAGTTAGAGGTCTGTTATTTTGATTAGCAACATAATAAAGTAGCAGTGGATGTATTTATTTATGTATGTTCATTGTTGCAGATATGAATGCTTTCAAACATTTTGAGGCATCAGAAGCCATATCAAAATGGGCACACACACACACACACAAACACACACACGCAATCGCATTGGAATGTGGTCCTGCCCTTTCCAAGGGAATCCATAATGCAAGTGTTTTCCCAGGGCTGCCCTTAAACAGGGTTTCTGTTATCGGTTATTCTGCTGACTGACCGTGTGTGTGTGTGTGTGTGTGTGCTGACAACAGCCCTTTCCCTGCATTGGCATAGACTTAGCCCTGACTTGGTGACCTGGCAGCAGCAATACACACAGAAACAAACACAGCAAGACCTGCCACCCACACACACACCCACACACACACACACACACACACACACACACACACACACACACACACACACACACACACACACACACACACACACACACACACACACACACACACACACACACACCTTGTTAATTAGCTCAGCGGTGGGACTGGAGCTCCCCGCAGACACCATTCTGTTTGGCAGAGCAGGTTAGCTCAACAGAGGAGAAAGATACAGAAGGACATAATTATAGAGCAGAGTTAAGAGACAATTCATTGTAGTTATTAAATATTAGAGATCATATCCTGTGATAGTTTAAATTAATGATTCAATGTCCTGATGAATACAATGTTACCAACAAAGGATTCTTGATCTCTGGAATGAAGTATGGGCTGCTTGACCTTCTGGTAACTTATCACTGGTTATTATAGTTATTTCAAGTTTAATTATATGGGATTCAGACCATTAATTTAATGAAGTGAATGGGTAAGATATACATAATGTCTATTTCAATCTGTTGACCATCTGTAATATTTAGTAACTTTCCATGGACATTGTATATATTCAAATTTTGTCAAAGTAAAATGTGGGGAAAGAAAACATGACAGTTCATTGTTTCACTGTAAACTCAGTCTGAAAAGTCCTGAACTTAATTGTAATGAAGCATTCTAGACGAGGAAAAGTCAAAACATATGCTATATCTTGCTATGAATACTGTATTACCAAAGTTTTATAAAATATCTAATTTGATTAATAACGATATTGATATTAAGTCCATATATTGCCGAGACCTAGAGATAATGTAGGCCGTAAATAAAACAAACTGAAGAGGAACTTAAACAAAGCAATCAGTGAAATGAGATTTCTAAAGGTCATAAGTCCACTGCCAATAAATGCCGCCTGGGCAGATTTCAATGGCAAAATAAATACCCATGCAGGGGGACGGTGATCCTGACCAAACCACCAGATGGTTTTCAGGGAGCAGAAGGAGGACAACAGATTAGAACAGATACACCGTGGTGGTGAGGTATGACAGAGGCCTCATGTTTTCTTCTTGTGACAGCCTGGTGCGCCATATTGAAACATAGTTTAGAAGTGAGCTAATTAGCTCAATTAGCTTTGTTTTATTCCTGATTGTTTTAACACGGCACGATCCAGAAACACAAAGATAGAGAGAGGTGTGCATCCCATGTGGGTAGCAGCCACGGTGGGATGTATAGAAGTAGCTGACATCCAGCATTCTCCATCTGGTTCCAACTAAACATTCAGCTGAAATCAGCTCTGAGGCAAACAAAGCCCAGAGAAGAAGTAGGACACACTGTGACCTTGATTTCTCAAGCTCAAGATCATATTTTATTCAGAAATTAAATTCCTGCACAAATGTTGGTCTTGCTGTATGTGTCTCCATGCACATATGGCTTAATCACAGCAGCAAATTGGAACCGACTGCAGACACAAATACTAAACTGTGAGACAAAGATTATACTTAAATATATAAATAAATATAAATATATGGGATCATTTAGAGCTAGAGCAGTGCATTGCTCTCAGTGCCACAGTACCTGCTATAAAAGAGGCATTAGGGAAGCCATTTTTCTTCATAAATCTGTGGCTGATAAATTTAATTCCAATAAAGGAATTTTAGCCAATACTTTAGCCCAACAATGGGGGCCCTTTGCTCAGAGAAGCTGCACATCTTCTGCGAGTGCAAATGAACATTGCAAGTGTAATCAGGGCATAGACAGACATATAAATTCATATTAGTTTCAATGCCAGAAAAGTACAATATCAGAAAAAGATTGCCTTTTCTTCTGTCAACTTTACAACAAATGCACTAAGAGTGAAAAAAGAAACTGGTCAATCCAAAACTTAGTGCTTCATTTCCTTAAAAATTAATAGATTAAAGCTAATAGATTAAAGATAATAGATTAAAGATAATAGAATATAGCGATGGTGTCTTAAGAAAAGGCAAGTGAACCACGATTATTAGAAAACCAGTCTGGTCATTGATGCACTAAACTGGGAACCGGCAAGAAACCGGCTCCTACACAGAGAGCTACATCTGTAGTAGCGTATCCAAATGTATTATATAGGCTAGCTTTCTAAATGATCTTTTACTTTGTATTTAGTGAGGGTGCAGGTTTTATGATCACACAAAGGCGAAGGATTGTTCCAAAATCAAAAAGAAGCAGAAGCCCACATGTGTTAAGTTAGTTCCTCATGCAAATCCAAGGAACCGTAAGATACTTTGAAGATGGAAAAAAAAAGAAAAGAACGGTCTTCAGGCACTCTGAGGCAAGACGAGGGTAAATTAAAAAGGTCTTCATTTAGTTTGATATATAATTTAAAACGTCAAACGACAACATGATCTTCCATAGGGAGAAATAATAAACAAGACTAAAACTCTACAGCCATGCTTGAGGCTAAATGAGGTATTCATTTAAAAATGTTAAGGGATCACCAAAGTTTTAAAAATGTATCCTCAGTGGGACAAGAATGTCTAACATTTTCATGGCAATCCGTCCCATAGTAGAGACTACAAATGTGAAGGTCATGGTGGTGCTGGAGGAAAAGTTAGAGGATCACCAAAGTCAGTAAGATTCATTAGCAAAATTTCATAGCAATCCATCCAGTAGCTGTTGGACCAAAGTGCTGGAATGACCAACATTACCATTCCTTCTGCCACACCATGCATGGCAAGATGTCATACATGTGTAAAGTAAGAAAAGGAAAAACAAGGTTTGATGTGAGTTTCATATCAACAAACAGACAGACACAGAGACCCAAGCTAAGAAGTCTTATCAATGGAGACACACTGACCTCTCCTGCTCTCTGCCGCCCTCACACTGTCTGACAACACACAGATGGCTGCCATAAAAAATTAGGATGTAAGATAAAGCAGATGGAGCAGAGTGAAAGAAAGTATTTTACACCGACAAACACTATCCACAACCCATTTATTTCCTGTAGGAAATAAATGGTGCATCCTCTCCACCCATGCTAAGCATTTCGGTTTTTATTTCCCTTTCCTCTTTCTTTTGCCAGAGAGCAATCTACTAACAGATGTCGCTCTGAAGGAAGAGAGGGAGGGTAGCTCCACACAAACTCCCGCCTCTCACTACCTCCACCTGCCTCTCTCCATCCTCTCTCCAGCCTCTGGGTGAGAGAGGTTGGACAGGAAGTACACCCCGTGTCTCTTCTCACTGTCGGAGAAAAGAAGCCAGAGAACAACCTCCTCCCCTGGCTTGAAGAGCCAAATGAAAATGGAACTGGGTTAAATGTAATGACACAGCCGAGTGTGGTATAAAAATGCGTCACTAACCTCCGAACAGGCACATTTGTCACAGGCTCAGGCAGCAAAGCAGGAGGGAGATAGAAAATGACGGAAAGGAATAGAGCAAAAAAGGAAAAGGACAGCTAGAGGTGAGAAATAGAGTGAGACGAGGTGGGTGGATGGTGAGAGTCAGCGAGAAAACAAACAGCAAGTCTTGCAGAATCAGACAGATAATCATAAACAAGCCTCCAAACAGGTGAAGGACAAGATGAAAAGATTAAGTAAATAGTGAAGTGACATGGTGGCTGTGGAATAAGTAAGATGGATAAAAAGTGTTTCCCAAAACATGCAGCAAAAGACTTAAAGCCAGGTTAAAGAGAGGTAAGGCAGAGGGATCATTACAGGATAGTGTATTTTATTTGCTAAAATCTGTATATGTAACCTATTTAATCTTAAAAAAACGGCAAGTTTCAATTAGTGTTGAAACAAGTAGTTAATTACTCGTTCGTCAGAAGAAAATAAAGAATAATAAAGAAATCAACAATCTCAATTTATTCAAGGTGCTATATACAAGATCGGGATCATTTCTATGAGAGCAGGCGTCTCACAGCCAACAGTGCAAATTAAGGCAAAAATTGCTGACAGAGCTAAGAGTGTTTACCTGTTTGCTGATCCATCAATGCTCTGAATATTAAATTTAGCACCTTTAGAAAACAAGACTGAGTTTACAGCCATACAAGTGGCTCTGTGAAGCTGTTCTTAAACTAAATGCTAACATCAGCATGCTCACATGCTTTACATTGACAATGCTAACATGCTGATGTTATAATATTTACAATCTTCGCCATACTAACATTTGGACACATTAAAAATTGTATCTGATGAAAGCGTTAAGTTAAGGAATGAACAAAGTGATCACATTCATCCAATTCTAAATTGTGAGGAATTGCCCATTGTATTTATCTTTGGGTTTGACAAACACACATCGTTTGAAAACAGCTGTCCTTCACTAATTAGGTAAACAAAATATCAACACATTAATCTGTAATAAAAACAAAATATTTGTTGTAAAAAAACATCTTTACGGCCTTTACGATTTGAGAAAGCAGCAAAGTAGCCCGATTTCTGTTTCTAAAAGTGCAGGTGTGACGCATTTGGGAGAAGTAAAACAAGGACAAACTTAATTTATGGAGCAGCAGGAGGATTACAGAGAGGTCTACTGCACCGCAGATCGACTCATCCATCTCTCAGTATTAGTTTAAAACCTGATTTGGCGAACCGTGGACGAGAGATCATTTTGTGTCGGGCCTAATTTCGCTTTCGCTGCCACCAGACAGCCTTCTGCACTCCTCTGCCACATCCACCAGCGTGGGATGACTCACTGCTGGGGCTGGTAATTTAGAGCAAGACTTCTCTGTGGAAGTTTCTTTCATGAGCATAAAACCTACGTGGGTTGATGTGATCAGTCAAGCTCCAAAAAAAACTTTCCGTTTCATCTGTACTGATGACATTCAATAGTTTCTCCCTCCATTTGTCAGAAGAGATTTTTCACACAAAAGAAGCACAACAAAAAATGATTACTGCATTTTATCCTCTTGTCTCTTTCAACAACTACAATCACCTGTCTGCATTATCCCTATTGCCTGTCAGGACAAATACATGAACTCCAGGGGGATCGGCAGGAGCGAAACGCTTGACATTTGAGGACAACATACGGTGAAGCTCAAAAGGTCAACGTACAATTCAGAGCTTTCAATGAATCTCCCGATCTTCATTCAGTGAACGGAGCTGGCTCAGGAGTCCTCACGTGACCTAAATGTGAACTTTTGGTCACACGATAACAGGTGGTCATACACAGGGGGCTCGATTTTAATACTTGAACGAACAGTTACCTCTATTATCAAGGGATTGGCAGATTTTTGATCAATCTATTTCAAGTTTATAAAATATCAAAAAATACCCCCAGCGGACAAGTTTTAGTCCGAAAACCCATCAAAAAATACATTATTACTATTATGACCAACAACATAAGCAAATATTCACATTTGAGAGTTTAAAAACAGAGAATGTTTCGCATTTTTACCTAAAAAATTAAGAAAAAATGAATTCTGACGATCTACAAATTGTTTTAGTTCTCAACAATTTCAATAATCGATTAACCATTCAAGTCATGTATCAAGCAAAATAGCAAAACATTCTCTGGTTCCAGCTTTTCAAATGTGAGGATGAGCTTTTCTCTGTTTTATAGAATTCTTTAAACAAAAAGATTAATTGATTTATCAAAATCTAACAAAAGAAAATCAGACAATTTAGTCACTAAACTTGAGTATGAAGCTGAAATACAGAACAAATGAACTGCCTGCATCAGACCCTGAACTTACTTGATTTATCCTGGTGGTGATTCATTGTGTGTCTATTATGAAGAGAAAGATGAGTGTCATCAACAACAAATTCAGCGCCCCCTAATTGTCAGCACAGCCGACAAAGCAAAATGTGTCAATAAAAACACGAGAAGACTAAAACCAGAGCCTGCACTTTAACAATGACACACTGGAACCAACAATCACATCACCGCCAACTTGATGACAGAATTACACCCTGTACTTAATGACTAGAGCAGCTTCAGCAGCACTGCGGAGAGCTTATTCTCTTAAAGCGATAAACAGGCTGCCGGGCGAGCGTGTGCTCGAGCCTTCAGTGACTGAGACCGAACGAGAGGAACAGTGAGACAGCAAACACAATAGACAGGAGGCAGAGAGAGAGAGAGCGCGAGAGAGCGCGAGAGAGAGAGAGAGAAGGGGATACACACAACCCAGGCTGGCAGCTCCCCATTGTCCTGGCCTGAATGTGCTTTTGTCACAGCAGCATGCAGCCCCAGTCCAGTCCAGTCTATGTGGGCATCACTTCCAAGCCCTGGCATGACCGGCTGTGTGTGTGTGTGTGTGTGTGTGTGTGTGTGTGTGTGTGTGTGTGTGTGTGTGTGTGTGTGTGAGCACAGCGTGACAGCAGACGCTCTCACAATACACGCTGACGTCCTCCGCGCCCAGAGATGAGCATGTTTGCAGCAGTGCAGCTGCTGCTGGTAAAGACAGAGGCGAGTCGAACACTGCAGTTTATTGTAACTGGGGAGAGGCGGAGGACCAATTTACAGCTCTTAGTTGTAGTCTCTTCCATTCTTAGTAACCTTAACTAATGAACTAAAACATGTGTATACTTGACAAACTATACACAGTTCAGGTAAGACACGGTAAGTAAACACATAAACGGCAGTCCTCCCGTTCATTTTAATGTGGGTAGCCTGCAGCGGTGGGGGAAAAAAAAACGCGGCCAGCCAATGTTTGATACTTTTGCTTGATCAATGGCTTAATTATTCTATTAATAAAATTGTTGCAGATTAATTTTCTGTCCATTGATTAACGGACTAATTGTTTCAGCTTTGGTTTTCTGATATCTGCTCTACGAATAATTAACAGTAAAAAGATAAAACAGAATTATGGAACAAACGATAATGAACATCATTATGCAGTCAAAACTGTAATCAAATACACATTTTAAACTCGTAATTATGTTCAAGGTTTTTCTCCTCTAGGCTGGCTGGTTCCTTTTTAATTAAAATAATCTCAAATTGAAAATCACCCTCCATTGTGCTATTAAGCATATGAACAAAATAGTTTCTGTCTCCTTCTCACTCTTGTTGTTTTGAGCACAGCAGAGCATAAAATGAACCAGTAACCCAGAAATAGATCCAGTACCATTCTGCCCCAGGACGTCCCATCTGCCATGAGGAGACCTTGGCTGGGTGCTCAGGTCAAGGCTTTACACAAAAGGTACACAATTTCACAGCAGGGTGACACATGTTCTCCTCTGAACTTCGAAACATGTTTTCATAATTGCACTCGGAATTTATTGCGCTGTAAATGAAAAGCTTTGAATTGAAAGTAAAGTTAGCTTCACTGTTTCCTGCCTCTGGGTTCTGCCCTGCTTGGCAAAGCAGAGGGAAGGCCTTGCAGCACTATAGCCTACATATGAGAGGCTACACATGTATAATTAATATTTGTCACTGGCACCATATAATGTGTTGTAAGAGAGCCAATGGGGGGGAGGCAGGATCACAATAAGTAATAGTAAGAAGATCCCTATGGGTCAAAGAGAGGGAAAGAGGAGTCACCGGGGTAGGTGAAGAGTCTGGCTGATTAACTATGCATGGCTACACCCGTGTGCACATTAACACTGTTGCTGCATTCAAATATAAATGCAAAACAGGGACCTTTTTTTAATTTGCCTGCTCCTTCTCCTCTCCCGACCTCAGCCCTTCTTTCTGTTAGCGGCAATTTCTGATGTCTGGAGATGTCAAACTCCTCAAAAAGCATTGGGCTTTACAGAAGTGTGTGTGATTGAATAATTGGTTGTGTGCTGCATGGCCGCGAGGAAGCAGCCAGTCAACAAAAGCTGGTGTCACCAGAGGGTTGGAGACATTTCTAACATGTTCTCGGGTCTCCTCACTTTCTGTGACCGCCTAAATGACAAACTGTAACTACATGTTGAAATGGAGTCTTTCTCAAGTGTCCTTCCTGTTGGGTTCAGACAGCAATTTCACCATATGACTATAAAACACACCAGTGAATCATAGTATAAATATCCAAACAACAATCATTCTGACACTGTCAATTACAGGGTTTAAAATTAAATAATGACCTCAATATTACACACAGCAAAAGAAAAAAGTGTTAACAGTGGCATCTAAAAATGTCCAAGCTTTACATTGGATGTAAAGTGCTTTTACGCTGTCCAACTACCCTCTACATTTTAATAATATTACCTATGTCTTGGCACTACTGTGAATCCAGTGAACATGTGTGTTGGTCTCAACAGTGTTGGGTCACTTTTGAGCTATTAGCTATGCAATATGTTGCCATGTGATATTCATTATAATGTCTGGCATAGTGACAATGCTAGCATTTAGCCTGGAGCTCACTCACTCGGCTAACATAATGTGCGAGCTCCAACTGTGTGTCTCCAAGAAAATGTATTGTTGTATTAAATGTTTACATTTCATATTCAGTGTTAGATTTTAGGTTTTTGGTGTTCTTGTCTTGCAAGACACCCACCAACTTCAACAAAAGCTATAAAATGTATGCATCAGCTACATCACAGGTAGCTATGCAACACAGTACGATTTATAGTTATATTTGTCGGGCTGTGATGATCAGAAACCAAAAGTATGAACTTTGAGTTAATGGTGGCACTATGAAAAAAGTTAGAGGAATCACACATTTTACAAAAGACCACAAATGTCTTGTACACCAAATTGTAAGCACATCCGTCCAATGGGGGCTGAGATATTTCACTCTAAACCACAAATGTCAACCCCACAACGGTGCTGGAGGAAACATCACCTAAATCTTTAAGCTTCCTCCTCTGGATACCATGAATGTCTTTAGAAGATGTCATGGCAATGGTGGGTAAAAACATTTCTGTAGAATCAATAAAGCAAAAATAAAAATCTGATGAGAATTCACAAAATTAGACCAAAGTATCTCTTATTCAAGCCAAAATACACGTCCTTAGAGGTCGAGGTCTAACTTGAGGTCTACGTATAATCATACCTTTAGATACACATCACTGACAGGCCTCGACAGACAGACACTAGAAAAACAGCCTTTGGTCAGTGAATGAACATCGATCCAAATATATGACTTGCCAAGATCGGGCCTGTAAACTGAGGAGAGGTGAGAGAAAACATCTCTTCCTGCCAACACTACTTATTTTTATTTAATGATAGTGTGCCCCCCTTCACTCGTCTCCTTTCTCTCCATCCCACTCATCCTGACTCACTTTCTGAGCATTCAGCAAGGAATAGGTCTCCCTCCTGTTGAAGTCAAGGCACCAGGGAGAGAGCCTTGTTTACATCTTTGATCAGTCGACCTAGCAGCCCTCAACTCTCAACTCCTGCCACTTGCTTTCAGAAGCAGAGAGAGAAACAACACTGGCAGACAGACCATTGAAGCACAAGAAGACAGATGTTCTGCAGTGTGAAGATGCAAATACTGTGGTTGTGTTATAGCGGCTCGAAAGACTAAACGTCTCTCAGGCAGTTAAAGGGGAATTCCAGTCTGGTTGTGTTGGTGCAACCTCTTGAGAGTGAAGCAATTAAGCATTTGACGACCTCAAAACCCTAAAAGGAACATTTGAACTTTTACTGTTTCACATTCTGTCCTTCTAAAGATTATTTTTTTGCAGATTTTTATTGCAAGCATACACATTGATAGCATACACACAATAGAGCCAGCATGACAGGAAATGTTATGAAAGAGGAAATCAGGGATGTTGCGGTCATACAACAGTAGGCAACAGTGAAACCCCCAAAATCTACAGTTGTAACATACACGTTTGAGACATAATTGCATCAGTTGTCTATTCAAAAGCTAGTTTTCCCCAAATATACACACATTACTGATATCTGAAAACATTAGCAATTTAAATGGTTGTTTAATGTGACATTAAAAAGAGTTACCAGTCAATTTGAAAGTGATGACGGACTCCACTGCTGTATTTGATTTTCAGGCATCGGTCAAAACTTTCACATTACAAATTGTGTCTTTTAAGTTAAAAAACAAAAAAGGGTCCATTTGGTAAAGTTAGGCCCATAATGCACTATAAAAAGGCACTACTCTAATGTCAATATGAAACTGAATTATCAAACTACGATTCAAAGAGTTCAACCACTTCTTATCAAAAGCTCTGTTTGATCTGATCCTTTCTGTGTGGGAGTTTGATAACAAGAGCTGGACCATGGGTGTCTCCAGGCTGATTACCATTCTCCAATCGAGACAAATAAATACCTGCCATACCTCTAGAATTCACATAGGATATCTAGGACAGACCAGTTAATATTTGCAGGCATGAACCGCTCATGTAACCCAGAAACCCCATAATGTTTCTCTGATCTGTGATCCCCAAATACTAAACCTAAAACTGGTTCCTTAAGGCATCATTATCAGCGATTTCAGCTTAACTTAATTGAGTATCGGCAATCAACAATACATTAAAGTACAATAATGCAAAATATATATTTGAGGTCATTAATAACCAGTCCACAGAAGAGCACTGATGCATTGTTTTTCAACTGCAAAATGTCCAGTCCAATATATCTTTAGCAGGATTTTTAAACTCTCAAATATCGGTGTGGATATCAGCCACAGACTCGGTAGGGATCAAGTCATAGATTCACATGATTGTACAAACGTCATAGTAAAAAAAAAACCTCACTACAAAAGACAAGCTGTCTGAGGATGCAGGAGGACCAGATGACCAAAAGCCCTCCATTCAGCTCCAAAGATGACTGAGTTAGCATCAGGTGACTGAAATATCTTGTGAAATTAATCAGCCCAGCCTGTCCCACCTTGACAGATGATGCCAGGTCTGAACGCCTCTATGTTCAGTTAGAGAGTGAACATTGACTACCAAGTTTAAATTCTGGATTCACGTTATATTCAACGCTCATTCCCGGCTCGTACAAGTTTCTCGTCCAACACGCTGAATTTCTTTCCGTGCATGTGTCAAACAAACGTGTCTACAAGTGCAGCCCGGCTTCAATTCAACAATGTCACAGCCGTGCACGACCAACTCCGTATCTTTAATAGCCTAGCGTTAGCTCAGTCTTGCGAGCCAATTTCTGAATGATATTCATGTAACAGAAGGTGGTTAAAGAAGAAAACGAATAATTCAATACCTGTATGGACTTTTTCCAACTGCGTTTATAGTACATTTCCCATCCCCGGTCTTTTCTCTGCAATCTCGGTCCGAATCTCGTGTGCACCCTGAACGGTTTGATCATAGTAGTAGAAATCTAACCAGGCAGTTTTCAGTGTGCGCGCAAACTCCCGCCCAGCGCGACGCCGATTGGCCACCACTCCCGTCCATCAGAGAGCAACGCATAGTAGGCATAGCAACCGTGCGAAAAGGCGGGTGTAGGAGAGCATACTGGCAGCCTATTGGGTAGTTCTTTCCAGGGCGACGCCCACAAAATACAGAACGTAAAGAAATTAAATGAAACGGACCTGAAGGACGTGGCTTCTGCATTCTGCCGTCCTGGAACGAGATCAGACAAAGAGTGAGCGGAGTTTGGGCAATTAATAACTTCTGTACCCAATTTTAACTTCACACTGTTTGACAGCATTGTGAATATTATGTATCAGCCTGTTCCAACCCCTCAGTGAAGTTATTTAATGATGACTGGATGGGTTTTAAAAGGATGCACTTCACATACATATCGTTACCCACACATATATACTCACACTCACTCACAGACTTATGTCAGTGCATGTCATGTACAACACCTAGACATATGCATATTCACATGCAGACCCTTTTATCTGTTTTGTTGTTTTTATCCTGACACTACTGCAATCTTCCTGTGTAACAATGTTAATCTGTATTGTCTTGTAAATTAAATAAACTAACAAATAGATATTTTTGTATGACAATTATTCAAGCACTAGACTCTATGCTTTTTGTTTCATGGCTGCACCATTCCATCCAATTTATATATTATTCATGTCTTACCCATCATTCTGTACATTTCCCCAAAATGTAGCCTGGTATACTATATTTGGTATGGTTGGATCCTTCAGAATGGCCACTTAATCAAATAAAACTGTGGGTTTGAACAACATTATGCTGCACATCATGAGTTCATAATTACTAACCTGCTGGTGGTTCCGTAAGGTTTTAGGGGTTAAAGGGGCAGCTTCGGGAGAATATAAGGAATATAATTGTATTTCTCCTAAATCAATGCTGATCTATCCTATTGACTTCTGTATATCCATGCAGTCAGGCCTCTTGGGGCACTAAATAGACCCTGTTATTTACCATCAATACAGAAAGACGTGCATGCACATTACCGTTTGCACACAGTCAAAACAGGTGTAATTTATAGCCACAACACAATCTTTTTGTTAAATTGTTTTGTGCCTTTGGGATAGACTTGTCCTTTAGCTTCAGGGTATCCACTGTACCAGTGTGTTAACTAAGTAATGTGCCTCACTAACATGGCTCTTAAAAGTTGTTAGAAGAAGCTGCAGTATTCAGTGTTCTTATACACTGTCAGTCCTAATGATCATATAGTACAGCTAATGAGGACCATGAACAGCAAATGTAATGTAATTTATAAACAACCCAGTTAGCATTGATTAAGTGATTTGAAGGTCAAAAGACAGGACCTACAAAATTAAAGTTATTTAAATGATGTTTAAATAATGGCTTTGACTTGTAAATCACCAAATGCATACATGTGATAGAATTGCAGCTTGAAGGATAGTAAGACAACATGTCCATCATACCTGCACAGGATATATTTCAGGGGGTTAGTGACAGACAAACACCTCCAGGTCGACCTCCTTATCAAAATCAGATAAGATGGCTGAGTTGCTGGGAGTCGTCCTGGAGGAGGCTAAGGCAGCAACACTGGTGAGGTGCATGTTGATTGATTGATAGTGAGGAAGTAACTGCGGTTTTATCTGTCACTTCTTTAAAGTTTCCTGTTACGTACACATAGTGCAGTTATTTTTTCCTCTCAAATGTCAAGCTTACTGTTAATGATTGGAGGTAGAAATAAACCCATGATGCTCTGATCTTCATGAGTGTATGACATTCTTGCAAACAAGCAGGGTGTCATCACCTTGGAATCAACAGCTGAGTCTGTACTGGGTCACTCTTAAAGGACTCAGGGCACATGGAGCATGGTTGTATCTCTCCTGATAACTTTACTGCAAACCTAACCAGGTGGATTTCAACAGCTCTCAGTGCTGTGCTTCACATGGAGCCCTTACATAATGACTTTACAACAGGAGAAAAACTGAAGATTGACTAGTGGTCTGAAAGAGGTGACTGGTTTGTAAAGTCAAATCTATTTTAACATTAGCAAGTACTGTAAAAACTAGTTGATGAGGGTACAATCAAATAAGGGCAGGCCTCTAAAACTGCATGTGTTTTATGATATTTTGGACTAATTTGACTACCTGCAACCAACATTCAACAAACTAACCAACAACCAGGTGGTGGACTTAGATAAAGAGGTTGGTGCTGAATGTCTGTGCAAAAACTCACAGATTCCATCCTAGGCCTTGGAGGTATTGATTCTCATCCCGATCGCCCCAGAGTGTGCTGCAAGTCACGTTCTGAGGGAGTCAATAGAACCACATCATCTGCAAAAAGCAGGAATGCAATTCTGAGGTCCACAAACCAGCCAACAGGCACTGGAAACGTGCTTGACTTTGTGCCGAGTATCTGGATATAGCTCTCACTTTGACCATACAAGGACTGTATGGCTCACAGCAACGACCCAGGTACCCCGTATTCCCGGGGACACGGTCGGGACACGGTCGTGGGCCTTCTCCAAGTCCACAAACCCCATGTGGACTGGATGGGCAAACTCCCATGACCCCTCCAACAGACCCGCAAGGTTAAAGAACTGATCCACTGTTGCATTGCAAGGACGGAATCCACATTGCTCCTCCAGAAGCTGAATTTCGACAATCGGTTGGGGCCTCCTTTCCACCATCCTGGAATAAACTTTCCCGGGGAGGCTGAGCAGTGTGATACCCCGATAATTAGAGCACACCCCCTTTTTTTAATAATGGGAACCACCACCATTGTCTGCCAATCCACAGGCACTGTCCACGTCTCCCACGCGACCTTGGAGAAAAAAACTCACAGATTACAGTAAGTATTTTAGAGTGAGGTTGCAGCTCACTATTCACAATTTTGTATGATATTTGAAACGTATAAATGTGGCTATTTTCTATCTTTAGCACATGCAATTGGCGTCTTGGTTGACACTGAGAGGCCTGCCATGAGCACAGCTGTTATGACTCACTGCTTCAACTTCACATGTCCTTTCAGGTGCTCTGACGCATCAAAGATGTGAGCAGTGAGAGGCCTCTGCTGGAGGTGTTGATGCTTGAGGTGATGCTTAGTGAGGCAATATTAAAATCAAGACAGGGTGCAACAGATAATAATGTCAAAGACGGTGGGGTAGCACAGCACAGCACGCACGTTTTGTAGTTAGAATAAGTTTCATGTGGTTAGATTAATTTATTTTCACTTCCACCTTCAGACTTACATTGAGCTGCAAGAAGACAACGTTTTACACAGGAGTCACAAGGCAATCTATCTAAGATATCTCTGAGGGTTTGAATTAATACATAAACAAAACAAGCTTTACAACATGAAGAGTATCACTCATCCATATGTTAAGTGTAAGAGGACATACGGGAAGGTAAAATACAAGTTGTGTGGTTATATACAAATTCTATCTTTCTGTAAACAGTCTGTTAGCAGTGTCCCTCGTTTCCATCTGCTTATGCAAATGAAACGGAGGATAAGCCTTTAGTTCAAAGAAAAACGTCCAAATAAAATGAAAGGAGCTGTCGAATTTAATCATGTATCATCAGTGCCTGTCACCTGTTGGTGTTCATATTCTTTGCTTCATACAACAGCCGATACGTTCTCATTTAAATCCCTCTGAAGGTCCTTTGTGATCATGTTTCATTCATCATATCAATACACTGTAAACAATTTAGTGTGACAAGCATTTTCAGTATTTCATGTAGATTTTGCAGATACCAGATGAAGGTCTTCCATAGGTGTGTGATCACTAGCCGTCTTCTTTTGACTGACTTATTGAGAATGTTAAGTACCCACATATATATAAAATTGAACAGGAATCAAACTGAAAAAGACTACATATTTTCAAGACAAAGTGATGTGCTTGTCCTCCGATGACAGAATGCTGAGATTGTTGTGTTATTTCCTGCTTTGAACTCGACTTCAGCATGTTCATTTTTGCAGAAACATTTTGCACGCGGCCATAAAGTTACTGAGTCTCTATTCAACTAGGGAGATGGCAAGAGCAAAGTTTTGAATGAGGCCCAATGTACGCCCACATGCTCTAAATAACCTCTGTGTGTCTCCCTGTTTCTGCCTTTCATCAAGCTCTTTGAACAGGCTGACTGATTAAAGCTGCCAAGACAGAAGATGGCCTCCACTGTTGACAAAGCCATTTGGATCCAGAAAAAGACACTGACTTTCCCGTTAGGTGTCCTCTCTTCTCCCCAGGAGATCCAGTGTGTACAACATTCATCTGTGATAAGTGCTTTGTGCCTCCTCTCAGTGATATTACTGCCTTTTGCTGGTTGCCCCTCTGTGTCAGGGCTCTGCCTCTCTGTGGGTTTGTTGGCCTATATATATATATATATATATATATATATATACATACACATCACCTCCAGGGGAAAAAGGCAAGCAGATCCAGCACAACTTATTTATTAAAGGACAATTTTTGTTTCATACCAACTGCCTCTAAGTCTGCTGTTTTATTGTGACTCTCACCTCCACGTCCCCTGGGTTGCCACAATATGTCTAATAAGATTCCTCACTTCAAAACTTTTAATTGTTTAACTTTAATTGGACCGCAAGCTTTACAGTTAAAAGTTTTGCAACAAGACAATGTGCAGAAACTGTTTTCTCTTGAGCCATTGTCAAATTATTGCAGAGCAGGAATGAAATTCAGACAACCTTGCAAACACAAGGGGGAGCACTGCCTCTACTTTCAAAAGTTTCAGACTGGTCCAGCCAACTTGTCAATGCAGCGATGTCAGTGATTTTTATAATAAACTGTCAAGGGCTTGATACTTCCTCTTTTCATGGTGTGATAGTGGGGGAATTGTTGACCCTTAGTGTCTGTGTTTACCTGACTGTTTGGTAGACCCAGTCACTTAAACCAGATCCTGTTATCATTATTGCCTTGACACAAGTGCACTAATGAGCGCTCTTCCTCTAATTGGACCATGACATAATGGGAAAATACCAAAGGCATGATATGGTCCATCAGCACTTCCAACCACAAAATACCCACAGAGCAGACCAGCCCTAAATTATAAAAATACATCTACACGGTATTAAGTCTTGTATTTTAAGAGATTCTGCCTGTTGTCCCCCAGTAATAAAAAAAAAAGCCCTATGATAATTATATAAACGTTCGAACAAAACACAATCTAGAAGTGAAAAATCTATGTTGAATGGATGGTAAAAGCTAGAGAAAAGCAGGATAGACATATTTGCTTTGGTTTTGGCTGTCTTATAATCTTTTTTTAATTATTTACCTTTAAAGGTGCAATATACTGGGATTAAGAGCATTAATATGGCAGCAAACAACTATTTGCTATGTTAAGCTCTATACCGGCTCAGCAATAGAAATGCCCCCAAACTAATATCCGGCTATAGCACCTTTAAAAAGCATTTAAATAACACGAGAAGAAAAAACATATCCTTGGTTGAATTGGTCGCATCACATGCACACTGATGAGATGAACACATTGCTTATTTTAAGGGGTCACAATATTGCTCTATCTTTAAGACAAACTTATATTTGTTTTTTTGCCTTGAACACCTAACATGCTAATTGTTAGGAAAAGTAGTAATTTTATATTTTTTATGTTTTTCTTTAGGAAATTAATGTAAAATTAAGTTGGCATTACAATGTCACTCTCAGCATTGGAAAGTAACTTTTTTTAAAAATATAATTGTTTTTAATTAAACAACTCAAAAGTATATAAACTGTAAAAATGAGATAAAAGTACTTCTTTGATGTTCATGCATTAATAATAATGATCTAATAATAAAAAAAGGGCTCATTCTGCATAATTAATATTTAATATAATAATATAATAATACAATATAATACAGATATTAATATTTTATTTTAAATCCAAGACTTTTACTTGCAATTTAATATATTTATGGTGTGGTATTGTTCATTTTACTTAAGTAAATCATCTCAATATTTCTTCAACCAATGGCTCATGTATTTCAAAGTTAAAGAAATGACCTGACTGTACATATGGTTTTGATTTGACAAACCAATTCTCAGTAGATGTGAAGGTGTCCAGTTCACCCACAGTGGGACTGAATAGAAAGTCACTCAAACTACTTTTTCTTCCTGTTGCTCAGAAGTGTGTGTGTGAAGTCAGCCGTCTGCCTGGCACAGATGTGTGTTGGTGTGCTTCCAGCTGTTTCTTGGGAACCATGATGTCTGGACCAATGGTCTGGTCTGGTCTGGTCTGAAGGATCCTCCCTACAGCCTGTGAGATCATCACACTTTTAATTAGACTGGATCCACCAATTAACGGGAAGTCAGCCGGTCTCTCTCAGCCTTTTAAAAGCAGCCGAGTCAAACGTCCAGCAGTATTCTGACAGAGGCTCAAACAAGGTGGGTTACCTTTTATTTCCTCTTTTATCTTTCAGGATTTTCAGAATGAATGAATGCTATTTCTGCTCTGATGTATTTATTCTTTGTGTGTCTCATGCTTTGTTTCATATTTACAGAAGGATGTCTTCCGCTGTACTTTGTGCTGTTATTTTGCTCGTGTGTGCCTTGACATTTAGTGCTGCTCAGGGTGAGTATAACATGTGTGGCCTTTGTACAGCATAGAGAAACATTTAACTGAAATATATTATTCAGTATTCTGAATGTCAGAAATGTGTTTTTTAATGAAGGACTTTCCTGGAATTTATCCAGGGTGTTTTTCTGTTCTTGTACGGTTTAGTCTGTTAATAATTATTTACCAAAGGGGGAACATATGTCTGTGTGTTTGTCACTACTTCAAAAATCAATTTCTGGGAGAGTTGTGTTATTTACACACTATGTCCTAGAGTACATGTTATTGGCCAGAAGATGATGCAAATGTTAAAGGCACAGATGTTGTAATATCCCTCTCTGACATTTATCTTCTGTTTTCGTGTGCTCTCTCTCATGAATAGAAAGCTGTAAAGGTCGATGTGGTGCTGACTACTACAGGGGCTCCATGTGTCAGTGTGATTACACCTGCCTGTCTTTTGAAGAGTGCTGCAAAGACTTTGAATCCCAATGCACCACAAGTGAGAATTTTCCCTTCTGACATACTCTCAATACCAGAAATTGTCACTCAACAACACTGATATCCAAACAGTTTCAGTCAATGATTACAATGTTTTACCCTCAACCAATGTGGTTTTCATGTTAATTTATAACACATTTTTACCAATCCTCATCCCTGAAAAGAGCAACATTTCATATACTGCCTGAATGTTCCAAATGAATAACAAAATAATCATACAAATCTAAAATAATCAGCACTGTGTCGTCATGTTGTGTTTGTGTGCAACAGAAAACTCATGTAAAGGACGGTGTGGAGAAAGCTTCAAAAGAGGGCGGCTGTGTACCTGCGACTCTGACTGCGCTAAATACAAACAGTGTTGTTCCGATCACAAATTCTACTGTGACGCAGAGGGTAAGCCTTGTCTAACAAAGTCAGCATGGTTGTGTGTGTGTGTGTGTGTGTGTGTGTGTGTGTGTGTGTGTGTGTGTGTGTGTGTGTGTGTGTGTGTGTGTGTGTGTGTGTTTTCCGCATGTTAAACTCGACAGAATTCCCTCACAGTTCTGTTCGCAGTAGTATCACCAAGACATTTGCTATCCTGATTAAGTTAAAAGTGGTTTTACATCTTTGGTGTCTTCTTTTGACATTTGGTGGTCATTTGATACACATGATCAGCAAATACAGTGACGGTCGTTTGATAGCATGGCTGCATGTTAAAGTCGAGCCTCACCCTTATCAGTTGCACTGTCATGCATCAATTATATTTTCAGATTAGTAAATGTGTATGATTGGTGAAGTGTAAATAAGCCAGGATTGATCTGACATGGCATGTCCACTAGCATGTAGAGTAGCATGAAATGCATGCAGTAATCTGCACCGCTGCACTGGGCTAAATTTGACAATACTTTCTGTCTCGGTTAATTATCACAGAAGAAATCAGTGGAGCAGCCAGTGCAACAGCACCAGTGAAGACTAATTCTTGCAATAATGTAAATGATAACAAGCCCAAAGGTATATTTGACTTGGCAAAAAGGTTGATTTTTTTCAACATTTTCAGTCATTTACGACTTAAGGCAAATTGTTTTTCACAGGCTTCACTCTTTAACCTTTATTCCTGAACATTCGTACAGAGCCGACTCTGAATGATGAAACAGGGCCTTCTACATTCAGCGAGGGAAACGATGCAGGTGACTATGCCTTTTACCCAAGGAGGATACATAAACTTTATTTCACATCTCAAATAGTTAAATAGGATTCCAAAGACAGAAACGAATGATCATTTGCTTGAGATTACTTAAATGATAAGTGTTTTTTCAGTAGGCATATGTTAGGAAGATGGCAGAAAGATGTTTACCGTTGACAGCCACACTGTGGCTCTGTTGCTGTGGTTTGCTTTCGGGGCCAAGTCTCACCAGAACAAGCCAAGAGCACAAGCCGCACTAGCCAAGAGAAACACAAGGACGCAATGTTGTCATGAGCGAGTGGGAGGGTTACGGGCACAGGCTCAGTCACAAGAGAGGAAAGCACAACATATAGCCAAGAAATTATGACAGAACATTTTCTTGGAGGATTTTTTTCAGAAGTTGGCTTGGAATAGTTTAGTGGGTGGTGATACTCTTACATCCGTGTTACTTCTCTCTCAGGAGGAAGACATGTTGTGACATTTCCGTCTGGAATGTCAAGACATCCAGAGTCAGTGAAGTACGTGCTCAAGAAAACAAATGCTGGAAAAAAAAAACAGAGATAGTCCTGATTAATTTTTTTTAACACTGCCAACTTATCTTATATTTTAATATTTAGATTTTGCCACAGATGACCATGTGATTCCACTAGTCAGTCTAAATCTAGCTCAGGGGTTTTCCCCCCATTAGGTTTTATGAGTGTGACATCCAGGTGTGCATCTTTTCCCACTTGTCAAATTCCTCTAGATATGGACAGCCAGCTTTTTCCCAATGATGAGTTTACCAATAATGAAGTGGAGGCCCTGGAAGAAAGTCCAATCCCAGAGAGCACCAGTGGCTACGAATCGTCTACATTTGACCTGCTGGATCACATTTCTACTGAACCCATCCAGGATCCAGATACTCTGGAGTTCAGTACAGAGACATTTACAGTCGTCTCTCAGACACAAACGCCTATCTCTGACAATGAACCAACACAGGCTGATGACGGCCCCTCCACACTTTACCCCACCATTGAAGAAGCCCCCACTGAGAGCACAAGTACGTGATATCCAGGGATTACCTGGCAGGCACAAATAGATGGATGACAAATTAAAAACAACAACATGAAGAGAGCGGTGTTTAACATGTTGATCCAAAACCCTACATAGATGTGTAATTCTTGTGACTAAAAAGGCAATACCATATTCACCATTTTGATTTTCTTACTTTTTACAGCAAAATACATTAATTCGTCATCCAAATCTTTGTTTACAAAAACAATCATGACATGCAGTCCTTAATTTGATGATTTTTTAACATGCTTCTTACGAGCGTTGAGTTCATAATCATGTCGGTCCTCCTCCAGTTGCCAGAGATGCGACCAGCTCATCCGACCCAGCAACAACTGTCCCTCAGCCCACAACAGCAGCTGACCATGTCTCCAGCCAGCCTACTCCAACCTCAGTACCACAAACAGAGTATTCTCCCACAGAGGAACCAGAGGTAACAACCCTATCCAAAACAACCTCCTACACACCTGTGGCCCCAATATCCACAGGACCCACACAGGGCTCCTCCACAGTCCTAGAAAACTCTCAGGTCACCACCATCCCTGCCTCAAAGCTGAACCCGAGACCCATTCCTGAGGCAACCGCTTCGAAAGGACCGGATGATACTGAGAACAATACAGACGGTGTCACAACAGGCCCTCCATCTTCTCTGGAAGACCTTGAAGATCCTCCAACCAGAGTTTCTCCAACAGGCCCTCCATCTTCTCTGGAAGACCTTGAAGATCCTCCAACCAGAGTTTCTCCAACAGGCCCTCCATCTTCTCTGGCAGACCTTGAAGATCCTCCAACCAGAGTTTCTCCAACAGGCCCTCCATCTTCTCTGGAAGACCTTGAAGATCCTCCAACCAGTGTTTCTCCAACAGGCCCTCCATCTTCTCTGGCAGACCTTGAAGATCCTCCAACCAGAGTTTCTCCAACAGGCCCTCCATCTTCTCTGGCAGACCTTGAAGATCCTCCAACCAGAGTTTCTCCAACAGGCCCTCCATCTTCTCTGGCAGACCTTGAAGATCCTCCAACCAGAGTTTCTCCAACAGGCCCTCCATCTTCTCTGACAGACCTTGAAGATCCTCCAACCAGAGTTTCTCCAACAGGCCCTCCATCTTCTCTGGCAGACCTTGAAGATCCTCCAACCAGTGTTTCTCCAGAGGGGAACGGGGACTTGCCAGAGCTTGATGCCCTGACGACCCACATTCCCTCATCCACAGATACAGTGCAGCATGACACTACAGCGGAAGTCACACCAGAAATAACCAATGCTCATCCACGAAATGTCACACCAGATACGACCAAACCAGCACCATCCGAAGTCACCTCAAGACCCCAGGACCAACCTGACCCATACAAGCCATCGCCGGCTAAACCGACTCCGGCTAAACCGACTATGGCTAAACCGACTATGGCTAAACCGACTATGACTAAACCCAGCTCCAAACCTGAGACTAAGCCTCTGGACACTGCACACAATTCTAGAGACTACCAAGCAGGTAAGAAATGTTCTTGGTCCAGATTCTCAACACAGCACCCATGCAAAACAAATAAACTCAAAGATGAATGATGTGACTGAGTGAAGAAATATCAGTGCGAGTACTGAAATGTCGTCCCTGTAGGCTTTGAAGATCTCAAATTTATTGAGTCTAACACTATTGCAAAAAAGGAGGCCTCTATTTTCTGGTACATATTTATTACTGCCCTCAGCCTGCTTTATGAGCTGGGTTGTTTTGTCATTATGCCTCTGGGTCAACAGAGCTTCCTTCAAAGTGTAGCCACACTATATTAAGTGACAGAGGTGGCTGTTTTTCCACTCTGTAAATAATCAAGCACTTTAAAATAAAGCTTTAAAGAATGGAAAAAAATTATTACAGCTCCTGGAGAACAACATTACAATTAAGACCCAGTAACTCGTCTTTCATTGCATGTTTTATTTTGTCTTATTGCTTGTTTACCCAAACAGATGTTTTTTTAAATCACATATTGTGTCTTTTTTTCTCAGATGACAGCAACGATACCAATCTGTGTAGTGGGCGGCCGATTGGTGCAGTCACCACGCTGAGGAACGGCACAATTGTGGTTTTTAGAGGTTAGTGCTAAGAAACCTAAGAAATGTAACATGCGTTGAGCCAAAATACCAGTTAATTAACATACAAGAGGGAAGTGGGGGATATTTTGTCAAGAACTCTATTTGTTTTTTAATGCTACTTTATACTCCCACTTCACTACATTTAAGAGGGAAATCCTTTTATTTGAACGTTTTTTAAATGCAATATTTTCTGTATGAGTTGTCAGCAGTTCCTTATAAAAGAAAAACCCATCCCACAAATTCTCTCCCCTTTCTGAGGGCCTGGCCCTTAGACTGTAAAACCACCAGACCCAAGTACCTATAAATCTTTATATTCCTGCAAAGATTTTTTAAATTCTTGGACATTTTTTAGGGCACTACTTCTGGTCTCTGGACAAATACATGGTGCCTGGTCCGGCTCGTGGCATCACACAAGTGTGGGGGGTCCCTTCCCCAATCGACACTTCGTTCACCCGCTGCAACTGCCAAGGCAAAACCTACATTTTCAAGGTATATTTATTCATCTGATCTAAAACCACTGAGTGCATTTGACAAATCTGAATTTGAATGATTTCATGGGTGAGACCCTTTGCACTGTATCAGGATGCCTTTTTGCTGATAAATACGTTATCACATTTCCTCTTGGCCAATTATCCACCTCTGTAAATTGCTGGAAAGGTTTATTTTTGTTGCTTGAGGTTTAATGTTTCGATTGTGATCTTTTCAGGGATCCCAGTACTGGAGATATGAAAATGATGTGTTGGATCCTTACTACCCAAAGGCCATTGAAGCAGGTTTTGGTGGGCTTCGAGGTCAAATCACAGCTGCTCTGTCTGTGCCTCAGTACCAGAGGAGGAGAGAGTCAGTTTACTTCTTTAAGAGAGGTGATGCACTGCTGTTACAGAGTCAGGCTTACTAATATTTTTCAGTTTCTTTATTGATTTTGTGTTATTGTATTTTTTTCCTCTGTGTAAAACAAAATTTGGATTTGTATTAATTAAATACTGTGTAGATCATGCAAATAATTTAAACGTGCGAATACATTCTGAAATTGACTCTTGATTGGTTCTTCCAGGGGGATTTGTCCAGAAATATTCATACCAGTTTGGCACCAGTCCAACATGTGGCAGGAAAGTCCAGTACGCCGTTTATAATGTCCGCAACCGAATGGTTCGACAAGCAGGTAACTCCAAGAATTAAACATGTATACTGGACAAGAACTATTTTAACATACATTAATTTGAACAATGACAAATTCCTGTATAAATGTAACCGTGATGAGTGTACTGCGTGGTTGCAGAGCATTTGAACAGATTTAGCTTCCCGTAAACTCACATTTAATTTGAGTTCCAACACATGAGGTCTTTAAAAAAGTGAGTCATCCTTTTGTGACGGTGAGATGATCAGCGAGGTCCATCTTGTAAATATTTGAAGTTGATGCCGGTGTACCATTTATGCGACTGCAACCGTTTGTGGGTTGTGATGTTTAACAGAAACATGTAAAAAAAAATAGATGTTAAATTACATAAATATTGATAAACGAGTATATCAATTCATTCATTTTACTTAACTATTTTGGTTCCAGTGTCTGTTCTACAGCCAGTAGTCAACATCCGGACATCTTGGAGAGGTTTCCCCTCCACCATCACAGCTGCTGTGTCCGTCCCGAGCATCAGCGAGCCAGAGAGATACAAATACTACGTCTTCTCGAGATGTAAGTCATTCATTCAGTTTTGTTTTAAAATATTTCCTCTAAAATCAGTCTAGTACTAAGGAAATTTGTTGGCAAACAAAATATAGTTTCAAGCTCTGTGTTCTGCACATCAAGTCGCACATTTCTATTTAGTTAATGATGAAAGAAACTCCTTGCCTTCATTTTGATTAGCTCCTAACACACACTGGTTACTGAAATAAAAGTTAAAACGGTTGTTAATTAGTAATTTCTCGTCATTCACAAAATTGTATTTCTCCTCTTCAAAAGAACAAAACGTCCTTAACTTGTCTGTCTGCACTGAGACTTTTGTTAGCCTTATTCACATAAAGTCTGCGATGCCTAACAAGGACCATGTGTGTCAGGGTGGGTCGGGACATTAGGCAGATGTAAAGGTCATTTAGGGTGTTGTCCTTTTACCTACAGCTCACATGGAGGAACCACAGAAAAATATTCCATCTGAATGATGATAACTACGGTCTAAAGAATACTGTAATTCCTGTCTGAGAAAAACATTTCACTGTTTAATCATCAGGAGGGGTTTAGTGTCAAGTCGTTTGTCATTAAAAAAAACCCACAGGTCTTAAGATTCAAGCCAAAAGTTGTCAACGTTAATGTTCTTAAAAACTCTGAGGTCAGGACTGTTTGAAGATGCATTAGATTCGGTTCATCCCAAATTCATGGGATGAAAACAAATGTAATTATATAAAAATTAATGTTTACTAAAAATGGAAACTGGCATGAACATGTATTAAAAAAAAAAACAAAAAAAACCATCCTGAATACCATCCATAAATCAAAAATGATAATTGAACCATTATTTTTCTTTTGCAGCCAAATCCTACAATGTGAGGATGGGTAGTGAACGTCCCGTCATTTCTGCTCCTACAGTCAACGCGTCACCTCGGAGCAACGACTTCTTGAAATGCTCAGAGAGAGTGTGATGAAGGGAAGTTGCATCATCAACAGTTTTTGTCTTACAGCTTTAAAGTTTATTACATTATTCATAAAACACACTGCTTCACCATGGACTGATTACAAAAAGGTACATAAAAAAAAAGCAGAACTAAAAACAACAGGTTTCAGAACAAGTGTGGCTGAATACAGAACTTGAACAGACTGATTGGAAAATATGTAATGTGTTTGTTTCTAAAGCGAAGTGCAAGTTCTTCAGTCACGGTTCCCAGATTTTCTGACTGCTTCATCTTGCGAATCGTCTCCCATGTACACCCCGAGAAGGAAATCCTTGACCTGTTGGGAGATAAAATATTGTTGTTTAAGCCTTTGATACTGATGTCAAAATGGTGTACTGTGGCTGTACAAAATGTGTATGAAATGTAAAACAGTGATAGTGTTTCCTGTGTTATTCTAATAAACATTAAACTGAATACCAACACACCAAAATGTTTTAAATGCAATGACTGGTAATTTAAATGAAACAAATGCTTTACCAGGATTTGTGTGGACTTTATGACTGTTGGTCAGCATAAGTCATTCTGCAGGAAATGTGAGTTGTAAGCAAAAACATGCACTGTAATTAATGTGCATGACGAGTTAGCGAATAAAGCTTCATAAAGTTCAGTTTAGGTTGATGTAGTACTATTTTTCAGAAAATAATCAAAATATAATTTTTATAGGATTATTTTATAGGATTAATATTACCTTATTAAATAGAATTTAGATCTGATTCATAATAAATGACAGTATGGTTTCAGAAGAATGTGTGAAAGCCTGCTGTTTATTGGAGTCACAATGTGTGATACCAAGTGTGATTCCACCGGGTTTATGCTGCTGATTCTTACTTAAGTATTTGTTTCTGCATTTTAGGTCTTTATTAGACAGAACAGACACGACAGAAAATGAGACATGTGGAATGACATGCAAGAATAGTCCCTGACCGGACTTGGGACAAAGGAAGTTGTGGTTCAGCGCCTTGAGGCCACCGTAGCACCTTACATGCTGCTGATTTTGATGTGAAAATACAAAAACTGTAAAAAAGCATCACATTGAGCCTGCTGGCGTTTTGGAAGACTGGTTCGATACGACAAACTGATCAACACTCTCTATATCAAAATATGAAGAGCATCTTCAACCACAAAACAGTATATGAAAACTGAGTATTAGCGCCATCACCACCAAGTAAGAGTGTGTGTGTGTGTGTGTGTGTGTGTGTGTGTGTGTGTGTGTGTGTGTGTGTGTGTGTGTGTGTGTGTGTATACATGCTTGCACGTTACCTCCTCTCTTCATGCGGCCACCGCGGTGTTCTGGCCAGCGCTGCAGCTGCCTGTTGGATCCAGGTCTAGAGGGTTTAGGTGGTGCACTGCTTGTAACTATAAAAAAAAAAAAAAAAAACCCACAGCAATCAGAACTGAACACGAATTAAAAAACATGAGGCGATAAATTGTCATTCACAGCCACGGTCTGCACAGCCACGAGGCTACACTGTACCTGCAGAGCTGGAGGAGGGCTCCTGGCTGGTGGAGGGGAGGCAGGCCTTGTCAGATTGCTGGCCTGGCTCCTCTAAATCTCCCGAGACCACCGGATCTACTGATACTTCTGCACTGGTCCTGGAATAAACAGACCAAAAAAAATATCGTGCATTGGATCTGATGAAATTATACAGTCATGTAGTCTTAAAATCACCTGTATAAGACTTTCAGTAAATAAAGAAATGTTCACATTTCACATCAGGCTTATAGCCTACATGGGAACAAATCATGAACGTTGCAGTTGACGGGCAGGAAAATAATTCGGCGACTGCTCGAATTCCAACAGCAGTATAAAAAATAAATTAAAAAAAACACATGAAAAGATTGACAAAAAGCAGAGAGGAGTGAGCCTCACCTATCAGTGTCTGGCTCCAGGAAGACGTCATCTCTGTCCTCCCCTGTGCCGGCTGCTCCTGGTACAACCAGGCCTGGTGTGGATGTGCTCACCATGGGAACCGACTGGGAGGCGTGCTCACTGGTGGTGTCAGACTGGGCCACCTCTGAGAAGATGGTTACTGGAAGAGAAGAACAAGATACGCTCACTGATTTTGTTGTTGCATGTGATAGCACTCCAAAATCGAGCCAGCTTACTGTATTTTCAGAAACTGTAAAGTGGAGTTCAGTATGTCGATGAAAAGGGTGGGTCTATAGATAAACGAAACAGATGCCTTCATATCAGACTGACTTGAGACAAAAAGAAACAGATACCTGGTGCTGCAACTTGTGACGGTGCGGTGGGAACGCTGCGTCCACCAGACTCCTCTTCATGAGTCGTGAGGAACAAGGGGCTTTCATACATCCCAAGACCTGAAAACAAGGAGAGAAAAACTTTAATGTTCTGTGGGAAATAAAAATCATCTTTCTGTTGCAGTTAGCTGGTGGGGCATTTAATGCTGTTTTACATAAACTGTGACTCTGCACAACATGTGGTGGTGGAGTACCTCCTTGTGAGGCCAGCTGTCCCAGGTCCGAGTGCGAGGAGGAGCTGGTCTGTGGCATGTCGTCGGAAAGACCAAACCTGAAGCGAGGCACACCGGCTACTTGGGGAGAACTGACAAGCAGAAAACAGTCATTCAGTGTAGCCGTAGAGGCCTTTATGAACGTTTTAAAGTAATGGAAAAGATACAAAAGTTTTAAGTTTCAGTTTTATGTCAAAATATAAACTAAAGTTATACATTCAGAAATAATAATTATAGAATTATAAGTATAGAAGTAAAACCATGTCATCTACACATATGTTATATAATCAAATACCATATTAGATCAATAATATCTCATTTTGTACTGTATTACCAGTGATTTTGTCACTTCTACATATTTCACAGGCATTTTGACTTCCTGGTCTGAGAGACTTACTGGATCGCCTGGTCAAAACCATCAGAGCGCTGTGGCAACACCAGAGTGGGATTGCTGGGAACCATCCTGTCATCATCATCAAAGAAGTGCTGGTGCAGAGGAAGAGATGACAGGAAGTCTTGAATACAAACACAGGAGTAAAAGTTTCATACTGACTTTTTTTTACAAATGACGTAATGAACGGACTTACAGAAGTGCCTTGCACACCGGAAGTGAGCTGTGGGACTCTGCCAACTGACTGACGACGAACAGGGATACGCTGTGAAGTTATATTTTACAGAATTGATTAGCAGAGCTTGTGAGCTACACATTGAGAGGACATATATATATAAAAAAAAAAAGTAATGCTGGTATTTGTGCCCATTTAAATTCTCTTTTTTTTTTTTTTTACTGAGGGTCAAATTACTCTTCCTTCATACCTGAACCTGAGCAGGTGGTCCCAGTTCTGCAATGTTCAGGCGGGGGGGCATCTGATGTGTTGGTCTTCGTGGCGACTGGGGCATCCGTGTACCAGAGCTTGTGATAGGCTGTTCTGTAGAGTATGCCTCCATTGAACTGCCGTCAACTGAAAAAACAGTAGATTATACTCAAATAAATAGGGAGGTCCATTTTACTTGAAATAACATTAGGTCAGAACGAATTGTTTTCAAAACTACTTTACCAATTTACTTGTTATTCAATTATTTATGGAGTCTAAAATTCATAGACTTGGATGATTTAAAAAAAATAATTTGGGAAAAAATAAAAAGGACACTTGAGTATCTGGCTGGTTCCCGAAATGAAACCATTATTGTATGTTTTTTCTAATCATGGGATCCTCGTCGGTCTAATGTACTCAAGTGGAGTTTAAATTGTCACCCCCCCCAGTGATATGGGGCCACAAAATAACTTGAATTATACGATTCATTTTCAAAGAAAAGCAACCCTTGTTGGAAAGGACCTTTATTTTGGAAGACACACGCACCACTCTTCCCTTCAAACAGACAACAACATATTACATATTTCTCCGTCACCGTCAAGTGTCTGATAATCTAATTAAGTGGCGGGACAGTTTATGAGCGCATGGGGAGAGTCTGAGGTGGATCTACGCATGTGAATTTGACAGGGTTTCCTGGATCTTACAGCTGGGTGTCTGGGAATCGGCTGGCCTCTGGGTGGAGTCAGACGCCCCCAAACTCTCTTCTGTCTCTGTGCCCGGGTCTGTTACATCAGCTCCCTGAGAAAAGAAAGAACAACGGAAACATTAAAGCGAATAGGTGGTAAGAGAAAAGGGAACTTCAAGGAGATTTTAAACAAGTTTAACAGGGGCAAATAAAAAAAAGTAAAAGAAAAAAGGGAATGAGAAGATGAGTAGAAAAGAAAAACAGGAGTTTGGTTGAATTGGAGGAAGCATGCTATGCGATGGTTCCCACACACTATAGATGCCAGGATATACTGGCAGAGCACCACATACAGATTATGATTCAATTTCCCCTATATGGACAAAGATGCCTTTCAGAAAAGGCCAGAAATTACGAGTAAAAAAACATTACTGTACTTCAATATGCATTAGTTTAAAATGTTGAGGACCCACACAGAAAGCAGGCAAAAACAACTTCAAATCAAAGTCTATGTATTATAACGCTTTGTTTTACGTTTTAATTCAGGATCTGCGTGACTGCGTTATTGCGAGAGGCAGTTGGGAAATAAATTAAATAAAAAAAATAATTATATATTTTCTTTTTTTTTCGCTCGCGCGCGCGCGCGCGCACACACACACACACACACACACACACACACACACACACACACACACACACACACACACACACACACACACACACACACACACACACACTTGAGATTTTACAATGCAAAAACTTGTAAAATGTTTTATTTTATAATGAAAAATCTTACTTCCCAGCTCTAAGCATCTTTAAGCCTAATTTTGAATTAATGATTTCAATGCCTTTCAAAACTTTTTAAGAATCAGCGGGAACCCTGAAATTACTTTTACTATTTTATAATTTTTTATTTTATTTTATTATACTCAGGACTCAGTGTGTCTTGGAGTTTTTCTTGATTCAGACTGGGCATGTTTTTAAGATTTAAATTCAACAATAAGAGTTGCCCAATAATTTGATTATTTCAGCATAACTTAATGTGTTAATTGCTTTTTTTTTGTCATCTCTGATGGTTATAAATCAGAGATGATCTATTCAGTGATCATCTCTGATTTATATTAATGTTTTTTACTTTCTATCCAGGTTTACAGGATTCAGCTTAGTTAAAAACAACTAGAAACATCTTAAGAAATATTACGACTTGGAAATGTTATAAAAACTGGCGGCCAGGGTTATTAGTTATGTCCAAAGCACCCACTCACAGGACAGTGGTTAACAGATTCGCCACATGTAGATTACAAGTGAAAGATTGACTGTCACTTTGCAGACACTGACTCATCCGTCAGAAAATGTGCAACCAAGACGAGAGTGAAAAGGTAAACATCTAAAGTCAACATACTTCATGCAGACAGAAAGTTACGACACGGGGACAAAATGCAAATGAAATTTAAGAGAGACCGTGTGGAAAAAGTGTGTGTGAGCTGGAAAATGCACATAAATCTCTAACTGAAAGCGTGGGAAGGGTCAACGTGGTGTACAAGTTGCAAAGGTTGTGTGTGTGGGTGCGGAAAAGGTCAATGTCGTAACTGTGAGTACATTATGTGTCATAGTCGAACCTCTGCGTCGTCTTCTTCGTAAGCCTCGTTGCCGTCTCCGCTCCCCTCGTTACTGTCTTCTCCTTCCTCCCCCATCTCTCCGTCGTCTTCCTCCTCCTCATCCTCTTCGTCTTCCTCCTCCTCTTCTTCTTCCTCTTCCTCATCATAGTCCTACATTGAGCAGTGATCAAATCATTAGTGGAATCCAAGACATCTTTTAAAAAGAAATTCTGGGCCTAGTGTCAAATTCCACTTTACACGATGCCATTTAAAATGCTTGACATAAAGTCACTACCTGCTCCTCTTCTTCTTCATCCTCCTCTTCCTGGTCATCGTCACTCTCTGTGTCCGTTACTATGACGATTACTTCCTGCTGAAGCTGGTGAGGAGCGTCACTTTGGGTCAGGGTAACCTCCTGGTCTATCATGATGGACTGGGAGGCTGCACCATCATCGCCCTCCTCCAGTACTGGAAAGTCCTCCGTCTGCAGGGCACAACAATGGACACTATGAACAACATGCATTCCACTCATTTACACTCTTTTTGAAAAACTAATGACTACCATGAAAATGTGTGAGACAATTTTTTAAATATACATTTTAGGTGATGGCCTACCTGGCTTGCATCGGCACCGTCTTGACTGTCTGTTAGCACCACCCCCTCAGCCTCAGCACTGTCCTCCACCAGCACCTCCTCCTGAGGAGAACACATAACACTTAGATGACGGTCATGACATAAACTACCAGTTTTCAGATAATTAAAAACACAGATTAAGATTTCTATGTACTCCCTCTGCTCACCTCTGGATCCACTCTCTGGATCATACGCAGCTTTTTAGGGATAGGAGCCCTGGAGGTATCCTCCTGGGTGGACTCTGTGTCAGTGACCACGGAGGCACTCTCCTCCTCCTCACGAGGCCTCTTTGACATGGAGGTTCCTTGCGTTGCTGAAACTAGAGATACGGCATGAATATTGTTTGAGACTTCTCCCTGAGGGCAAAATTATACTTGTAAAACCACACCATGTCTAAATGGTGGCTTAATCAAAACATAAATAAAAAGGGAAACTCAGTGTCTCAAACTGAATGTCTGTAGCAGCAACGTCTATCATTGTTTAATCTGTAGCAGCAAGTATCCAAAATGGACAGGACTATATTCCTAACTTTATTGACACAATTCCAAAAATGAGCATCTGTATAAACATCACCAACACCATTTTGATTTTTTTCTACCCCAAATTTGCAAAACATGAGCTTCGCTGTTGAATCTAGTTAATTACAATATGTATATAAATACACCTCTGCAGTATCTCTTTAAAACGTACATCTCCTATCCTATTATCTTCCCAAAATACAGCATTGTTATTGCTATTCCATATAAACCCACAAACATCTCAATTTCTTACCAGTTCCAAACACAGAGGAAGAGGAGGGCGTTGAAGGCCATTCCACCAGCGAGCTAGGTGTTGCCTCAATGACCATGGGTGGTGGCTCCTGATTGGCTGGCTCTGCATGGGTCATGCTCTGTTGTTGAGTCGGTTGGACAAATGCCGTGGTCTGTGTCTGTGTCTGCTGCACGGTCAGCATGGGGCTAGCTAAAGAGGCCTGGACGTTGGGGCTAGAAGAGCGCACCGAGCCGCTGGCACTGCCGTACACAGTCACATGCTCCACTGGTGGGCCTTCAGTAGACTGCATGGCTGTAGGGGAATTTAAGTTAGTGGAAAACAGATTCAGTTTTCATTAAGACTGTAACTGCATTAATAAACACCTAACATACACAAACACACAGGGAAAGGTCCTTGAACTAGAATAACTTTTTACATTCACCTTTAGGGACAATACTCTTTTGGCTGGTTTCTCACATTGAAAGCTGAAGTCTATAAGTAAACTGACCTTCCTGGGTCTCCACCTGTGTGGTGGGCATGACGGTAGCCGTGGGAGTTGGGGTGGGTACAGTAGCTGGAGTAATCATGGGCCTGATGCTCGCTCTCGGAGTGGGTTTGTTCCCCGGATTGACAGGCTGCTTGCTTGCTGTAGCCACAGGTGTTGGCTTAATGTTGGCAGTTGGAGGCTCAGATGTGCTGGCACTGATTGAGACAAAAATCAGGACATGAATAATGACCCTATTAACGAACATTTAATATAAGAAAGGCTTGAACAAGACCCAGCAAGAGTACTAAAGAGGATCCCAGAACTGCAGGAAAAAGTATGATGTGTTCACTTATACCATAAACGCATGTCGCACTGCAGTGGAAACGTATAAACCAATGTGCAGTTTTAGTGGTTGTGTTTCATACCTGCCCCTGTCTGCAGCTGGGGTCGTCTTCAGACTGATCTGCCTCTGTTCTGTGCTCCTCTGCTGCTCCTGGGTCTGAAAATCAGGACGGAAAGACAAAAGTCATGATGGAAACCAAACAAGATACAAAGTCATGATACTGTAGTTTAATCAAACTTGCAACAATGTCACTTGATATCCTTTTTCAGACATCAGGAAGTTGCCATTGTCTGATCCCATCTACTTATCAAATATCTTTGTCAAGACATTGCCCACGGAGGAGCAGTTGTTCCATACGAGTATGTAGAAGCAAGAAACTCTTCACAGATGATCTCTGGCTCTAGTAACAGTTTAGACCTATTTTACGGTGTTTTGTTTGTAACCTGACATCAACTTTAAATCAAACATTTACAGATGACTTCATTTGTAAACAATAACATTGTTCAGAGAAAAACAGACATTAAAAAGGTGATGTTTAGTTTGTTTGTCCGTTTTAGAAACCTGCAACAATGGATAAAAAAGTATCACTTGTACTTGTGAGTAAAACATTGATGCAACTGAATAAATGTGAAGCTCACCAGTATCTACTCTTCTATTTATTGCACTGCATATTACCAACTGCAATATGTTAAACTTTGGCTCACAGTACAAAATAATAATAAAAAAAAATAATAATAATAATATATATATATATATATATATATATATAGCCACAATGTTAAATAGAAGGTAAAATGGTGGCTTATGTGAAACCAAGAAGCAAGATTCTAGTTATTTTATGTCATTATCTATCTATCTATCTATCTATCTATCTATCTATCTATCTATCTATAAATAAATATAAATAAATGACAGACTTGTGAAAACTTTAAAGCAGACTCACCTTACTGGGACCTGCCTCGGGCGGCTCGTCTCTCTGCTCTTGCCTCTCCTGTTGACCTCGCAGGTCTCTCAGTTCTCTCTCCTGTCGACTCAGACGGCCCTCGTACTGAGACTTGAGAGCGCTCACTCGCACCTCCAGCTCCTCACGCTGTTGCTTTAGCTCCTCATTTTCCTTCTGCAGCTGGTCTTTGGTGCCTGGACATAAATCATTTAAGTCTGAGATTCAAATAAAACGAATAAGCAACAGTACAATAGGGGCAAATGGAAGAGGAATTTACAAACAAGTGATTTATCATAGGTCTATTGGTTGCAATATGAGGGACACCCTCTCACTCGTGAGCTGGTTGATCTTCTGCTTGGCATAGACGATGGCCTTCCTGGTCTTGTCCTCTTTGTCGGTCATCTGCTGTCTCAGCGTGTCCTCATGAGAAGCTTTATCCTGCAGCTCCTGCCGTATCCTGGTCAGCTCTGTCTGCAGCCTGGAGGACTGTTCCTGGGCATTACGCCCTTCAGTCTCACGCTCTGTAACCACCTGTCACACGCCAGGAAGACATGATACTAATGAATGTTTATATAAAATGCAAGCAAATTTGGGGGAGCACTGTACTGCCTCTTTTCAAGAATATTTATACAATAATTAATGATATAACAACTAAGCAAGCTATATGATCGTGCAAACTGATCAGTGTACATGGACTTCCTCCCTGATAGAAGTCTATGAACACCAGTCTAACTCTAAAATGGACAGTTTAGTCAAAGGTCTTGGTTGAAACTTTTGTGACTTGTAGTTTGACCTTGTTGATGTTCTCCAGCTGTCCTTCCAGATCTCTGGTCTTGGCTTCTGCCTGGTTCAGAGAATCTCGGAGGCTCTGCAGCTCCTGAACTGAGGCTTGACGAGCCTCCTCCTCTTGGGATGGGCCTGCTGCGGCCTCGGCTACCAACTAGAGGAAACGCAGTATGAAAAATAATTATGCGCAAACCAACACAACAGAGGTGGCTTTGGGCAACTGTTCAAAATGGATTGAATCGAACAATACAGCCGGACAATTTGATAAAATTCGGAATGAAGACTAAAGCAGTAAGATGAACTACCGAGCTCTCACCTTGTCATGTTCCAACTTGAGGTCATCATACTGAGTCTTGTAACGGCGTCCAATCTTCTTGACCTGAGTGATAGTTCGCGCTTTCTCCTGGAGATCCTGGTTCTTGGTTTCCATTTCCTTCTTCAGCTTATTCCGGTCATCAGTTATCTTACTCATATTGTCACGCAAGTTCTGTATCTGGCTTTGCAGAGATGTCGTTAGATTATTGGCCCTATAAACAGAAATTAAGAGATTGTGAAGTGACAGAAAAATAACTGATATGATTCAATATGGGAGAAAACATTGATATCCTGGTAAATAAAAATACAATAGTATAATTTATAATGCCTCACTTGGCCACATCTGCTTTAAGTTTGGTGCTCTCCTCAGTGAGCTGCAGAATGCGTTTGAGATGGCCCTCCTTCTCAGAGTGCAGACGCTTGTACTCTTCCGGGTCTGAATCTTTTTGCTGGCTCACCAAATGCTAAAATAAATGACAGAAAAGGTTGTGCGTTAGAGGTGTGAAATGATAAAGCATTAGGAATAAATAGTCCTCTCTGCTTTTCTGATGGCAGATGTATTTCTCTCCTTCTTACGAGCAGCATTATTCACTGACCTGGGTCCGAGCTTTCCAGCGCTTTATCTCCTCTTCAAGTATCTTCTTCTCCGCCTGCAGCATGCCGCTCTTCTCACTCAGCTCAGAGTTGGCCTGCTGCAGTGGCATGATGTCTGACTCCAGCTTTTGCACCTGAAATACACAACGATGAGCTGAAAACTTCTGGATTTGGAGATCACTCAGGAATACTTTTTGAAAATGTAACAGCTTGTAATACCAGGATAATGTAGTGCATTTAGAAGTAAAGTGATTAAAAGTGTACAAAACCCCAAGTACATAATTTCACTTAATTTAGCAAAATAAAGTATATTATTAGAGCATAGCATATCAAAAGAAGGCACATTAAATTCAACACAAACTAAATTTTTTGATAAAACATAACAGATACCTTAGCTTGGGTTTGGTGCAGTTCTTGCTCCATCTTGTCCTTCTCCTCTCGCAGCATCTTGTTGGTCTCCATCAGGATGCTCATTGTTTCAGTCTTCTTCATCAGTTCATCATGCTGAGCCAGGGTCTTTGCTGTCACCTGAGTAGGATCAGCATTAGGCTTTTAGTCACATGTGGTGTGATTCCTACTGGTCAGGTTAGACTCATGTCTCCAGTATTTCATTAAGTAAACGGTTCTTGACCACACTTTGAGGAGAGTGAGCAAAGAAAGGATTTCTTTTCACAGATCAATGAAATGTCCAGGAAAGAGATTCTCAATCTTCCAACTCAATTGAATGATAATCCACAGATAAGATTTGTCAGTGGACAGGATCATTTCTTTTGTGTACAAAAACACACCTGCATTCTCTCCTTTGCAGCGCTCAAGCTGTCCTGCACCTCCTTCAACTCTCGCTCCAGATGCTCCACCCTCAGGCGGTAACGCAAACTCTCCCCTTGGGCAACCTCAAAACGAGACTCTGAAATCTCCTTCTCTCGACGCACAAACCTTTGATGGAAAACAAACAAGGGTATCAAAGATAGTGGAGAACGTGGAAGGACAGGAACGAGACCACCGGGAGCAGAATAATTGCAAGGCTTCTCGACTACACGAAAGGATTATGCGATTTGGCATAAACAAGCATTACCTGAGAATCTCAAGGACCTGGTCTTGAGATTTGCCCTCCTCCGTCAGGGAGATGTTCAGAGGACTCTCATTGGCAGCACGCTGCAACTTGTCAGCCATCTTGCTGCTCATTGTCTGGATCTGCTCGTGCAGAAGGGTGTTCTGCCTCTGCAGCTCCTCATAGCGGCTCTCCATCTTTGACATCTCCTCCTATAATGCGAGCAAAGATATTACGATTGAAAGAACTGCTAATTAATTTGAAATTAACAAGTCGTTGGACAAAACCATAAAAACAATCAATTAAAATCAAATGGGCCTGAAATAAATATTTTTGTTGGGCTCTTGTCTCGAACTTATGTCTAATCCTGTCTCGTCATCGCCTGTATGTCTATCAAATCACCTTGAGGATCTTTTCCTGCTCCTCCCAGGAGACCCTGGCCTCCAGTAGCTCCGCGCTGACTCTCTGGGCTCTCTCATCCAGCTGGTGTCGGAGCTCGACGGCCTGCACGGCCTGAGCCTTAGCAGCTTGCAGGGCCTTCACATCTGCTGCATGCTCAATCATCTCCCGCTCATACTTGTCTTGCGCTTCAGCTGCCAGCTTAGCCTAAGAAATGGGAAAGAAGATTTGACACAATCATTGCATGTTTAAGTAAGATCATCGAAGTGCAGTGGCAATTTTGTTGCAATCCGAATTACTAGAGCTGCACTAATTGGAATAAGCTTTTCATACTTGAAAAAAAAGAAGTGTGGGTGGTCCTGAAAGATGCGTGTTGGAAGAAAACCTGACAAATACATTTCAGTCTTTACACTGTCCGATCCATCATGATGTCTGGTTGAAAGTTATTCTAGACGTCTAAGAGATATAGAAATAGCATGTTTCAACATGCTTTGTGATCACTCAGAGAGGTAATCAGAGAAGGGAGACCTATATTTGTTTGACATGATATAACAAGATGTAAAGTAATGAACCTCTGCTCTCAAAATAATTTTTTAAATACATAAGTTGCACGGAGCGATATTTCATGAAATCCATACTAAGTCAAATGCTATTGGTAAAATATGAACATGAAGAAATGTGGAGGCTTTTGCAAGTTTCCTCCGTGGGAGCTGTCTCTAAAGATATTTGATAAAAGGAACCAAATGGTGATCAGTATTAGAACAGCAGATTTTAGTTACTTTAACAGGTGACCGTATCAGGAACATTTTCACAATAAATTATAACTGTTCACAGTCATATTCCTCTGAGGGATGTTAACAATTAACCGACAATACAAATTTGGACTGATTAATGCCAACGTTCAGCTAAACAGTCACTGCTGACTTCATACTTATCGTCACACAACACCATGGCTGATAATTCTACTGGACGGGTGAACGCGGGAGAATTGCCTGTTTCGCACTTTACACTGCTGCTGGCGTTTGAGCATCCCTTATTGTTGGAGCTGGGCGGCTTGTGGTGCATTTTAACGACAGCACCCCTGCATCCAAGGCACTAATCTAGTCAGTTAATGATAAGTTAACAAGGGTCAGCTATCAGTTAGAGAAAAAAAATGTCCATCCCTAATTCCTCTACATTAAATTCTCTGATGGCTTCTTACCTGCTCATGGCTGTCTTGTTGAGCTTGCTTCTGTTGGGCTTCAGCGACTGCCACTCGCTGTAGCACTAACTGGTGATCTGCCTGAGCGCTGCTGAGACTTCTTCTCAGACTGTTCATCTAACAGACACAAAACAAAAAGAACGTTTTCTTTACTTGTATAAAACTGAACAGCAATATAGTGCTCAGAAGATCAAATGTGGTCAAGGGGAAAACTACAGTGAAGAAAATGCAATATACCTGTTCCTCTAGTGAGGCCAGGGCTCTCCTCTTCTGCTCCTCTGAATTGTGTTTCTCTTTCTCCGCTTCCAGAAGCTTTTCCTCCAGCCGGCGGTGCTGCTTCTCAGCCTCCTTCATACGAGCTTCAATGGATGAGCGTGCCTGCTCTGTTACCTGGTCATTCCACATTTAATTAATGTAATTAATTTTTTTGGCAAGAGGCATGTAAACAACTTTTGTCAAACTCAGCATGACTTAATGGTAAAGGTGCGTATGAAAATGAAACCGTGCAATAAAAAGTTATGTCAATGACTTTCCGCACATGTAAGCACTTAGTTTATTGAAAATGTTGCCCTTTTTTCTCTCCTTTCTTTTTAAAAAATCTTCAACGATTTTGTGGTTGCGGTCAATGGTGGTTTTATGCGAGGCGGAACACTGACAGGCAGTTTGGGTTTGTTTTGCACCTGTTTCTCTTTGTCCAGGGACTCCTCCAGGCTCTGGCCCATGGCTCTGTACTGCTCCATGCTGGAGGTGGCCACCCTGAGGCTCTCTGTCAGCTCCTCAACCCGGGATTCAGCCAGCCGCAGACGGCCCTGTAAGTCCTCTCTGTCGTGATCGGACCCCGGCAGGCCTGAAAGCAGGAAGAATCAGTGGCAGACAGGAGAGAGGACATTTTAAAACGGTACAATTAACATGCGCTTTTAGGAAGGGTGGGTGGTTTGGGACTAATTACATTGTTAGGAGTCTGAGCCACTCTTTCAAATGTTTGTGTTTTAAGCACAGACATTTCATAATGTCTAAAAATCTGTCTCTTTTATTGCCTCCCGTCTCATAAACTGTTACAACAACATGAGCTAGTGGGGCCACAGCATCCTAGCATATGTTTGTAAATCTACAGAATGTGTCAAGTTTGGGAAATCAATTTTTCTTGTTACGTCTCATTAACTTTCCAAAACAATGCTAACTAGCATGTTAATGGTGATTGTAGTGCACAATAATTACACTGAGTGAGACTTTATGAGAAGCCATAAACAATTTGACTTCCAATGACGTCAACCTAGGAATTGTTTGCTTAAATTGTTGTGGTCATGGGATTTGAAGAGTGGAAATACTATTAAATAATTAAACAAAACATTAAATGTGTAGATGTATGGATTCCTCTTTGTATTGTTCTGTTGTATTACATATGTCTGTCTGTCTGTCTGAAAGTGTGTTCATGCCAACCTCTGATAATGGGTATGGTGGGGGAGCTCAGGGTATGCCGTGGTTCGCCGCTGCCTGACTGCAGCCTGAGGGTGTTGAGCTCCAGCTCGGCAGCATTCAGCAGCTCTTTGGTCCTCTGGTGTATTGGTACCTGTAGCTCCAGCTGCCTCTTTGTCTCCATCAACTGGACCTGTGACATTGAGAAGTAGGCAAACTGTTGAATCATGGTATTTTTGTGTCTGGGTTTGAATGCATTTGCTTCAAGATTAAACCTGGAGTTAAGTTTAAACAGTACTGATTTATGACTACACCACAACACCTTTGAACATAACTAAGTCAGACATGATTGAGGTGGACAAATCTTGTACACTAGAAAACAGATGAGCAACCATTCAATGTTATGCTTACTTCCTGGTTTCTGCTGAGCAGGTGGCGCTGTTCCACCTCGTGCTCCAGCCTCTTCTGCAGCTGGGAGATCTCTCGTTCCTGCTTCTCCATCTGGCCATTTAGACGTTGATGTGTCTCAGTCTCTGAACGCTGAAGAGTGGCCTAGAAGAACACAGCAGTTATAATGTGAACTGTCTGTGTGTGTGAGATCTAATGAGAGACAAATGTCATACTTCTAGATTACCTGAATAGCCTGGAGGTTGGTCAGCAGCAGGGTCTGGCTCTGTTGTTGGCTCAGGATCGACTCTCTCTCCTGATTCAGCTGAGACTCCACAAGCTTCAGCAGGTCTCTCTCCTTACGTAGACTCTCAGCGCGGCCCTAAGTGGAAATAAGTCAAAATGTCTCCTCAATTCCTTGAACAGTCACAAATCCAAATCATGCCCCACTGCAATTCCTCCATCATGACAATGATAAAATGCAAAGAAGCAAACTCGGCCACAAACATCACTAGGAAAAATGTAAATGTTGCAGGAACAAGGACAAACCTCAGCCATGGTGAGTTTCTCTTTGGCAGCTTTCAGATCCTCATTCAAAGAGTGGATGGTCTGCTCATGCTTCTGTGTGGCTGCGGCCATCTTCTGTCCTTTCTCTCTGAGGGAAGCAATCTCTTTCCTGTAGCGCTCAACATTGTCCTGAAGCATCTCGTACCTAATATTGTTGAGACATTCATTTTAGTGGCCCATGTTCACGCCTTTATACTTTTTTAAAAACACATTAAGCGTTCAGCAAACCCGAAGATGTTTTTTCAAACTAACTTACCTCTTAGAGGCAAACTCTAGCTGGGTCGATATCTTAGCATTCTGGGAGTGGAGGTCAGAGAGCTGCTCCTGGAGCTTCTCATTCTGCCCCGTCATGGTCTTGTTACACTCCATACGCTCCTTCTTATAGGCGGAAAACACCTCCTGCAACTGCAATCAGACATTAATTTAGTGTCAACAGAGTTTAGTTATTGTTGTCTGAGAAATACCATTTTCACAAGGGACAACAAACACAGGTTACGCCAGCCTTTGGCCGATTCATACGAGACTGCTGTCAAAGGTTAATCACTGGTCTTCAGCGAAAACTAGATCTGCAACTATATACACATCATTACTGAACCACTGAATTATATTTTCTGATGACCCTTCAATAAAAGAACCAAATAAACCTAATTTGTTTTCAGTTTAGTTTCTTTCTTGTTTGCCCACTTGGCACTGTTCTTCATTTCACTTCAACTCAGCCTAACATTTTGTTAATGATGCTAGAGAATATTTGGGGCACATCTTTGAAGTAAACACTGATCTGTCAATATAGCCACATTGCCATCTAGTGGCAGACATGGGAAACAAGCGAGCCAAGCTCATCAGGGAAGTGGGTGGTTGTAGTGGGTAACGATATCCATAAATACGCATCCACAGATAGCCTGGCTATGTTCAGTAATAAACAGAGGTCTGAGGAGAAAAGAGCCTTGCCAAGGAAGAAAACCCATTACTGTGGTGGAAGGCTAACAATGACAGATATCCCATGTTGGCCAGGCTAGCCAAGTCTTACCTATGTATCCCTGCCACCTCAACACCATCTGAGCGGCTGTTTTCTGCAGCAGGAAACATAGCCTCCAAGAAAAGAGCGAGCCTGAGCCAGGAGCATGTGGACATGCTCACATTTTTGCATTGCAATGCAAAGTGTCTGAGCCATTCCCATGGAACTCGTGTTGGGCACAGCTTGACAAACCACAGGGTGTACAGACTGTTGCATGGCCGAGATTAATACACCTGCAAATGTCTTATTTCAATGTGTTCTCACCTGTTGCAAAGCTGCCTTGGCCGCCAAGGCTTCGGAAGACTCTGTTGCCATGGAGACGAGTGAAGTGGGCGTTCCTGTGGTGGGAATGGCTGCAGGTGAGCGTCGGGGGGTGGAGGTTAGGGTGAACTCCTCAGGTGGTGCACCTTAAAAAAGGAAAAACACTCAAAAGTTCAGCCTAATAAAAAAATAATTCCCCACAACAATATCAAGCGGTTACCATCCGACTGAAACTGCTACTTTAAATGGCTGGATGCCATAATTGAAGCAGTTAAATGTGCATGTACAGGATGCCCTGTCTAGCGTTAACATATTATGACTTGGTTTATCTCTTGTCTGTTACCTTGCTGAGGGAAGCTGACTCCGGTTGCCTGAGCCAGCAGCACACGGTACATGTCCCTCTGCCTCACGATGGACTCCGTCATCTTGACCTGCTGGCTGCGTTGCTCCTTCAGGGACTCCAGCTCAAGCTGGGCTTTGTCGAAACTCTGCTCCAGTTCACCGCGCCTGTAACAGATCACCTTGCTTAGCACGTAGCACAGTTTGACATCTTTGGTTACTTGTGATAATAGATATATGAATCTAAAACATACAGTATATTTGGGTGTTTTTATGCGTGGCACTCTTGTTCTTTAGCATTCCTTTTCGCCAATTTTAAGACCAATCACAGATTTTTGATAGTCATTACAAACAGTTACCTGACTTACAGTTCAGTTTGTGTACTGCAAGAAAAAAACAAAAGGGGAAACGCAAATCAGCACACATCTTTACGTACTTATTGCCAGTGGCCTCAAACTCCTCTTTCTCCTGGGCATCACTGAGCTCCCTGATGGCCACCAGAAGACGCTGGTTCTGCTTCTGTAGCTCCTCTACACCACGAAAGGTCACCAAGTGTTGGCTGATCACCTCTGATGTGCTGCTGATGTCGGCTGAGCTCACCTCCTCCTCCTGAACCACATAGTTTCCACGAGCCTCTTCCAGCTCGATCAGCAGCACACGCACCTGGCAGGAAAGACCAAGGATGGCATAAATAATAAGAATTTGGAGAAATCGGTATGATATAAATTGTATAGAAATAACCAGGATTATCCTTTAAACTGGATGTAGAGTGAGCACCCACCTGTTGAGCCATGTCTCCCAGCTGCAGTTCACACCTCTGGTTGTCCCTTTCCAGGACAGAGGAGCACTTGTTAGCTTCATCAGCTTCCTTCTGCAGACGATGCACCTCCTGAATCAAAAGTACAAGAAAAACATCGACATTTGTCAACTGGAAGAGCAGAAGGTATTATGAAATGCAGAATGTAGTCTTTACTAACCAGTTTCCAAATTAGCAAATGAATCAGTCGAATTTAACCCATTTTTCATCCCTGAGAAGTGCCTTCATTTATTTATTCATTGTGCGAACCATAAAACACTTGTAATGACAACACAAACAAATTAAATGTAATCTAATGGAAAATCCCCATTCAACGGAACATACATACAACTTGTCTGTATTACCCACCTTAACAGCCTGCTCCAGCTTGGCAGAAAGACTGGCCACTGACTTCTGCATGCGCTCATGTTCGTCCCTCTGACGTTTGAGGATCGGGGCTTTTGCCTCCACCTCCTGCACAATGTCATCCAGGTACTTGTTGACTCGCTTATTCTCCAATCGCTCCAACTGCAGCTGCTCCTGGCTCTCCACATATGCGGTGTACAACTGAAAATACAAATTACATCTCATATCAAAATAAGATAGTTAAAGAGGGGAAGTAAGCGGAGAAGACATCTGTGCTCACCGTTGGTCCAAAACTGTCAACAATCAGTAAGAAAATACTAAAAACTGTCCCATAATGGTGCACTCGAAATGCAGTTGGCCAACGCTGAGGTGTTTCCAAATGAACACAAAGCATAAGCGTACCCTTAATGTGGTCTATATACTGCATATCAAGTAAGATTGGAAATCCACTGTGGCAGCCTATTGTACCCCATCATCACTAAAACGGTTTTCCAAAAAGGCATTCCCTCAGACCAATTTCCAAATTATAATAGAGTAATTTTGGGGTTCAGATTCAGTTGCACATACCTCTGTCAGTTTCATGCCGGGCTTTATCTTGGATACAGCTGCTGCCGTTGGAGACATTGTTGTCATTTGCTCTTCTGTGATCACAGATTTTGTCCCAATAGGGCCTGGATATTCAAAAAGTAGAAGAGAGCTCACAGGTAATTTTTATAAAAATCCCTTACAGACTAGATATTGTACCAGAATCAACCAAACAAACCTCTAAGTTTAGAACTTGATAGCAGCTCATTGGCATTGTCCAACTCTTTCTCGAGACTCTGGATCCTCTCCTTTAGCTCAGCCACACTCTTGTCTGTGGCACCATTCATCTCCTGCACCTTCTCTTCAAGGGCCTTGTTGGCTGCGGCGTAAAGAGTAAACAGAACAAACGTCAGGGGATACCAACAACAGAAGACTAAATTATAAACTAAGCCACTAAGGTAAACAAACATATTCAGACGCCATCTTTCTCAGAAGAAGTCATGTACAAAATAATGAAAATGGTAGTTGTGGTCACTGTCATAGACTCGCACCTTCTCCAGCATCTTTCAGCAGCTTATGCAGCTCCTCCACTGCCCGACTCAGCTCTTCACTTTTTGCCTCAGAATCCGCTGACGCTCCCTGCCACCAAAACAACAGGGTTAGAGTTGGCAAAATAATGGCAACTTAACTATGACATACAGTGAATCATTTCAGTCACTGTAAACAAAGTGCACTCATAAAAGCACAGATGAAAGAAACATGTGGCATTTGTTTTGTCTTCAAGACAAATTAAATGTCACAACTCAAATTTCAAATAAATAAATAAATAAATAAGCAAAAACATTTGAGTTGCGCTGGCATATTCTGAAAATGTGAAACAGTGATACTCCATGGACCTAAACTGGAATTCATTACTGGGAATAAATGCTTTGTTGGTACACAGTACCAACAAAGCATTTATAACACCCCAGCAGCTTGTCATCTGTCATACATACATATGTCACATATATACATACCTTGTATAGATTAGAAAGCTTAATGTTGGCATTCAGCTCGTTTCTGAACTTTGCCTCCATGGTAGCTTGTTGTTCCTTGGCCTAGAATGAGCAAAGATGCAGTCACACACTTCAATGATTAAACTTCACACTGAGTGCTACAATACTGATCACTTTTCTGGAGAATATAAATATAGTATAATAAGACTACAAAAAGACTTGAGATAGGCTGTAAGAAATGCCACAAACATACTTCTTTCAGATTGCTGATCATGTCCTCGTTCCGTTTCTGAAGTTGCTCATTTGAAGTCTTCAAACTGGCCACTTGGTCTTGGAGTCTGTTCAACTTCAAAGTCACAAAAAAAATAAAAATTACTAATGGAGATGATGGTAATCATTCATAACTGAAGGAAATGCTTTAATGAACTCAATATGAAGAGAAACTGCTTTCAGCCATAGTATGAGCAGAGCATTGGCAGTAAATGACTGTTTACAAAGTATCCACAATGTACCATACATGTTTACCGTAGCTACACAACTATTGGTCTATGGTTGGTGCGTCACACCCCTGCTCTACATTTAATGTGATGCAATTTTACAAATGAAAATATTGTTGCTACTGGCATCATAGCATTTTTCTCCATGTCATTTAGCTTTATAAACACCTTTATGTAAATAATAAAGAGGCATACCTCATCTTCCTTGTTCTCCAGGTTGCATTTCAGTTCTAGTATCTTGTTTCCCTTCTGTCGGGACAGGGACAGGAGTTCCTCACTCTTAGCCTTCAATTCCTCGTTCAGCCAAGATGTTTGGCCATTCAGCAGGTCCTTCTCTTGTCTCATACGCTTCTCCTTGTACTGCAACGGCAAACCACAAAAACTTTATTCAGGTACTTGTTTAAGGGTATAACAAAGGATAAACATTTGCAGTATAGTATTAGGTAATAGCTGTGTATAAAGTCACTCACACTATGAACAAATCTGATCAAGATATTATTCAATCAATGCAATAATATAGCTCACTTTAATGTTGACTTCAGCTGATTCAAGTTCATCCAACTTCATCTGCAGGGCCATCTTAGAGGTGTTAACCTCCACCAACTTGTCATTGAGTTGCCTGAAGTCATCTGGGGAAGCAACAGAAATATAAATAACAGAAAAGTGCCATGTCCAAATGATGGTCATGTACTAACAGAAATAAAAAGTTTTGACAAATGTCTCCAGACTAATTCATCCATCCATACCATTTAAATGCTCCACTTCCAAGGATCTCCTCTCCAGTGTTCGCACAAGTTCTCGCTTTTCTGCCTCCAGTTCCTCTTTGGCCTTTGACAGCAAAGTCTTAAATTTTTTTTTAAAAGAAGCATTATTTAACCTTAGTGATTTCTGGTATTGCTTACAAATCAATTGAAACTTGCAGATTATATCTGTACTTTTGGTGACATCCATATAACCCTTAGTTAAACTAGCTCGTCAATTAAAAAAATTGGTCCATTCTCCGACTCATGAACATATTTGGTTATTTGGCATTTTCCAAAATATTGTCCCCTGCATGTACGCTCATAGGCAATTCAAACACAGACACGGCAACTGCGGCTTAGTAGACGAGCGGGTCGTCCTTCAATCAGAAGATCAGCGGTCATGTCCATGTGTCCTTGGGCAAGACACTCAACCCCAAATTGCTCCTATAGGCTATGCTTGCGGTGTGTGAATGTGTGTGAATGTTACATAGTCCTGATGGGCAGCTGGCACCTTTCATGGTATTTCCAGCCATCAGTGTGTGAATGGGTGAATGGCATGTTGTGTAAAAAGCGTTTTGAGTGGTCGGGAGACGAGAAAAGCGCTTTACAAATACAAGTCCATGGTTTCTCAACACTTTAGAGTTTAACATTGTGTTGACAAAAACTTGTTAAAATCAATGTATTGACAGAGGGTTGTTAAAATCGAAAAGATACAGGGTTAACCCGAACAAATGTTGGCCAGTCTAACATCTGGAATCAACAGAAAAGCTGCACTAAACTTAGCAGATAAATTGATTGAGTCAAATGTAGACATCAACCACTACTGACAAGCATCTCTACATCTGACATAGTTTGTGTTAACTGTTACAAAACCCATAAAACGTAGAAACAGAATATAATCATGTTATATATGACTGATTTTATTTAGTTTCGTTCCTACCTGCTCAGACGACAGCCTCGCTTGTGCGGACTCATATTCTTCGTTCTTCTCACGCACACGTTTAACATCCTCCTCTAAAAAAAGGGAGATTTAAAGTAAAACAAATCATGAAGAAATACAAGCTAGAGAAGTCAAGTTAAAACCGTGTACAACACTGCAATAAGTTCACTCTCACCTTGATTCTTAAACTCCTCTTTGAGTTTAAGATGCTCTTGAGTCTGGGACAAGAAATCCTCTTGACATTGAGCAAGTTGTTTCACTTTCTCAAAGAATTGTTGCTCTGTAAGAAGAAGGTCGGGAAATACACAACACGAGACGTTAAAATTATGCATTGACTGGTGTTCACAGGTTATACCGTTATGTATTAATGCATTTAATGTCATCTTGTTGACGTTAACGCTAACGTTAGCTCAGTGGGTAAGCTAACGCTAGCATCAAGTTGTGTCCATAGATAACCTGCAGTGTTAGCTAGCTCTAGCTGTCGTCCAACCTCCCACAGCCGTTGATAGACACGTACAATAATCAACAATGTGAGGTTAATCTCCCAGTAAGCACACAGCAAAGTTATGAACTTTTAGCTACTTTGTAACCAGCGTGCGTGCATGATGTCGAGCAAAGCAAAACATTTAGCATGTAGCTGCAATGGCTGACACAATACTAGGCAACATCTTACCACTGTCAACCCGAAACTGTTCTTGTTGTGCTTTTAAACAATCGATTTCATACTGCTGATCCGTTAAAATCTTCTCGAGTTTGTTTTGAACCGTTTTCGGTAGCTTAGAGATCTCGGAACCGTCCAACTCTTGCAGCAGCAGTGCCGCCATTTTTCCGACAACTGTTAGAGCATGCGCCGTTTGACATTTGAGTCCGTCGTTGCTCCTGGAGCATTGTGGGAGTTGTATTTCATTAGAAATGTTCCAGTAACCTGCAAATACCTGCAACATATTATTCCTACATGCCTCCATCACAACTGAAACATATTCCCGAGGGACTTTCTTGTAAGACTCCAATGCCAATGTCGCATACAATATTATACAGCATTTAAATTTAAGCTTATTTCAAGACGAAAGCTCAACTCAAGGTTCACTTACTAGCTTTTTTTCTCTGACTTTAAACATCTCAGTTTGCTCAGTTGTCATGGAGACACCTCTGTCGTCAACCCCTACCCTGAGTATGAAATTATGGGTTCACTTACCTTTAAGCTTTTATTATTTGAAAGAAAGCTAGTACGTTTAAGTGGATTCAATATGTTGTTATAGTACTGTTTCCAAGGTGAGGAGTAAACTTTCAATCAATGCATTTCTTCTACTGATCATGTTACAGGATGGAATCACTTGTCATCACTTTTTTTTTTTTACATGATAACTTAAAAGTTAAATAGCAATGTAGATTTGTCCTCTATGTTGACCTCTGGTGTTGACTGGTGTAATACTCAGTCAAAGATTGTCAGCAGATGGAGCCAACACATACTAAAAGACAGCTGAGCGTGTGCAGGCACACAATGTACTGCGTGTGTCATTTAGAAGCAGGATGTAATTTAGCAAAGGATATTGGGATCCTGGAAAGTCCAGAGATGAGCAATCAGATTGACCTCTGACATATTTCATTCCATTCCATTCCATATAATACAAAACAGCACCAGCACAGAGCACAGTAGCAGGCTGTCGATCATTTTGATGATATTAGAAACCATGCAGTACTATAAGCCTTTGAAAACATAGAGGTCATGTCCTTGATAATGTTTGTGGGAGTTTGTGGGGTTTAATGATATTAAGAATAGTTTATGTTCTACATTACAAACATACTAAAAATAGAGGGTTTTTTTCTAAAATTGTTCTGATATTTGTTTTGTCAAAAAAAAAGGATTTGGACTAATCACCTCAGTATTTTTTAAATCTTGAAAACATGCAATATATTCTACAACTCCAGTGCTAATTTTGTCATTAAAGGGCTTTAAAGTAACTGCTCTTGTATTCATCCCTATCACATCTTCATACACAAAGTTAATACAGTAAATTACAGGACATGCCAAATAATAAAGTAGTAAAATAGTAAAATTTAAGGCAATTAACAGCAGACCATATAAAAATGTTATATCAGAGAATGTTTTGGGAAATTCCTTAGGGGTTCTTGCAGAGTGAATTCATCAAAAACAATGTAATGTGTACAGCAACTTTATAGTTTTAGTTAGATTGATATACTTTAAGTTTCAATATGCGGGCTTTAATTGCTCTCACAGTTTCAGTTTCAGTCATTTATTAACTGTATCCCTGGTGACATATACCCGAGAGGTATTTAGAACCTGCCTGGACCTGTTTTAATAAATACCTCAGTGGTTTATTGGTTCATAACCAAGGTGATACTTCTTTAAGAAAAAAGACTGATGGCACGAACACATGAAGTGTGAAAGCAGACGTTTGCTCCAGGCAGCAGAGCTATTTTATTAGAGTCAACTGTCACGCCTGGTTACCAAGATGTACAGCAACCTATAGCAACATTGCTGGGCAAAACCTTTTGATCTGACTCAGCCATGTTGGTTGTTGTCCGCACTTGTCATGGAACCCAGAAGCATGGACGCACAGACACCCTGCAATCAATGTTGTTTGAAGGCGTTTTGGTGTGATTCATGCTGACAAGTTTCTTACAACATTAGCAAGTGAATGCAGCAGTGACCTGTCATCTACAGTAAGGTACAGTGTGACAGAAATTCGAAAGAACTTTAGATGTGTAATGATTTAGTCAGTTTTATCTATCCATCCATCTCCTCCATCTCTGCATTTGTCCACGTATCTATCTTTTCATTCATTTAAACTATGAGTAAAGTCAACCTAGCATGAGAAACACCAGTAAGACCAACCCAAAGATGGACTGTGATGTGGGGATGATATGTGCACTGTAATTTATTTTCGGGCAGCGGTTTCAACTATGTTTCTCATCCTCATACCCCTGATTCTTATCTCTTCCAAGCTCCCTCATGTTATCTTTAACTGCTCACTCCACTTTTGTTTTAGTAATAGCATGCTATCATTCTGTGTTGAATTCTATCTTGCCGTTCCAGAAAAGTAGCTGTTTGTTTTTTCACAATACGTACAAGTTTGATCACATTAAGAGTAAATGAGTCAACGGATAACATTTGCATCACCACTTCATTGAACATAATCAGTCACTTACATACATCTAAACAACGCAAATTAAAATAGGTTTACATTTCTGATGTAAGCACAGTTCGTGGTTATGTCATATCACCCACATCCACTGTCCATGTTTGGTCACAGGGGCCATGCACGCCTCAAACCAGGTCTCCTCTGCCATGACATCACTTCAGTGAAATAGTTTTTATGTGGGTGAAGTAGAGCGTGGCAGCTGGGCGTTCCAAGAGTCCAAACACAAAAATCACAAAAGTTCTCCAATTAGCGAAGCAGTATAAACAAAGGGGGAATCAAAATGTCAGATGTGGGGGTGGGATCAGGTGGTCATTGCTGGGGTAAACATTGAGGTAAACATTTGTTTGAGGGGAGTGATGAGTCAAATCGTGCACTGTGGCCTGTTTCCATGAAGCAAGTTCACTGAGATAACTGGGTAAAACCAGAAACATCCTCAAATCTGCAACATCCAAAACCTGTTCTGAATTTTACTGCAATTGTCATGCAGATAACTCAGTAATCCTATCTCTTAGAAAAGGCCCATGCTTTGGTTATGTTAATGTTCAGCAGAATATTGAGGTAAAATACGTCATCTCACTTCTCAATGGTTTATTGTTTATTCTGAGTTTATCCATAAGTCATCTTGTTTTGAAGTGGTGCTCCTCTCAACCGTTGGTTTGACTCTCAATGGCTTCTGCTGCACTCACTGAACCCTAAACCCCGTTGGAAGAATGCCACACATACTGTACATATCTGCCAGCTCGGAGGCATACTCCTCGGTAGAAGTAGTTGCTGTGAACATTGTGGGCCAGTGGTGGCACACATGCACTGTCTGAATAGAAATGGGTTGTTTTGGCTAGTTGGCTGCCACTCTTGCAGTGCTGTAGTCTCGGTCAGCTGCTGTCTGGCTGACATGTTTGGGCATCTCAGGACACCTCGCACTCCTCAGAAAGCTCCTGTGGGAGGTATCCAAAAGTTTTGATAAACCTTAGACACGCTACGGTGAAAAAATGAGGTGTTACCAGCCAGAGGCTATGCAAGCCGAGCCAGATGTGGTACAGTGGAAACACAGACACATGTAGGGTACATCCTGAGAGAAATATGTATTAGCGTGTGTTGCAGTCCCTAAGTGTTACATTTTGAGTAATTAGAAATCAAGTGCTCCTTTGCAGACAATATATCCAAGATTAATGGAAGTACACTTACATGAAACCACATAAAAGTAGACACCTTGGAAAGTGCTCTGAGGGGCTTTGGAACGGTATAAAGCTTGCCACTGTGTATGGCCTCATATCAATCAACTCAACAATGCGATTGAGAAGACTGAAACCCCTTTTTGTCTTTAATCCTGTAAAAGGATTGGTCTGATTATTTTAGAATATATCTCTGCACTATGCATTATCAAATTGCACTCTTTGATGAAGCATTACTTGCTGATATCTGATATCATGACTATGTATGGTAAAAGTAAAAAAACTAAACATCTATTGTCTGGACTGCCTGGCAAGTGAAGAGATTAAATTGCCATCAAGCTTTAAAAGACAAACATGATAATATAGAAACGTACACATACCTTTAAAGAATCTATCATGATTTTTATGAACATTATTGCGTCATAAAGGTCTACCTTTATTACAAACCTCATTGTCCCTTGTTAGCAGTGGATGTGCTTGTGTGGTAATGTGTTTGCAAGTTCCAGTACAGATGAGGCAACTTAATTTATTTCAAGACATATCACAGTGTGGGTTAGTATTACAAGTCTTTATACTTAAACATCTCAATTGGCTTTTATGTTGTGGTTTTGGTATGCCTGCAGCTCATTGGGGTCACAGGGGAGTGAAGTCTATGCTACAAGACTAAGAGATGAGGTTATTTAACATGTGGAAGCTTGCTTCAACAGGAGAGATAGAGGCATTGCTATTTAACCCTTCATACGTGCATTTTGCAGGTTTCCTTCCTTGGCGCCTCTGCTTTGAATACACTGAGTTAAGATAATATTCTTTTGAAAATGTTTGCAAATTGTCTTAAATAAGTAGAAATGCAATTTAAGTTGTTGTCTCAGTTGTATGTTATATTGTGGAATATTCTTAAAGAAAGCGTAAGGCAGGCCCTTGAAGACAGAGGGGCTATGTAAGGACCCCCCTCTGGAGTCTAGACATTATTGGTTGGTGGTAAAGACAGCAGTTGGATAGTGGAGCCTCATTCTTGGCTGAATCTCTGAATCTTTAGATAATGGTGGTGATAGAATGGTGGATGTGTTTTGCAAAGCTGTCTGTAAGAGGGAATCACATTTAAAGCAATAGCTCAGCATTTTGGGAAATAACCTTCAGTTAGTTTTATTTATTCATTGGATATCATAGATCACAAATTTGCCTTTTTGAGTTAGATGAGAAGATTAATACCTCACTCTAATTATTTGTGCACTGAAAATGAAGGTACACCCAGCTGGCTAGCTTAGCTTAGTTTAATAAAATAAAATCACCTGCCAGCACCTTTAAAGCTCTCTATGCAGACCTTCTGGTATCTCAATTGAATAAAATGCAAAAAGTACATTTTTTTATCATTTAATTCTCATGTTATTCTTGACAACATATATAGTAGGCTTTGTTTCAACATATTCCAGTACACAGTTTAAAATAGTAACCAAACCCATGGCAAAATATATATGACAATGGTGATATTGACCGTTGTGCTGAGTCATGTCACACTAAGAAAACCTAAGACTCATGGTTTCCTTTATTTATTATGCTATGATGACTTGTTCCCACTTTTACAACATAAAATACACATACATGGACAAACTCACTGATGATGCTTCACTGATGATGGTAAAATACCAGAGACTCATGAATGTTTTTTTCCGGACACAATATGCACATCCCACCACATTGGCTTAAGAAGCAGGTAGGTCATGTTGTACAGGACAGATGGACTACATGCACAAAAATGTTTCCACATCCAGAGTGCTTTGGCCTCTTGAGCATTAAGAGCCTCTGTCCTATTTTTCCTTTAAAAGTTTTTTTTCTTCTATAAATCCTTGCAAAAACACCACAGAGAACTGAAGTATACATGCGTTTAAATATTGTATTATATCTGAGGATGTCACTTTTTAAAACCCTGGATTTATAAATAACATGTGTACAGATCAACCTAAACAAATGCTACAAAAAAGTCTTTGATTTAATACATTTTTACAAATACATACATCATGTAATATTATCTATCATTACAAAATAAGACATTGCAATTATTTTAAATTACAGTTAACTTGTTTTGGCTTTTGTTTGGGTGGTGGTGAGGGGATTTGTGAGATATTTTCACAAATAAAAGCTGTATGTCCTCACCTTACTGTAACCCATACCCATACTTGAAAGCACTCATACCTGAGACATCAAGGTTCCTTCACCAACTGGATGTAACATTTCTCCTTTTGAGAACAATTCTCAAACACTAGTGAGCTAGTGGAGATGTTATGGTTTTTCTATTTGTCTTATGTCCTATTGTCTTTCATCGCTCTCTATCCAGACCTCCAAAACAGCTTCCTTTCTTCCTCAGCGGACACTCTTTTTTTATTCTACATCGTTTTCCTCTTCATCTGCAATACCAGCCAACTCTTTTTCTGGCAACAGGCCATAGCTGTTGAGGAAGGCCTCCACATCAGTGGCAAAGAACTCCTCATTGAGGTGCTGTATGCAGGCCAGGAAGTTCCCAAGTAGTTCTCCAGCTTTGTACACCAGCAGCGTAGGCAAAACCTCATCCGAGAACCGCTCGGCAGCCCCGGATGAGACAGCATCAATCCTGCAGAACTTTACAGTGGGGTACTCAGTGGCCAGGCAATCCAGGCAGTTGTTGAGCTCCTCACAACCTTTGACCCCAATCTTGTAGATGTGGACAACCACCACTGTGCTGTAATGCTCCTTCTCGATGACTTCTAGGAAGGCCTCACCACTGTCCAGGTCATGCACACCTTCAAACCTGGGCCCAAAGCTGAGTTTATCATGCATCTCCTGCATGCATCGTTTTCTGTATTTCTTTAAACATCCCTCATCCTCCTCCTTAAGCAGCTCATATTCTTGGACACTCATCTGAAAAAATTACATTAAAACAAAAGTTAGAGTTTACATTGGCCATGGAAGTACATTATTTTTAATTTGCCTGCTGTCCCGCTCATTTTCTTTAACCAGTGAAACATTAGCAAGATAAAGCTTGGTTTTTATAGTAGTGAAGCCGGCGCGAATAACTGCCAAGCCCTCAGAATTTTTTTTCGGGTCCATCATGGACCATGAGGCTCAAAAATTATTTTCCCATAGGCTGACATTGGGAAAGCACCACAAAATGACATCATCACGGCTTGCACTTTGTGCGCATGGATGTTGTGCACGAAGGCTCAGCATGTTGTCGCAACGTTTGGTTGGGCCGCTCATTTCAACACAGTCTCATGGCAATTCGTGAAATACTCACAAAATGCAATCTATTGGTTTTGTGTTCAGGGACACACATTTTTTTGTGTAGGTCAAATGATTTTTTTCTGGAAGACGTACATTACAAAACTAATGTTAGGTTTAGGCAACACAACCACTTAGTCAGGCTCAAAATAACTACGACAGTTAGGTTTAGGCAACAAAACGAACGTTAGGTTTAGGAGAATCATCACGGACGTTAGGTTTAGGCAACAAAACCACAATAACACAATAACAATAACACCGGCCTCTTGGTTGAAGTCCTGTGTTTGAAAGTCTTGTGTTTGTTGGACCCATATACGTCACTACGGTCAATTTAAAAAAAATGCTTTAAAAAATGGAGGACTTAAAAATCTACATTTGAGTATATATCTTTACAGCCAAATCTAATTGTTTACAGGATATTCAACCTTTGTTTTATTATAATATATTTAATACTTGACTTCTATGAGGGCTTGTAAAAAGACAATAAAGTAGCCCATGAATACGAGATATGAGTTTATAGTTTATAGTTAATACCTATTCCTCCTTGGCATTGAGGAGGTTGGTTTAACGCACTTTGCCGGTAACACTCATTGTCTTTTGGACTCTTCACAGCGCAGTTTGTTTGTACACCCTCTGGTGTTTTGGAGAATACGACAATGGACAACAAAAGCAAAGTAAAAGTCCTGTGTGTGTTCTGTTTGGTTGTACCTTGCGGTTAATGCTTGTTTTGGAATTATCTTTTGGTTTGCTGGGGGATGACATTTGTCTCAGCAGTTCCTTTTTTGCGGATGGCAAGTTTTCCTGGTCCATACTTTCCAGCTTAAACCTCCTCCAGTCATTGATGACTCCTTTTGGACCTATAGAGAAGGCAAATAGCATTCAGTTATTAAAGGGTAGTGACGAGTGTTTCTCAGACTAGCCAACTCTGTAGCATCTTTTAAATATTTTCTTGAAACTCATTTTTTCAGAAAAACTTTTCTTGAATTGTGACTGTTTTAATATGCCCCTCATTATTCCACTGTTTTATTCTGTGTTATAATTTCAATCTATTTTATAATTTATTCAGTTTTACTGAATAACTTTGACCTTTTTCAACTCTATTCAGAAAATATATATGCAAAAAATAAATAATTGTATTATTATAAATTATTATAATTTAATATTTATTATTATTATTACAACTATTTAAAAAGCCTACGTAAAGGCTGAAGTAAAAAGGAAAACATTTTGGGTGACAGACACAATTCAATCTTAGTCCAGCAAGAGCAACTTAGTCCAGCAAGAGCATTCTTAAACTTTACTCTCAAGGTCCAAATAGTCAGAATAGTCTATTCTGGATTAAAAGCTAAAAACCTGGTTGTGTATAAAATGACAACGTGAGTCTATGAGTCATTGGTGGGTATTCCTGTTTTAATTTGGGTCTGAAAGCTTCGTCTTAACCCTCTACGAAGTGCACTAATTGCTGCACTGTTGCGTAACAAAAAGAAGATTAGTGCGCCAGTTAAACTGCCAAAACTCTACAAATCTGTACTCTGCTTTGCTTTGGACTTCCTCTTATGCATTTAGAGCCAATTGCTCTGTAATCAATGCTTCTAATTGTCTGTTTGTAATATCTATGAAAACTTCTTAATAACTTACAAACAAAGTTTATGTTTGCAAAGTTTGACCAGACCCACTGCCGAACACACAAGGACAAAGAAAGGTCACCAAGTTGTCAAAATATTAGGTTACTGTGTTATGTTTGACAACACTGCTTCTACTCACCTGTCTGGGTTGCGGTCTCTTCCAAATCAATCATTTTGTCAGACATTTTTTCTGGTTTGCTACCTGTAAAATAACAACTTGAGGATCAGATTCAAATAGTTAAAGGAGGTAATTCATATGATGTGCTCATGATATGCAATTTCGATGTTAGAATGAATAATTATTACACTTTTTTTTAAAGTGTTAATGGCCTGTAACACTTGTTTGTTGTCATTGTTTTAAACAAGATAACTGTATCAATTCAATTCAAATTTTCAATTGAATTTTATTTGTATAGCCCAATATTACAAATCCTAAAATTTATTGTAAAGCCCTCTGAGGGCTTTACAATAAATTTTGTGACAGAACTACTTGATAGCAGGTAAGTCCCACTATCTAATTAAATTAATGCAGTCTAAGAGGATTACTGATCTGGAACAGATATCTCTCTCTTGCTTGTTGGGCTACTGTTTTAAGATTGAACAGATGGAACTGGGTCTCACAATGCTTTGAAATGTCAGTGGTGACCGTATCTGGAACAGTTTGTGACGTATGGATAGAGCCACTATTTCATTGGATTAAATGGCCTTGTCCAGTGTTTCAATACAGTCTTCCTTCCTGCGTGCAGTCACAGTACTGATCTGGACTGATGATCTTTGTCGCCACCTTTCTAACCCCCAAATCCAAAGTAATCAATTGGAGATTAGCTGTGATTATTTTTAGCACGAGCAAATTAAGTCACATATAAGTGTTTCAATTCTGTGTGTGAGAAAGAGATAGACAATACACTCTTGTAAACAGCTGACTTTCAATTAGACACAGGCCCATGACTAAATTCAGTACCAAAATAAATATTTTATTATCATTCAATAGTTCACTTTAAAACAAGAAATACATTTAAAAATAACTTTCTTTACGATACCAAATGTTGTAGGAAAGTGTAAATGGCAAATTATACACATGAAAACTCAAGATGGCCATCAAAATCTGTCTCATATATATGTAAAAACATACAAACAGAATAATGTATCTTCCATTTCATACATTCAAAACTAAACTCCCTATTTCTACATATTTCAAACATAGAGTCCGCTCCATTATCTTCCTAAAATAAAAGATATCAATAGAGTTTTTCTTACCAGTCACAGTGAAGTCCTCCCTTTGTGTCAGTCGTTAACCTCGCACTGGTCTACACTCAAGCACTTCACTGAGATATCTGTTGTTGGATGCTGTGTGATTTTGTGTGCACGCGTGCGCCTTTTCCAGCCAATGAGCTTGGTCTAATGAAGATTTTAAAATGACCCTATAGACCAAACAGAAATAGAGCATAGATCCTAAGAGGATTTCACTTCAGGAATTAGAAGCCTCTACTAGATAAAGGCCCGACTATACACACAATTAAGAGAGAGATAGAGAGAGAGAGAGAGAGAGAGAGAGAGAGAGAGAGAGAGAGAGAGAGAGAGATAGATAGAGAGATAGAGATAGAGATAGAGATAGAGATAGAGATAGAGATAGAGATAGAGATAGAGATAGAGATAGAGAGAGAGAGAGAACTGTTTTTTTTTCAAAACGTTGAAAGTTTCTTTTATATGAGGATTATCTAATAAATTACTTGATTAGGCAGCCGATACTCTTGTGTACAACACTAATCAAGAGCAGCACACAAAATATATTGTGTTACATTTCACCATTATAAACAGCACATTAAGAGTTAATTAAAACAGCGTGCATATCCCTGAGATAAACTCTCAAATAAAGCTATGTTGTCTGGAATTCAAAGTTCTGGAGAGTTCCGGGGATAGAGTTTCGCATTAAAATGAACACATGATCGAAACCATTGAAAGGACAAAACACTGCTAGCTATGGGTGGGAGATATCTTGTGATGCTTTATCATGTGCCTCTAGATTATGTTCAAAACAAAAATCACTCTGTAGTCTCTTCTCCTTTATTAATCTATGATTTTTCTTTTATACTTCATTAAAAGAAGCTCTAAAGTTAGGAGAAGTGTTTTAATACACCAATATGTTTTTGTGATGATGAAATAATGCATTTCTACAAAGACTGAAAAAAATAGAAGCATTAGTACATCTTGTTAAACAAAAGATATTAAGAGCAAACAGCATAGTAAATGCTTTATGGTTAGGCAGTTACAGTAAGTACAATAATTAAGGGTAAAAAGTATTTGATTGTTTGATTTAGATGTTTTACTTAAGTAAAATACCAATAAGACAATTTAAAAATACAAGTAAAGGTTCTGCATTCAAAATCCTACTTATGTCAAAGTACAGTAGTTGTATCTGAAAATGTGCATAGAATAGAAACCTCAAGTTAAGTACATCCAAATTGTGATTAGTACTTAAGTAAAGGTATTAGTGACAAGATTCAAACATTGCTGCTTTTAGAGTGGAAAGAAAGTACCCATTATTCTCATCACCACAAACATCCACAAAGGTTTTAGTTGTATACAAGGGTCTCTGTAAACATCTTCCTGCAAGTTAGTGTTTTATTGTGGTCAGTGATGACTGGATGTAAGGTAGAAAACCAGCATAGCTTTATATTGTCCTGTGAGAAGCTATAGATAGTGCATAATCTTAGGTATCACCTTAGAACAACATACATTCATCCAATACATTTCAGACTGTACAATAGGTTTCCACAAGTTACAGCGTGAAAAGAAATACCCCAGTCACTCCTAATTCTTTGTCTTTTTCCCGACATTACCCATTGTTAGCTTTCCCTTTACTGAGTTCTGAATCACTGCCATGCAAACAGGAATAGTGAATGCTTCCCACACCCTCAAGGTATTTTCTGGGACAGCCTGTGTTTGACTTCTGTCCTTCATCTCTATGGCTGTCCTGTATTTATTGGCTTAAAGGATTACTAGACTTTTTTTATTCTGGCACACCAAGCATCCATGTTAGGTGGGGTTTCATTATTACCAGTTCAGTGCCTTCTGTTCTAAAAATGTCTGTCAGTAACTGCTTAGAGTCCAATATTAGACTCGCTATGTATCTAACTGAACTCACATGATAGGACAGCAGAGAACTGATGCATTTGTTAGCCACATGTCACACACCACAGTAAGTGCATTCACACAACAACAACAACAACAGAGTAGTGCCCAGCATAACATCTCTAAGAAGAAACATTTCTGAAAGAAAGTTTTGCATGGGAGATGCATTTCAGTGTCTCTATGGAGGATTGTGTATCTGTGCTAAATTCAGAGTCGCTCTGTTACATGATCATGGATCATTGGATCACTGCTCTCGGCTGGAAACTAGATCAGCTCTCTAACACCTTTACTTGTAAAAGCTAGAGGTCAGCCTTGTGCCTTTGTGATTAACTTACAATAATTCTGCTGATCTTTAAAGAGCTTCCTAAAACTTTTGAAGATCATGATCTTTTACACGAGGTCCAGGGTTGACATAAAAAAAAAAAATACTGGACACTGACTGGCTGAGATACCAGCACATCCACTTCAAACTGTCATTGTAATACATCTTTGCATCAATCAGAATCAGAATCAGGTTTGTTGATTTGCCAAGTATGCTGCACATATAAGGAATTTATCTCTGTCCTCTTAAAGAAATCCAGTGTACACAAAAATATTTGACTTTGTTTACCAGGTGAAAGTTTAAAAAAACAAACTATGATGGCCTCAGTTATACACCACATTGCAGACTATTTAAACTGAGCCAAATGAACAACGTATGTAAAATTAAAGAAAAGAAGAGAAATGTTGAACTCAGAGACCTCAGATTTATCTGACTATATGAGATTTTCTTATATAAACCATATGCTCCATCTGTAAACAGTGAACACAATACAGTTACTCCGGAGCCATTAAGGTTTTGAACTGGTGTGGAACAGTGTGTTCTCAACAAGCCATTCAATTACTCCAGGAACATACTTGCATAAGTCATTAACTGGTGCCATTTACGATATTTGGCCTGGAAAACGCAAATCCATCTCATTTTTGGTAAAATAGTCAGTGGCAATAACAAAATGTTATGCTTATTCTGCATGAACTATAATAAATAAATAGACAATAGAAAATATTCAGTTGGGCTAAAAATAATTTTATACTTTCTTTGGTATTTTTGTCATATACAGATATGTAATGGTGATTGCTGGGTAATATATATGTTGATATTTTCTAATGTCAAGTCTCTATTGATTATGATGTGACGAGATGATATGACGGTGTGTGTTTCTGTGTGTGTTTGAGTGTGTGTATGCTTCATCACTAGTAACTGCTCATAATAGTGAACACTGGGGCCCGACGTAACTACTTTATGCCATTGGCTCCATGAGGTCTTTGTATGTGGAAATAAAGGGTGTAGAGTTACTTCTTTTCTCAAGGTCTGCAATTACAAGCAGTCACTGCTTCCCATACATTCATACTGCGGTTTGGGAATGTTGTGGTTTTCACTAGTAAGCTTTGAATCAAACACTGTAAATTTCCAGAGACTGCTGTGTTGCATACTTGAGACAGAATGTGTTTTAATAGATCTTCAAGTCTCTCCCACGTGTATATTGTCGGGAGAATATAGGTGAGTCCTTTTTGTCTCATATTCTTCAGGTGACTCAGTCATGTGTGCATACCATAGAATAGCTGTTGGTGTTGGGAGCAGCTGAATTCAGCAATGGCTTCCCCAAAGGCTATTAATCATTGACTTAGTAGGAATTCATAGGTGGACTTTTCATACTGACTATTAGAGATGTATGTCTAACAGGTTCTTTCTTCTTACACCTGTCATGATTGATTGCAACTGTAAGAGGGAAGAATGTTTGAACCAAAAGAGGAAACCACCGTAATTCTATAAATAACAAACTTCTGGAGTAGCCTTTTTATTTTGGCAAATAAGATCTAATCTAATCTAATAGTTGCCCTTGTGTTGACCCCTCTTACACACGCACAGACACACACGCACACACACACACACTCCACCTTTCCATAATCAATGACAGACATGCCTGATGAGTTTGTGCCTGGTCTTTTGGTCAGTAGAAAGGAAAACTTTTACAGTTCTGTAATTTTCCTCTGGCAAGACTCAGATGTGGTTTCCCCTCTTACATTTTATTCACAGGAATTGAGAGTCTTCCAATGTTATGACAGCAGTAGGGTATTACAGGCGGTCTGAAAGTCCGGCCTTGCTTCGAGGCCCACAGCCAACTCAATTCTGCTGCTCTGACTAAGGAGTTTTCACTTCCCGTTCAATGAGGCAGCCATTGCAGCAGTGAGGGAGACGCACGTGGTCTCTCACTGCAGCCCCCGGGGTTTGAAAGAACCGTCAGGTGATTCGTTGTTCGTTAGCATGTAAGTGAATGTATTTAGAAAAGTAACTTTTTTGTTTTGTTATACATTTTTCTATTTAAATTTTCAGGTTTAGCAAAAAGGAGGCTGAATGCATTCTTACAAGGAATGTACCCTTTATAATTAAATACCTGCAGACAATATCATCACAATGGAGGCAAGATGTCTGTTTTAGGTATTTACAATATAGAAATAAAAAAATAAAAACTTTATTAACACAAATACAGACCCAATACCAGTACCCACCTACCTATGACCCCATGGCTTTGGACAAAAGAATGGATAAAAAAAACTAATAAAATAGATAGAAATAAAGGATGAAACTGAGAACATTCAAAACTAATATAATATTTCAAACATAATAATAATAATAATCAACAGAACTCGTTATGTTATAAACAAAATCCCATTCATCTCCATTGTACTGAGGTGGTGGGAGAAATCTCAGACACAGGTATTTTTTTTAAAACTAGTACAGATAAGTGAAAACACGGTGAACTAACCCTTTAAATCTGTGATGAAGTGGATGAACCCAACAGTTACTTTCTACTGCCTTCCCTTACAGAAGAAGTACAGTGAATGCCAAAAGCATTGAGTGCATGTTAACTCTGAAGCAAACAGATGGAAATCATGATGAAGTGTGTATGGATTGAGGATAGGTTTAAAATGGATAAACAATGGAGACGAGGATGACTCAATGGCACGACAGACCCATATGGTTTCACACAGAAAAAAACGTTTTTGGTATGAATGTCATGTCTCTATGCGTGTGTGTGTCTGCCTCAGTGTCTGATGTGAGCACTGGAAATGCACGGACACTCGTCTGATCTTACGGAGAAAATTAGAAAATAAGCTTTGTTTCTTCAGTGATTCATTGTGGGTACAAGTTTTTCTTTCCTAAAAACTCTCCCTGCGTGTGAAATGGCACGAATGTCCTGCAAACAAAGTCGAGGCAAAATTGACACAAAAATCAAAACAATAGACATGTCCTTTCTTCTGTGAAGCCTTTTCTGTGCTCAAAGGCAAAACCTTTAATCGTGCTGCAATCTACAACTATTTCTGTGTAAATGAAAAACAACAAGTCAATTTATCACTCAAGTTGGATTAAAGTTATTCTCAAACAATAAGAGAGTACGATGTCATGGTATCTGCTGTGCCTCTCCCCCCTCCTAGTGTCCTGACGGTTTTCCCTTCATTGTGTTTCCCGTTGGTCCCGTTTGTCCTGTGTGTATGTATGTGTGTGTGTGTATGTGTGTGTGTGTGTGTGTGTGTGTCTGCCTGGGTGTGGCTCTTCATTCCCTCCTGCTGCAAAATTAACACACCTGCATACCCATCCACTTATCAAGCCCCACAGTTGATATATCCCAGCTCATTGTTTTAGCAACACGATCAAAAACTGCTTGAGCATGAGGTAAAGACAAAATGTATATGGACCCCATTCTACCGAATTGGTTCAAAGTGCGGTCCCACAACAAGAAAAACTATTTAACAAAACAATTAAGTATTCAGACATAGATATTTACTAAGAATATATTATCGTCTATTTAAACCCAAGGCATTAAATTAGATAGTGATAAGCTAAATATATAAAAATCATCATTTATAGGGTACTTTCTATTGGGAAGCAGCTGTCCTAAACCCTGACATCTAAATTTCAATTTCTGTAAATAACACTTCAAACAATTTTTAGATTTTGTTCAATGGTGTAATTTCAAAGATCTTTATGGTTAAGTTTAAACAGAAGTTGTAAGATTTAGATTTATTGTGGGGTTTAATTTAAAAATTAAAAAACTATACCCAAAAAATCATGTCCCCAGTTTTCATGTCCCCAGTTTTCATGTCACTACCGAAACACAAGAGTTTTAGTCCATTGGCTGAGCCTGGTTTTTAGCCACACCCCTGCCAGGCAGTGACACTGCATCCATGTCCCTCATGGCTGAATGGTAAGTAGCTAAATCCCATACTTTTGATATAAATGTGTTCCAAAGTCTGAAAATCGGCGTGTAACCGTAAGAATTGTCACTACCGAACACATATTCTCTTCAATTAAGTAAACTTTTTGGGGTTTTATGCAAAGTATTATGTTTTTATGTGTGTACACCTCTTCAAAGACGTGTATGCTAGCCATCTGCTTGCTAGCATTCTTTAGTTATTCTCAAAGTTAGCTAGAATTGTCACTACCGAAACATATGGTAAAGTTTTGCTAGTGACATGATCATTTCGGTAGTGACAAAATGGAATGGTGAGGGCAGCCCAGAGCACCTTTTGGAAGATTTTGAGAGAAAAATGAAAGCCAAAGTGTGCAAGCACCTCTTCAACATCCATCACCAGTACACACAGCTACAATTCCTGCACAGATCTCTGAAAGAAGACAAAGCTATTCTTCACATTGACTATACAGAAAACTGGCAGTGCAAATATGCAAAGGAGGTGCAGCAAGTCCATTTTGGAGCATCCCACAGGCAGACTACACTGCACAATGCTGTTGTGTACACCACAGATTGTACACTGACATTATGTGCCTTGTCACCTTCCATGAAGCATGATCCTCCTGTCATTTGGGCTCAGCTTGAAACAGTTCTTTAGTTCCTGAAGGAGAACAATCTGAGAATCCAAAAGCTCTTCTTCATCAGCGATGGGCCGACCATGCAATATAGAGGAAAGAAGAACTTCTATCTCTTGAGCACCAATCCTTTCCAGATGGGATTTACCGCTGTAAACTGGAGTTTCCTGGAAGCTAGTCACGGGAAAGGGCCTGCCGATGGCGTTGGAGCCACCATGAAGAGAACTGCTGATTCAGAGGTAGCCAGGCGTACTGACATGACCCACAGCGAAAGCCCTCTATGACACACTCCTTCCTCTCACCAAAGTCAAGCTCCTCTACGTGGAGGAAAACCAGATAAACAGAGCAAGCACACTCCTTCCAAAAGAGCTGACCACCATCAAAGGTACACTGAGCATTGATCAAGTAATCTGCACTACGCCTGGCACGATCCATTATAGAGTGCTCAGCTGCTTCTGCAACAGAGAGGCCATCGGTCCCTGTTTCCACCCATCGTCCACCAACATTGCACCACATGTACAGCCTGGAAGAGATGTAAGAACATCTGAACCAACAGCCCCAGAAGATGGAAGCCATTCCACCTCAAGCTCTGGGTGTGAAAGGACTCTCTGTCTAGTTGATGACTTCACTGAATACCTTGTTGGAAAGTGGTGTGTCATCACATATAACGATGACCCATATCCTGGAATCATTGAAGACATACAAGAAGGTGATTTGTACATCTTTTCTTTTTTCCATGATATTTCTCTTTTTCAATTAATTCTCACTTGGCCATCTTCCATTCTCATATTCCCATTCCCTTTGAATCAAACTTTATTTCATAGTCTTATAAGATTCCAATACAAGCAATACTTATCATATCTCGCCCAATGCCCTTTTATTTTACCCGTTATCTGTCTGCGAGTGCCCTTGAGGTCAAAGTCAAGCACAACATTGGGCGAAACAGCTTTTATTGGCCGCGACTAGAGGACAAGATCTGGTACACAGTGTACAAGGTCGTGACCTTAATCCCTCCACCAGTCACACAGAGGCATGTCCAGATCAGCCCAAGAGTGTTCACCGCAGTATGTGAAAAACTAAATTTGTGAATGGATTTGTGATGGTGTCTGACACTGAACCCCCTTAAACATACAGTACAACATAATATCAGTTATTTGTCAATGTTTTCTTGTTCTCTTTTACTGAACCCACTTGGGTAATTTTCCATTGATAAGTAATGTTTGTACTTTAAATGGTTCTGGATGAACAATTGTTATGTCTTAAAAAATAAAATGATTCTATTGACCACGAAACATTTGTGTTTGTAATATTCCCAACCTAAGGCATGTTATGAGTTAAGATTAAGCAATATGTGTGATGTGAAATGTGATACAACCTTGCAAACAAAATACTGTGGTCACAACCGAAACAGTGCAGTCACTACCGAAACACTGGATGTTTTGTAAAAAATGAAGTATATTGAGTTATCAACTAAAATGTTATGATAATGATTGGTTTAATGTATGTTCAATTTTATCAATCATCAAATATGGAATCAATATGATCAGTATTATGCATTTTACAAAGAAATATTGCATTTGGATTTTGATGAATTGTATAAATTGAACTTAGAAATTTGGTAAAAATGACATTTTTATTGATTTAATTGTGAAAACCTTCAAGAAATATTTGTAAAAATACTTTTCAGAGAGGGGAAGGAAACACAATCTTAACAGGTTAATAATAATACTTTTTTACTATAGTGTATTACTATGTTTCGGTAGTGACAATTTTTGGGGGAGGAAAAACATTCAGGAAAATACAATATAAAAATGTACGGTTCTTTTACTAGATATGTGTACTTTAGATACAATAGATATACGGACAAAGTTTTGGGAATAAAACATACAAAATCTTAAAATATTTCCAACCTGACTTTGAACCAATTCGGTAGAATGGCCGATATACACACTTAGAAGATGGTCTAAATAAACATTCCTGAAATATTGAATTCTTTAGATTTAGGTATTAGAAGTAGCTTTTATTTGGTGTAGAAGAGATGTTAATTTTATGTTTATTTTTGGTGGATATAGAGAGAAAATTTATCAGCAACAATTTTAATAATCATACAGTTGCTTAGGGAAAGTTTTCAAGCAAAAATGACCAAAACTTCACTGGTTCCAGCTTTTTATATGTGAACTTTTGCTGATTTTCTTATATGATGATAAAACTGAATATCTGTGAGCTTTGGACAGTTTGTCTGACAAAACAAGCAATTTAGGCGACATCATCTTGAGCTCTAAAAAGTTGTGATGGGCATTATTCACCATTTTATTAACAAACTATAAATCATTATTTAAAGTAACTGATAGCTGTGTAGCCCCAGGTGGATACAACTTAAGACAATGGAAAATGTATTTTTTCAAACAGCAGTCTTACTGCCCTTGTTTAATCTATTTTATACACTGATACTGACAACAGACTAATGTTTGTCTGATACTTTTCATGCACAACTGAAATTAATTGATTCAAAGGTCTCTCTGAAATTTGAACCACACTACTCTATAACTATTTGGTTAAAAAAATCTACTCCACACTCAACTCTGCAATTATGATTCAGACACCTGTTTCCTGTTTCCTGATGTTTGTTTTTGATGGATCTTTCTGATGACATTCTTCTATAATATATGTATATAATATTAAGTATATGGACTATATGGGCTCCAGAACTGGAGTTACATATTTTTTTATGGAAACACAAAACACTGTTGGTCAGTAATTTTCCCTTATCATCATCATCACCATCATCACTATCATGATCATTCATGACACAGAGAAATAAGAGAAAGTCATCGTGCACAGGAAGATATCTGCATCATTATTTAAATGTGGTTTTGTGGATAAATATCTCCAAAAAGACCCCTGATTCACTGATTCTGAGTGTGTGCGTGCGCGTGTGTGAGTGTATGTGCATGTTTGTGTTTGCGCCTATTGTGCAACACTGAAGCTCGTTCGGTGAGTAGTGCGTAAGAGTGATGAGGCGGTTACCCACCTTCTCTGTCCAGCCACTGTTGCTACTATTGTAATCCATTCATAAATATTAGTCATACCACAGTAATGTTGGTGTTTCTGTTTTCTACTCAAGAGGCCCCTCTTGACTTTTTCAAGTACACAGGGAAAAAGTGACGCAGACATTAAAAACATTGCACTGTGATATAGTTATCAAAGATGCCACTGGGAGGAGCTGCAGGAACACAGAGCAAACCACAAGAAAAAGCTGCAATCACAGTCAGTCAGTGAGCAGAATGCAACAGGTCTGTAAGAGAGAGAAAGCATGATGGGAGGGCTATAGTCATTCATTAAATTCCATTTCTATTTTCCTTAGTCACGAATCAAATCATTGGGCAACAAATTATTGGGCATTTCACATGGGGGTGATCTACAAATCAGCAAGTAAAAGAACGCCCCTATTTAAATCTATTCAACTTTCAAATCAAGGTTACACAAATAAAGATTGTACAAACATTTTGAGATAAAAAGGTGAACTCGAACAAATCAGTTAACATGGAGCTCAAGATCAAACAATGGAACAAATCAAATTGAGGCAAACTTTCCATCCCATTATCCGAACCGCTTATCCTATCCCAGTCAATCCCAGCAGACATTGGGAAAAGACAGGGCGCCAGTTTATCACAGACAAACATCCACGCTCACAGTCACACCTGCGGGCAATTTAGAGTCTCCAATTAACTTAAGCTGCATGTCTTTGGAATGTGGGAGGAAGCCGGAGAACTCGGAGGGAACCCACGCTGCCACGGGGAGAACGTACAAACAGAAGGACCGCCCAACCTGGAATCGGGGCTTGAACCCCGGGCCCCTCGTGCTGTGAAGGATACAGTGCTAGCACTGTAGTAGCTAACCCAGTGTCAGTGCTAGCCACTACACCACTGTGCAGCCATTGAGGCAAACTTCACAAATAAAATAAGATAAAAAGTGATAAGCGGTAAAGCAAAAGTTTTAAAAAAGTTTTAAAAAGCCAATATTTCGTCATTTAAAGTTAAACATTTTTTTAGTCAAATCAACTTTTAGGTGTAAAATATTCTGTATACATTTTAGTACATACGCTATTCGTCAAAAAATAATTTTTACTTGAATTTACGTTTTTTCCCTAACATTCATTCTGTTTTTGCCATCCGGTAATCAGAATACTATGTACAAGAAACTGAGCACACATGTATCGCCACAGACTTTTGGTGTTACGGCAATAACAGGGCTGCAACTGATTATTACTTTTATTATTGATTGGACTTGTGGTTATTTTCTTGATTACTTGATTAGTTGAAATGTCAAAAAATACAAAGCTCATCTTGAAATTGCTGATTTGTCTGACTAATCCAAAAACCAAGATTCAATAAACAATTATATCACAAATCATCAAATCCTCACATTTGAGAAGCTGGAACCACACACACACACACACACACACACACACACACACACACACACACACACACACACACACACACACAAACACACACATACACACACACACCTTGATCTAGTATTGCATAAAAATAAAATGGAGGTCAGGGTACTGAATCAAAAACAATCAGTTACAAAGTAAAACAGTAGTTTAAACATTAAAATCATTGGAGTCATTGGATCATTAGACATGAGTACTTCTGTGCTTCTGAAATAGATTAAGCGCCTCAGAGTGGCTTACAGACCATGAGGTCAAACCAACCACGAGTTAACTGGCAGGTTCTCTTTTAGCTAGCAGTGACGAAGGACCACACGTCACTGCCTAAGATTTTGAAATGTCTGGGAGCCCGATACCAAATAAAACATCAATACTGATAATGGTTTCAGTGCTGATTGAACTGTGCTTTATTCTGGAAAGAAGCCAATTTTTTTTCCTCAGGTGTTCTTCCCTGTACGGTTCACTGCCTACCACTCCCCTTCTGATTGTCTCACTTCCACCTTCACTCCCATTTAAGACTAAATGTGTTTACATGCAGTCTCTAGCCTCCCATGACTCACTGTAAGCATTATGCCATTGACCTAATCATACGGAACTCCTTTCTAAATCACTCTAATTGTTGTCTCAATATGCAAACATTACTTAAATAAAACTATTTGAGAGAAATGAAAGATTATCTGTCTGTTATAAATGATGCTATGTTAGTTGTTATTTGTGTTCATTCTGAGCATTATAATAAAGATTAAACCTTGGCTATCAATATTCTGTATTTTTCCTATTGTCAATATATTGCATGAAAAGACTAAAACCAACAATGGACTAATCCAACTAACAAGTATTGTCTGTGTTTTTAAAGCTCAATAAAGCATTTTGTTATCCAAAAAACACACCAATGAGCCGCACTGTTGTACTGGGTGACATGTTCCTTCACTATTGTAGTGACTTTAACAAATATCCAATTTTATCTGAAAGCCACTAGGGGGCGAACGGGAGAACTTGTTGGGACGCGTGTTCTATGCCACAAACAAATCACTGTCCAGTGTATCTCTTTCGATCCGTTGATCCATTTATTCCGTTGCACATTGACACCATAGCGTCGAATCAGAATTGTTAAATCTTACTTGTGTCAAATGAATCGTACGTGCTTAATTACAGAACACCGCAAATACAGCACGACAGGATAAGACACGTCGAGACGACACCTTGACACGGTCAAAAACTGTTTTGCTTTCCGTCCACACACCTTATTCTCATCACCAGGCACTTACCTATATGCACTCTTACGTTAATGCGCCACCCTGTGTTCAATGGCAGAACTGCATGTGTAAATTCACTTTGTGTCTCCCTCAAAGATAAGAAAAAACAACAAAACTGCATTATGGCTCCAACAACTATGATGAACTGTAGTTTATTATATGTTGATCCCACATACACCGTCCTGCTGCCATAAATACTCTATACTGGTGCACCATGTGTATTAATCCGCAGATTAAAATAGTCCCCAACAAATGCACTATTTACTGCTGTTTGAGTTATGTTTGCTAAAAACTATAATGCCAAGCTATTTAAGGAAATAATTTAACCTTTCTTTTTTTATGTAATGATATATAAGTCATTTCAATTTTAGGAGCAAATGCACATTCAGAAAGTATTTGGAGACTTAGCTTCTTGTTAGTCATTTCATGGGACAATGTAGACGCACATCGCCAGCCTTATTTCTATCCACAAAATTACTCTAGCGTTATGTGGCCTATACAGTACAGGGTTTGTACATTTTACAGTATGGAAGGTGTCATTATAATCCAATAAAAATGATTCAGTAGATATAAAAGAAAAATGCTCAATTTTAGATGTCTGATTTTATGTATGGGTTATTGAACAAAATTCAAACTATATCTTTCTCAAATATCTTCGTCTTTTGTTTGTGGTTATTTATAACATATCTTCTGTTGGTTCCTGAGACGGCCATTGTTCAGACTTCTGGAGAAAGACACCATATCAGTTGTTACCTGTAGAGTGACAAACATTTTTTCATCGAAAAAATGTTTGTCACTGTTCCTTGTCAACTTCCTTGTTCTCATCGGTCAGGGAACCACATCTATTATTGCACTTTTTTACCTGTAAAAGACAAAGAAAGAAGAAGCTCCTAACAGAGTTCCACTCCACAGCATCTGTCATTACAACAATATCCCCATTTAACTGAACTACTGAAGAACATTTAAAGGCAAAATTATTACTATTTTTACATTCAAGCAAGAAACACAAAATATATGACTGATCTATGTATCAGACAATTTTTTGTGGTGGAAAAGTAACCAATAAGTACATTTACTCAAGTACTGTACTTAAGAACAAATTTGTACTTTTGTGATAAATTACTATAATATTCTAAGTTGTCATCCTTTTGATTGCTTCATAATTTGCATAAATAAATGCAACTGACTTTCTGTTCTTAGAAACAACAATCAGAGGATTATCATTCGATGAAACTAACATCATTACTAGTTGAAAGCTTTCCTCAGTACCGCTGCTTTTCCCCCCAGATTTTTCTCATGTTACAGAGAATTCACTTATTAAAAAGCACTGATAACCAAGAAACACAACCTATAAATTGAAAAAAAATATAGAGATGATGATAGAGGGCTTTGATGACCAAAAAAACATATCTTTAAAGCTGCAATGCACTTCCATTTTGTGTTGATTTTGGCAGTTCCTTTGGACAAAAGCGGTAGTGTTTCCGAGCACCAGACTCCCTGTAGAAAACCTCCCAGTTTACTGCAGCAGGGGTCTAACAGTCTGCCCTACTCAGTCCTGATTCTGGTTCTCCCGTGCCCCCTTCTCTCCAGTGAGCCCAGCAAAAAGGCCAGGGTCTCCAGCAGCGTTGTGTTGGTTCCCAGCGAGACAAACCTCTGCTCCTGGACGAAGGAGGAGACCCTGCCACTGCTCAAGATATGGCCATTTGCATTCCTGTTTTCATGTGGGCCAACATAGCTCTCCTACACGCTTGTCACTGGAGAAGTTTCAGTTGTTTGCAATCTGCTACCTCACCTCCAGATGCCTCCAGATCCTACGGACAAGAACTTTAAGTACAAATTCAAGGTACTTGTACTTTACTTGAGTATTTCCATTTCATACTACTTTATACTTCTACTACACTACATCTCAGAGTGGTTCTCACAGGTCAGCGAGGCCACAAACATATGATGATCTTATAGAATATGATGCATCACTGATTCTAACATACATTTACTTGAGTAAGGTTTTGAATGCAAAGCTTTTACTTGAGTTTTTTTAAAGTGTAGTATTTCTACTTTTAGTTAAGGATCTGACAACTTCTTTCACCACTGCATATTACCATATCATCTTACAGAATTTACACTTTTACCTCTGTTTGACTTCCACTTAAGAACTTGTCAATAGATCTTGAAGAACCAGTCAGATTGGGAAGGAAAGAGCTGCTAGGAGTCCTAAACTCTGACAAACACGCACATTTATCGTCAAGTTACGTGCTGATTCTGGACACCAATTAAGCGTGGCTTTGCTGAATGTGCTTCCAGTAAGTCTTTTGGTGTCCAGTGGCTTTCCTGCCAAGTCCTGGATCCCTGTGGAGTCTAACTCACCGAGCTGTCCAACAAACGCAAACACGTCATTTCATTTTGACGGCCTGGGAAAGATTAAATGAGAAACATGTTATTCTTTGAAAAGGAAAAGTACTGAAAGAGTTTCAAGCCAGGAGTACAACTACTGAATTGTGACAAATGTGAGTCACATGGCTGTCATAAGATGGCAGTGTTATTAATCTGTATCATCTATTGTCTTTTGATATAATTTACAATAGTTTTTTATTATTTATGGCTGCTACACTTGCACCTGCCAAAGTCAATTAAGTACCTCACTCATTCCTTTAATACTTGTTTGTTTGTCATAAGTCAAATGTTTACAAATTATGTGAAATGCAGAGAAGAATTGGTGACAGAGGGCTTTGCAACTAGATGTGACAGATATGCAAGGCGTGTCAAGGTATGAGAGTTTGAGACACCCTATTACTAACATGGGAACGCATTCAAGACACCAGTTAAAATAACTGATATTTTACAAGTCAATTGTAAAATGCTGTTAGTCACTAGAGTGATGTGTGAGAAAGGGACTGAGCAATACCGATACCAAAGTCTGTGTGTGACAACAGGTAATTATGTTTTTCTGTAAATGTTAGAGTTTTGAAACATATGAATTTGGTACATTAAAAAAAACTAATTGTCCCTTTAAGTTTTCTCACAGTGCGAGAATTAATTTGCAAGCAAGCAAGATAATCTTCACAAATAAACACCACTTTTATGATTTTTGAACCGTGAATGCAGAATAAATATAATAACCCTTTTAATGTACATAGTGACATGCGAGTATTGTATCAAAATAGGCTTGAAGAAATGTCAGAATGCTTGGGGCTGGAGATTCAGGGATTCTTATCAGGTTAAGTAAAGGTCTGGGAATGGAGTTAGATAAACAAAGATCATCTCTAATATCTTTTGTATGTGATGTCATCCGCTGAGTCTCGTATGATGTATAACAGTCCTGTATGTCTGAAAGATGAGTAAGTGTGTGCTATGTGTGAGTGTCTGTCAATGATATGACGTGACAGCATGTTCGTGTGATCCCTTACAGATGTTATTATTTCGTCATCCTGTGACACAGTGTTGTAGATGAAGAAGGCCTTTTATAGAGATGCTGTAGGTAGTTTCTGTCTAAGGGACACTCCTGTGATGTACACATCAGACAGAACATGGAGGCTGATCGTAAATGGAAACATTCAGGTGCCAGGCATTCCTCCTCGCTGAAAGTCACAGACATTCAGAGCATGAAGGTCATTAAGACAATATATGCAGATTTATTCTCACTTTATTTCTTTATTTCCATCCGTCTGTCCTTCCTTCTTTCTTTCGACTAAAATACATATAATCTGTCTTTCTCGTTCTTTTTGTTTTGTTCTTAAAATTTTTCCATAATTTCTTCTGTTTTTGTTTCTTAGCATAGACACCTTATCTTCTAATTTGTGGATGAATCACTACTTGTTAATAAATGAGCAGTTTAAGGCTTCACAGTAATATTCAATAATAAGAACTAGTGGACATTTCTATAATTTATCGTTGGTAGATCAGAATTCAGTATGGTGTAAGTCAACCAAAGAAAAATGGGTGTAAACGCACAGGTAGATAAGGATGAGTCATCAGGTTTTCTCTTCCTCTTACTTGCACAATGTTTCATTGTCTTGTGGATTTTTTGGTTTTTAATCTCCTGCCCTTCCCTTCCTTTCCTGCAGCGGCTTCTTTTATATCCTATAGATTCACCTCAATTGCACATTTACTGTTTAGTCCAAGCTTTCTGACTTATCTTCCTGCCCATAACAGGAATTTTCTAAAGACCAGGTTCACAGTTAAATCAGTGGTTGGCTGTAGAACAACCTACCAATTCACAGAAATACATGACATCAAAGAGCAAACTGTGGGTTTTAACAGGAATTTTACCTGAACAACTTCTCATACGCCCCAGGCTTTTCCTTATCACACTCACTATGGCTTAAACTATCGCGTGCTCATGAAAGTATGAAAAAAATGTTATTAGTCTGAGTGTGTCAAGAGTCAAGTGAAACTATCATCATTTTGAAAGTGATATCATTGACAATGACACGTGAAGAGCTTTGCTGTGCCAGTTGAATTGCCCTAACAACAGAAAAACACTTACATCATCATGAGAGAGACTCAACATATTACATGACAGAATATCAGCTTAAAAAAGAAACCAAACATTCTTTGGTTTCCAATGTAAGGATTGGCTGCATTTCTATATTTTGTATCATTGTAAAGTGGACAGCTTTTTTTTGTTTTACTGTTGGTTGCCCAGGTCCACATATGTTGTTGATGTGTAATAATCTTAAAGGGAAACTGCTTTTACACATCAAAGTCGGTTGACAAATCTTAGGGAATACTACATATTTGAAAACAGCTGTATAAAGCTTTTTGTGGCTACATAAGGGGACTGCATGATGTTTGATTACCGTCACTTGAGTCAACGTAAGTTGGGTCTGAAGGTTTGAAAATTAAATCATTATTTGGGTGTGGAGTCAGAATGAAGGGGCCATTCAAGGCTACAATAGCACTTGAATTGCAATTTGGGTAATTTGGCTGTAAATTTTGACAAGGAAGAAGAATGTGTGGAAAATAAAAATACGATATCTCTGGTTCTGCTGCAATGAATCCTTTTTTTAACTGTTCAATTGTAAGTCCGACAATGTTCTTGGAAATTATCTTTTAGGAATAATTAATACTCAAGGGGGTCCTCAACAACAACAGTGCAATATACGCACAATTAGACAAAACATTTAACAAAACAAATTATTAAACAACACAGAATTTGACTAAAAAACAAACAAACAAAATCAGGAGATCCTACTTCAAGCAGAGCATGCAAATTGATCATTCATGGAGAGATTGTAGAAAAGTATTAATGTCAGTAATAGCATTAAGTAATAAAGATATAATACATAATTATAGAGTTGTTTTATTATGTGTTATTATGGACAAGTGACAAGTTGTATATATGTAAATATTTACAGGTAGATTATTCTAATCAGAGGGAATATTTAACATGAAAGCTTTTTACTTAGAGACTGTAGGAACATAAAAAAGAGCTGTTTAGAGTATCTCAGTTGAGTATAAAATGTACCATAAACTGTTTTAAATAGTGAGGGTAATTGAAATGTACACATTTAAAAGTAAACTGCAGTCAATGTCACTGTCTTCTTATAATGGGAGAGGGCAAGTTAAGAGTGTCATACATTGTACAATGATGAGTTATAAAAAGACTAGGCAAGAGAAAAGCTGCATAGTCTATTATAAACTACATTGAGAGGAAGATGATCAGTTTTTGATACAGCCTGATATACATCATCAGCATAATTGGTAAAAGGAGTTTTAAAGCAAGTTTCTTTCCAACAGTAAATGGAAAGCAGTTTCTGGAACAGTAAAAAAACAAACTAATACTGTAGTTCATCTTCTTCACAATATGATGGATGGCATTTAAAAGAAAGTTCAGAGTCAAGCCAAAGGCCCATTTATTTGGAATGTCTTTCCAGTGGCGTGATCCAGACAGGCAATAACACATGAATGAGCTTTAGATTTGGATTTAATGCTTTGGCGAGTGTGAAGTAAAAGTAAATCATGGTGTGAGATTTAGTTTTATCAGGAAGTAATTTATTAGCTGTGAGCCAGTGTTGTAGGGTACTAAAATCAGAATGCAAAGGAGATTTAATCTGTATTAGATTAGTTTTAGACGTGTATATTGTTATAGGAATGTGGCGCCATGTAGGTGGAGAACTCTTTTAACTCAATGCATCTTTGGGTCAACGATAGATAAAATTCTGTGTGATAGCAAAACAAAGCATCAAGGCTACAGTTGTGTGAAAAGGAACTTTATAAAAACTGTGTACTCTCATATACATTTGTGATTGTATCTTTTAAATCAATGTAAATGACAATTGGCTACTGGCCAAAAAAAGACCAAAAGACACTGGTTGTGTCTCAAATTCTGTCATTTCCTCGTGTGTGTCACAGTGCCAGTGTTTCACATTTGTAGGTGGCCGGCACCAGCTCCCAGTTGACCCCTGGTCCTGCCACCTGCAAGGCGTCACGTAACTCCGGTCTCGGATCACGGCCTGCACACCGGGTCTGGTTGCAGAGAGGTCCAGAAGCGGTCAGGGGGAAAACACACAATGAAGTCTCCTGATCTACTCCCACACCAGGGCCCACGGCTTGCTCACGCTTATTACATCCACACAAAGCAAGATGTGCTCCCCTGTTCAATCTCATAGACTGGGACCTGAGCATGCCATTGATGCTCAATGGAATAATAAAATTCACCCTCAGGCAGCTAACAGTGGGGAAAACAAATAATTTCCACACACAATTAGGTCATTTTCATTCCGTGACGGGCCAAGTCCCTCTGATGCAGAATCCTACGCCTGGTCCTTTGAAGTACAGGACAAAGATTATGAGTTGGAGGAGGAACTCTCCATCAGGTTCAGTTGAGATGGCAACTGATGCACATGACTTAATTAATGTCATTCTACTCGCTTCTGTGTGTGGTTTTGTGTTAAAGCTCAATTTGTCCAGTGTGAGGGGAGAGAGTAAATGTGCTCTTGTATCGGTTAGGAGAAATGTGTGAATGGATGGGAAAATTTAGCTTTTCATTGTCTGTGTTTAGATGGGATGATGTCTGGCAGCCTGACTCACCACGCTCCCTGCTGCCAGTCACGTCAACATTCCTTCCACCATGTTTGATTTGGAATGGGTACTCTCGAATAATAACGTTTTTCCTCCGTTGCACTGCCAGCCTATATTGCTGAGGCACAGTTTCCTGTATGCTTTGGGACTGGGTGCTAATCTTCACACCTCATATACAGTAAAAAGGTATTTTCATCCCTCTGCATCTTTTCCCGGCAACACGTACATCAAGTATGGAAAGTTTTAGGGATGTGAGAACAACCACAGCCTCTGCCTCTGCCTCAGCACTTTCGCTCTGATACACACTATGATGCATGTGTTATGTTAGAAATCTAAAATCAACACAACATAATTTTAAAACAGAAGCAGCACACAAAAAACTTGATCAAGCCATTTTGCCTCACAACATGCAGACTCCCTCAAACCTGACAAGTGTGTACATGTTTTAATAATGTGCCCAAAAGTGAAAGTTCAGGGAATCTGGGTTAAGATTCAAACAACGACCGAACGAAAATATATTTATACATACAATTACAACGTTAAAGTTAAAACATTAAAATTAAAACGTTAAAGTTAAAACCTTAAAGTTCTTGACCTTAGACACTCTTTCTATCCATCCATCCAAAAGTTATTATATCTATCTATCTAAAAAATATTGTCTTAATTCCATTCTCCATTTACAAAAAAAGCAAAGAAAAAGGACAAGAAGTTGAACTGGAACAAAATAATCAACCGACTCAAAATCATTAATGTCAGTAACCTAACAGAGGAAACCCAGAATGAATTAAGAAAGTATAAATTCCAAATAAATGAAATTATTGATGATGATACAAAGACTTTGACAATAACATTTCCACCATAGCAATACATCTGGTAAATACTTGGCAAATCAAATTAAACGAAATAAAGTAAAAACAACAATCTCCATCATTAAGAACTCAGCTGGGAATCCTACAAATTCACCCGATGAGATAAATAAAATCTTCAGAAGTTTTTATGCCAACTATATTCATCAGAAAAGGAACCAAGTCAAGAGGACATCCACTCATTTCTCAACAGCATTGACCTACCACAGCTTAGCAAAGCACATACCAACATACTGGATTCACAATAACACAGGACAAACTTTCTACTGCCCTCAATCCCATGGCCATTAACAAAGCACCCGTTGGCTTCCCGGCTGAGTTCTACAAACACTTCTGGTTCATTCTAGCTCTTCAACAAAATGAAAACTGAAATAAAACTAAATTAACAATTTCCAGCAAACATGAACACAGCGACAATTAATTTAATTAATTAACATCCCCTCCTCAAAAAAGATAATCTCAAAAATATGTAGAATAATATCACTGTCTGTAAAAATATTATCCATAACATTAAGAAAATGGGAATTAGACTTGTCCATCACTCCTGATGCTGACTTCTGGAACTAAATTTGCAACAAGATCTACTTCATGACTAAACATGCCAAACTCATACAGTATTAGATACTCCACAGAATTCACTACACTGGGCAAGAAATTCTAAAATGGGATTCACGTCAGACATCTGTTCACACTGCACACAAAATAGCTCGGATAGTAATGTTCACGCCACTTGGCACTGCACACCAGTTAAACACTTTGGGAAAGAAATCACTGAATCTGTCTTCCTGGGCTGCCGCATCCCATTATCCCCTTCACTGTGGTTACTAGGAGACATATCAACAATTGATCAGAACAAAACAAACAGCTGATTACTCCTTGTAGCCCTAACTATCGCCAAAAAAACTATCTTCATAAACTGGAAATCAAGGAATACCACACATATCACACACTGGAAGAACTTAATGATCGATTACATTTCAATGAAGAATCTAACCTCTTCCATCAAATACGCTACAACAGAATGTCACTCCATCTGGTCATCCTTCATTATAGTTTTACAAACGTGACACCACCCATCCTGCTAATATTAAAATTATATATATAGTAAAAAAGAAAATACACAATTTACAATTAAAAACAATAAATAAATGAATACATTCTATTTATCAATAACTACAAAATGAACTTCTTCACTGCCCGTGGACGGGGGCGGCCCTGCCCCTGACTTTATTCATATTTTGTTATAGTTAGTGTTAACACACGTTTATTGATTTTGTATTGTGTTATTTCCACTTATTTACTTTCTCATTGTCTTTTCCATCATTTCACATAGCACACACAACTACATGTTAGCTGGCCTGTATTCATTGCTCTTGTTGTCCTCTTGTTCTGTTTATGTATTATCTCTTGTCTTGCAATAAAACAAATGTTACATATTTTCTTGTCCTCCAAATCTCTGTGACAACACAAATTTTCAAATACGTAGATACATCTGATTTAGGTATCTGTTTTTAATCACAACTTAACAGTAGAATATGTGGAAGATTTAGTAAAATGGCTGTACTATAACAGTCTTATTATTTGAAATACATTTTGGATTTGTTTCTTGCCGTTGCCATACCCCGAATCTAAGAAAGATAAGATTTAAACATTGCATTCGTTCTGATTTGTTATGTGCACTTATTTCCTTAGAAATAAGACCCGTGTTTGCTCTTGGAACATCAGAGATTTTATATAAAAGCCCAACCAGTCACAAACTGAAAATTACAACATCAGCTGATTTGAGAAATGTGCTCCATTTCCTGGGAGCATTTATTGATGTGAACTTTGCAAGTCCATAGGCATTGAGAACAAAACTTACAAACAGTTATATACAGTACATGGGTATTTTAAGTCCATACAACTGAATGAACTGATCTATACTATGACAATGCAATTCTGAACAACAGTACAGCTGAGATGTTAATGCCATTTTAAAGTACCCAAAGCCAATACACAGACTGAAGTAGAAAAACAATCAGTAAAACAATGCTGAAGTAGGAATATTGGATCAAGATCAGTCATTCATTTCACTGTGAACATTACTACTGTTCCTTTGTAAAAAAAACTGGGACAACAGTACAATTTCATGAACATAAATGGATAGCAGTTGATCTAAGGAAGCATTTTGAATGTAAAGTACACTACTATGTAGTTGAAACTGTAAACTAACCTTCAAGTATCAAGTTTCAGAGGTCATTACTGTAACAATAATTTATAATACAATGAATCTTTAAATAAATAAACACAACCACAGACTTTTGTTGTTGAAAAATATAAAATATTTTTTTTTTGTCATAAATAGAATACAATAAATACAAAAATAAATAGATAAATATTAAAAATATTCTTACAAAATAAAAATAAATTAGAGCTCAGTAGTCCTTTCTTTCAAAATGACTGTGGGGTTGATATCACTGCTGCGCGAGTGGGATGTGCTTGAGTTGATGATTATCGACCCCGCGTCTTTAACGTTGGGGACAGAAAAGGATGCCACGGGACAGGGGCCCTGGACGTTATTGCACACGAGCCTCTGCAGGGAGGCAGTGTTGACGATGTTGAAGCCCACGCTGCCTCCGAATGTGCTCGGCTTCCAGTACTCCGGGGAGCAGATGGGGTTTCCCATTAAGCCCTTGAGGGAGTAAGGTGCCCCCATCTCCACCATGGTCTCCCCAAAGATTGCGTTGGACCTGGGCTTCTCCACCAACAGACCCGGGTAGAGCTCCACAGCGTCGACGTGTCCGTAGAATTCCTCCAGTAATGCGGCCATTTCTTTCTCTCCTGAGTAACACATAGGAGGACATAGTTTTAGTTATCTGGCTCCCATCACTTGCTCGGCAGCTGCAAAGCTTGCTGCTAGTCCAAATATGAGCCCAATGTTTTGACGGAATCAAATCCAGCCCAAATAGTAGATGGATGTGTGCTTGTCTTTCTTACAAGCACACACACAGCCTGATCATTTTCTCTCCTCATACATCACGCTAAGTTTTTAATTAACATTAAATCCTCTTTCCTTATAAACTTCTCCTCTGAAGCAGGAGGCCTTTCTCGTCTGTTTATGTGTTGCTCTCTGTGATGACAATCTGCTTACGTTATCTCAAGACAAAATGGACATCTGGTTCTCAGAGTCACAGAAATAAATTCCAAACCTCCACAGCTGCTGGACACTAAAACTAAGTCCATATCATTTCCTTAATACACCTTAATGATCTATGACTTTGATCTTAAGATCTGTGTTGTTCAAGATCACAACTAACTCCTGCAATCAGTTCATGACAATGCTATCAATAATGCAGCAATATCTGGCCTGAGGCAACTTTTTCTTCCACTTCAAAATGAAAATAACCTCTTCACTAATCCTCTAACGTCATCGTTTCCACCTGCAAGCATATTAGGTTTTGTGACTTTGTCTCACCTGTCATGTCTTCAAAAGAGCTGTAGGGCTTCATGGAGAAGCGTTTCCTGTAGGCGTTCAGAGACTGGTAGCGCATTTTTCTGCTGTTTTCAATGGACTTAATGGCCACGTACATGATAGGTCCTGGCACATTTTTGCCACCGGCAACCTAAAAGAATGAATGGAGAGTCAGTAAATCAGCCTTAAAGCAACAGCGGTGTTACAAGCTGAATCTAGATGTTGCTGAGACAGTTCTTACCCGTCCAGCAATCTGATTGGTAAACGATTCCACAAGGTTGCCGATGCCATGCTCGGTGACTACGGAGGTGTTGAAGACAAACTCTTTATAGCTGTAATCTTTCTCCTCAATGTGGAAACTGTCAGGCATCAGAGGGTGCCAGTGGTACAAGGTGTTGAACTCTGATGCAATGCGATTCTGGTACTGGAAGCGCTGGTTGAACAGCAGCTCAGGATCGAACTTGAGCTTGAAGTTATAACCGCTCAGGTGCTGCACGTAGTCCTCGATCACAATCTTGATGGTCTCTCCTGCAGGACAAAAGATGAAAATGTTCATGTTTAGCAGATATTATAGATGTTGGAAGTCCATCTCCACTTAAAAAATGGGTTTTGCTTTTTGAAAGTTTAATGAGGAAACTTGAAAGCTCCAGTGCATATACAATGAGAATAACTTTAGGATTAGGAGAGATCTTGTCCAGCAGTTGATCTATGAATGTGTAAATATTTCAACGAGGGAGACGATGTAGCTGGAAGACTTTTTAACTAGATGATTTTTTTTTGTCTTAAAACATGTTTGAAGGGGATCTTTAAATCATTTTGGTGACGAGAAATAGTGAAGTCATAAAATGAGAAACCAAACATATCCTCTTTTTAGTAAATCATTTTTCTCACAGTAGAGGTCAATTGCTCCACTGTGTGCAACAGGGTTGCTGGTTGATGATTTACAAAACAAAAAAAGTACAACTTCCTCATTTCAGAACTACCACTTCAACTACATTAACACTGTCAAAAGCCTTTCTTGCAATTGTTTTGACTGAATTTTTTCCAGCTACATTACAGCAAAAGTAAAAAAGAAACTTTCGGACACAAACTCACCAATCAGAATTAGTCGTGTGGTCTGGAAGAGCCTTTCGTCGTCCCAGTCCGGGTGGACCTCCTTCAACACATCACACACTCTGTTGTGTTCTCGTAGCCAGATGGTGGCGTACATCATCAGACCGGGGACTAGGCCGAACGCCTCGTGGCCCACAGCAAAGCGGTGAGATTCAGGAACGTGAGGAGGGTAGTGCATGTCAGCGCCTACTTCCTTTACTGTTGGGGGATACACCTCTCCATCCAGGATCTGCATAATTACACAAGAGAGGAAGCAACTGTTAAGACACTTGTGGTCTGAAGCATTTGGCTGTTTAAACTACTGGCCATCTGTCCGTCTTCACATACCTGATATTTAAGCTTGCCATCCTTTAAGAGTCTGAGCTTATGTTGCCTCTCCAGGTTGTCTCCATAAATGTGGTTGAGGTCCACCTGAAAGCAAACACGACACCATAAATACAAATGATTCTTTCACAAATAAGTTGTCTCTCCTTCCTGAATAAAAAAAATCTGACAAGGCTTGAAATCTGCTGTGCTTACCCCGTGGCCTTTAGCTACAGTAAAAGCGGGTCCTTTCTTCATATCAGATTTGAAGAACTGGTGGGTGAAATGCTGTGCGAAGAATGCAAACATCAGGCTGGTGCCCTGTGGATCCGGAATGAACTGTCTTCTCATTAGAAGCTTCTCAGCCAATAGCTTAGCATCAGGCAGCTCCTTTTTACCTGGGGAAACAATGTTACAGTAAGCATACAGCACTATAACAGAACCAAGCCAGTTTAACTTGAATAAAACATATTAACGTGATGATTTACTTTTACTTGTATGAAAAGCTACAACTGAGGTGAACAGTCATTGTAAATTCCTGATACACATCCAATGTGGTTTCATGTTCTCTAGTCTTGGCTTGCTGGGGCAGGTTTTTCTGTGTTCCCTCAGCACATTTCCATTCAGTCAATCCAACATAAGGGATAATTTCAATGTGAGCACTGCTCGTGAGGTAATGAGGCTAAGCTACTCTTGCTCAGCATTAAAGAATCTGAGAAAACTGGTTCTCCAAAGGCAGAGAGTGTAACTCACCTAGTACTCCCATAGGGGTTGGGCAATCCTCTGGCACAGGGGGGAGGGTGCGTGTATAGTAGGAGAGGTTGGAATATGCTTCCCAGCTTTTGTAACCATAATCAGCATTGAAGGTCGGAGGACTATCAATTAAGTGGGATCGAGCTAGAGTAAAAAAAAGAACATTTAATTATTAGTTACAGGTGCTTCTCTACATGCTGCAATACAAATTATTCAATGTGAAAATCCATCTTCTCATTTTGCCTTCAGTTAGAGACACTTACATGTCAGCACATATCTCATGATGGCATCCCTTAAGAAGGAGAGGTTGTTGATGATGTTCCAGAAGCCCTTGAAGTGGGTGAGAAGGTAGTGGACCGTATTGGGCAATGGCTTCAGGGATATTTTGACCCAGGTGAGGAATTCAGCTGTACAAGCCAAGAGGGAAAAGTTAATAATTGACCAAATTACCACAACAATTACATCCAAATTGTACATTCACCTCACTGTGTGCCATTCATACTTACGCGTTGTGCAGTTGTGTCCATGATATCCTGTGCGTGTGCAGTCACACTCGTAATTATCAGTTCCAAGCGCTGTGCAAACGCCCCGGTTCTGACATGGGTCCGAACAACATGGGTTACCTGTGGCAGACAATGTTGCACGGTTACTGACAGTTCACTTCAGATACCAACTGTTAGAAAAGCCTAAAAATGTAATTGAATAAAAAAAAACTAAAAAAAACTACAATATTCGTTCCGCTATAATATAATAAACTTCTAAACTATGACATACTATAAAGGTGTTACTGGCTATAATATCCATTTAAAAGCCAAATCAACACATTGAGTGGTTTATAACTGTGTCTTCCGATATAAAGATATACAAAATTTTAAAAAAGTAGAAAAACTAATGAAAACGAAAACTTTAGACACCTAAAACCGAACTTTTAACAATGCTACCTTCTGTTTAATCTTCTGTTTCATCCACTTACCCCCTTCGCAGACAAGAACACCCAGCGCCAAGAGGAAAACCGCTACTGTAAATCTGTACATAGTCCAAAGACTTTGTCGGAGCTCGTTTTCCTTTCCTTCTCTCTCCTTTCCTCCGCAGTAGTGTCGCTTTGAGGCGAACAGTCTGAATGCCAACCTGCTCATATGAGCACCTATTTAAGCATGGAGAAGGGTGACGTCATGTAGTCCGTGCTTCCGACCGCCGTTTTATTAATGAATGATTACACGGACATGAATATCACAGACATACCTGTGGAATATTTAATCTTTCACAATCTCAATTTCTAGTAATGGTGTTTTGTGTGTTTTTGGCACAAAGCGGACTGGCAACGCGTTCTTCTATTTCAATATAAATATTCAAATTGATTTATAAGTTAATTTGTAATTTGTATTTCTTGTAGTTGTAGAGTTTGTGATTTTAATTAATGTATCCTAAGTGCTACAGAATGCAGCCACTTTTTAAATATTAAAGATACATTACCTCTGAACATCTTAATTATACAGACCACATTTCCACCAAAGGAGGACTGTAATTCAAGATAATTATATGATTTCATGTAACACATGAAACCTCCGACACATGAAAATAAAGCTAGACATGCAATGCATTTGTACTGATTTATTCATGAGAAATTATACCTTCTAATATATTTTCTCTCAGAGTCATGTAATTACAATTATTAAATGTACTGTATGAAACCTAAAGAGCCACTGCTCCCTGTTGGCATCAATACCAGAGCATTCTCTCTTATTTATTGTCTAAATTAATTATCACTTAAAATAACTATTCTTCTTGAACATTTGATGGCAACACTGCATGAAGATATAGACACTTTATTAAATTATAATTGTGTCAAACCCAAAGGGTCTTCTAATCAATGTTTGGCTTAAAACAAAAGGTTGGAAACGACCAGCACACTGATACAAATGGGAATGTATTACTAAAATGCTTAATTTAAGCGTCACCCCTCTGTCACTTTAGAAGCAATTCACAAAAAAAGTGTATTCCGTAAACGTAGTGAGTCTCTACGCGCCCTCACGTGGACGTCATTGCACAATGTTGGAGAACAGTGGGTTGAGTCAAAATCGGACACTAAACTTTTCCGTAACTGTTTCCTGTTTGTCATGTTTTTTTAGACAAACATTTCAAACTGAGAGTTATTTCTTATTTCTTCTGCGTGTAGTTACATTTTTTTCGATTTTCGCTCAGTTTGTAGTTACCGTAATCCTGCTGACGTCCGTGCGCTCTTCGTGCACGAGAAGCACCTCCTCCTTCTTCTGTGTTGGTGGAACGATATTCTCGAGCATGATACAATTTTCAGGATTTTCTCTTCGGTTAAGGTACGTTTCCAGTTGTTGTTTTTCATTTATAGTGGATGTTTTCGTGCAGATAGGTCTGCAAGTTTGCAGAGGAAAGTCACTGTCAGTAACAATTGTGGTTTAACCAGCGTCTTTGTGAGCATTTCATTTTACGCAACTCAGAGGATAAGGAAACGCGCTATTGCCAACACTGACGGAGCAATACTACTTTATTAATCCAACTGGCAACAGCTTCTATGTAGCGCTGGCAGACCAGAGTGAACAGATGCAATTAGTTACCTATAAAAAAAGCGAAGTCTCCATATTACATATTTATTTTATTTCCCTAGTTTTGTGTTTACAACATTGCAGATTGATAGTTTACACTATCATCCCTAGTGATAGGGATACATTATCTGAGGCAATGCTTTTATCTGTCATTGCAGGTTGCACATTCATACCATCCAGCGTCTGTATCAGGAATAACCTGTTAATGTGGCCTCATAAGTTTTGACGAGAGATACCCTATCATGACTTTGCTCTCTTATATTTCTTTTGGAAAAGGCAATGTGATTAATAGAAGTGAGTTTTTTCTTTTTCTTTACTCAAACGTTCACCTTCTACATCTCATTACTACTTGTACAGTTGGATATTTGCTGTATGTCTTTAATCCGACCCCAGAGGTATACTTTTCTTTCGTTCCACTTTTTCACGACTTTATCAATCAATTTGTTCCTAATGACTTTATGTCATTGTTTTCTGTTTCTCTTTTAATGTGTGTGTGTGTGTTTAGAAAATACCAATGTATTGGGGTCCTGGGAGCCCCTCGTCAAAACTACTCTATTCTGCTTATGCAATTTTCCATTGTGTACTAATTTAAAGTTGTGGGGGCGTGGTTGGGCTCAGCTGCAATCAATCTGTTGAGTGTCTCTCTCCCATATTAACGCCAGTAGAAACGGTTAGTGGGGAGAGCAGGAGACACGGGCTGGCAGAGCTACAGAGTGATTCAGCTGAGGCTGATTAAGCCTCTTCCCGACCCTGTTCCCTGGACCACTCCCCCACTCCGTCCCCTCTCCAGCCCCTCTCCAGCTGAGCCCAACCACGCCCCGCTACCATAAGTATCACATACTATCAGGGCAGCAGGGACAATGTCAGTCGTTTTGAAGGAGACAGACAAAGATGCAGCACACACAGATATCCTCATGTTCGCTGTCTATTTTCATTTTACACAATATGCAAGTGAACTGTAACATCCCTAAAAAAAATATTATCTGTGTTTTTTCTTCAGATGACATTTTTTGTATAATTTATAATGTTGTGAGAAGAAAGAAGTTCATATTTTGCTACGATGGTTGTTTCTTACAGTAGTTTATTCTTGGGGTCCCGAGTTGAAAGTCCTTTAACATTACGTTAAATATGTTGGTAGGATCATTTACTGTAACTGTTTTGCATTATGGCTGTTTCCTTTCGCTTTTCGTGTCCACATATGAAAATCTACTATAGTGCTGTGGAAGCCTCTGGGTTATGTTGGCACATACAGCACTCAGCAGACTGCATGCACTCATTGTACGCTGCAGAACAAGGGCAGAGTGAACTGGCACTTGCAAAAGTTGGACCACTGATGCAAACTACGTGACCAGAGCTGTGAACACACAGACTCCCTACGTGCTCTCAGTCCCCTCAGTAATGATACGCTTTGGTGAACAGCTGAGAAAAGGCTTGCTGGCCTTGATATGCTATCACCAGCACTGACACTCACACATACACACATGCAAATTTCTCATCAACATATGTATGTCTAACCATTGTAAAGAGAAAGCCTTAATGTTTGTAAAAATAATAATCTCACCACCTCTTCTGTAGATGCGCACCTGCCTATACTTACTGACTGTACTGTATTTTTATACACACACCATCTTTGTTCAGTCATATCAATCGCCTTTGTCGATCTATTTCCATTTACTTCCGTCTTTTTCTTTCTCCCTCTGTACATATACATGTGGTGTAGATACACTCACACGTACATAACTGGTAGCTCTTGGCCCAGTCCTCCTATCAGGGGTTTGCGGCTCAGCACACTTCCTCTTGCCCCTGTCAAGATATTTCTGAAGCAGCTGTGGCTGTTTTAAGAGGGTTGTTACATCAAGAAATTTCAGTAACATGCCTGATTGTTGATGGTGAAAAAAGTTTTAATGTTAATCTTGTCTGTCTACTAAAGCTGTTCTCCTGCATTTGCACTGGTATTAAACATTTTTGTTTCATCTTCCAGGTTCCAAATGCACCAGTTCTTGACTGAGATGTTCTGAGTTAAAGTTCACATCTTGACAAAGGTTTTCCTGGGAATTACTCGCTTGACAACGCACAATGGCTTCCAATATAAGCGTGAGTATTGATATGTACAGCAAAACCGAGCCAAGAGATTTCAGTGGTTTCAGTCACGGCCCAAATCACTCCATAGCAGGTCTTACCTTATTGTTTTTTGTAACAGTACAGTAGAATGAATTTCACTCTTATTGCTCCAAAGAAAAAAACTCAACAGCAAAGTCTTTTCATGATCACAGCAGCAGGCAACAATGGTAATGTGGGTTGTTTTAAGCAGCAAAGATCAGAAGAAGATAATCTGTGTGAGAGATGCATTCACAGCCCTGAATGACAATTTCACATGTTAAAAGTCCCACAACACTTTCTGCTTTAAAGACTTGTAAATGGAGGGTTAAAACCAAATGATCTCTCCTGCATAAGGGTATGCAACAGTCAATCACACACAATCATCCACTTGTGTCCCTCATGAATAGTCACTCCTTAAATTTACAGTGAACACCAGTTCACAACTAGTTGTTAAGAGTTCTGACTCCCTATGAGGCTAACAGGAAATAATACACAGCACAAAAATCCAAAACAACTTCTTGATCCAACATGTGGGTACAGTGATGGATATCTGTGAAGGAAGGACAAAGGAACATTGTTTAGAGATTAATGACCTCCAAAAGATGTCTGTACTTGAGTATCTCATATTTTTCAACATTTCAAATTTCGAGGTGACCCTTATACTTTGTTTGGGAACACTTTTTAATACAGCCCACAATTTACAGTGTAATTTCATTTTATGAAACCAATAACATACTTATTGAGGTACCTACTGATGCTTAAATGGAGGTACATTGGAGGAAAACAGACTATGGAAGGTACTAGTTGCCTTCTGGTTACAGTGATCAGGTACAAACCTGCAGTTTGGGAAAAATATTATTGTATTTTGGAAATTATTAATTTATGTCACACCCTCTTGGTTGTTAAAAAATATATAAAGTAAATTTATGTTCACAAAATAATGACAAGTGTTGAAAAACCAATGCTGGGGTCCAGAAATGTAGTTTTGGATTAGGAAACTCTCGAGAGAACGAGTACAAATCTTCAAAGACTAATGAGTGACATGCTAATCATTTATGAAGTACAGCAATATACTTGATGAACAGTTTATGTTCTTGGATTGACTACAGTGCAGGTACTGTTCCTCATAGTGATAGATGAAGTATAAAAACATACTTTTGCTATTTCTTCAAGCTGTGGTAGGGGTTTTGCTTTATCAGGCAAAAATTCCAAAAATAGCCCTTCAGCATATTGCCATTAAAGTGTGAGAAAAAAAGACTTCTGCATCTCCTCTTAGCTCTGTTTTTAGGCTTAAAAAAAATCTAGCTCATGCCTAGTGCCTTTGGCTAATCACAGTTCATCTCAGAGAGGGGGCGTTCCTATTGGCTGTGAAAACCTAATTCATTAGCAGGAACTCCTGCTGAAAAATTGCTATTCCAACATGCTGGCAACAACTGCCGACACTGCAAAGCAACCCACAAAAAGGAAGATTGCGATTTTATCAGCCTCAAGTTGGATCCCAAGCTTGTTGTTGCACATGCATATGCCGTCCTCGTGTGGTCGGAGGGGCTTAGGACAGAAGAGAGGAGAGCTGAAGGAAGAGAGCTGTATTTTCAAATCTTGGAGTTTTATGGGCTTTTTTCTTTTGCCTTTTCCTGAAAACTACCTACCCCAGGTTTAAAGTTTCACCAACAAGAAATGCTGATTTCACCTGACAAAAACTGCTAGTATAAAGTATAAATGCCTTGTTCCTGATAGTGTTATTTTTCCACTACCTACATTTTAAGTATCATAAGGCACTGGTAAGAGTTTTATTGTTACCTGAACATATTAACTCTATAAATCCCAAGCTTAATGTTGTGAACACAGCTGGGAAGTTAACCCTGAACAGCAGATGTGATAGTCAACCTGCCAAAACCCTAGATGTTCTCTCTAATTGAAACAGGAATCTGCAGGGAACCTGTCTGCATCACATTTCATAACTAGATTTATTTTATGCTGTACGGTTTATGCGCCTACTGACTTGTGTGGAGGGATTCTCCCACATGAGACAATTAATTGAACTAAATGAATGTTGCATTGCAGGTGGAGCAGCAGTTTTCTCACAAATTCACAGTGACAGTGGTTCGAGCTGAGAATGTCACCAAGGGAGCGCTGGGTGACCTGTGTGAGTTTTGATACATTGCTGCTCCCATCCCTTCCCACTTTGCTTGAAAATTATTCAGAACATGTTGCCTGCATGTAGTAGCTATTTTCAATGGAATTGTTTCTATGTGGACTTGAACTTTTCACAAAAAAACAATAGAAATGTACATATGCTTGGGATTCTGCTAATCAGTAACACTGTTGAATTTGTGTGTGCGCGCAGTGGACACCCCAGATCCATATGTGGAGCTGTACATCCCAACGGCCCCAGAGAGTAGAAAGAGGACCAAGCACATAGACAACGACATCAACCCAAAATGGAACGAGACCTTTACCTTCATATTGGACCCCAACCAGCAGAACGACCTGAAGGTTAAGACCACATTTATTGTCTGCGTAGCACAGTCTATAGCCGTACAGGAGGACAAGCAGGGATGTAGTGGAGAGCTAAATGTTTTCATCATAGAAACTAGTATCATAATGACTCTTCTTGGTAGTCATTAGGGTAATCTATAAGAAAAAATAAATACGACTTTTCTGATTGTCTACTTTGTTTAACTTCTTGACAAACCTGCACCGGACTTAAACACATACCAGCATAATAACTAACCATTTAACTGATGATGTTTATCCCAATCAGTTAACATTAATGGACGCCAACTATGTGATGGATGAGACGCTTGGGACTGCGACCTATGACATCACCAAGCTCAGCGTAGGCCAGATAAAGATGGAGCCTTTCCTCATTGGCAAAGTAAGAAATTCAACCGCAGCATAGTCTTTGGCTATTTCATCATTATGAACTGACGTCGTGCAGGCGAGTGTTGTTGAAACTTGCAGGGGCTTCCATTTAAATTCTAGTTAGGATCCAATGTTTTCCAAAGAAATGAAATGTGTGAAGATGGATTACAACGAAATGCAATTTATGTAAATGTAAATTACATATTGCTAACTGAAGATATACTCCATGTGTACAAAGACTAGAATGTGCCAGGAGAACAACACTTGACCTTTTTTTCCTACAAAATTATAAAGCAATTCATGACATTTCTATTTAAATAATGCAATAATTTAATAAAGGTTGAAAAAAATATTTGCAAAAAGTTAACCATTCCTTTCCTTTTTATTTTATTTTTCACATCATAGATTTTGTTTGCAGAATTACCAATTTAGCTGCTTCTTTACTGGACAATAACCACTAATTTAATTGTTTTGACAGGTAACTAAAGTTTACTTAGAGATGACACTGGAGATCTGGTATGTATTCCCTTTGAAATCTAAAGAAATGTCTCAGTATATTTGATTAAGTTTTACAACTATAATTGTTTTGCACAGTTCACGCTGATCAATCTAAAGGCACTGGCGTAAAATGGCGATACCGGTTAGATATGAGTGAAGGCTTGTGTACAAATCTGTCACAGGAATTCAAGAATACGTGGAAATAAAAAAAGGAATTAACACGAAACAGTGTAGAAACTAAATTTAGAACTTAAAGCAGTGTGACTCCTTAACAACAGGATACCTGTGCAAGCGGATATAGGGTTAAAATGCATCATAATTCCTGTGGCATCACTACACAGGCTTGAGTGGGAGGATTTGAAAATGCCATACGTGTTTGAAGGGCTTATAATTATGAGAAGGAATTATGACAAGCGGTAAAGGGTGTTGTTTATCAGTAGATGTCGGTTTCACACCAGACCATCCCAGAGGCAGATCTTATCTGACCTAAAGATCAGTTTCAACATCCTCAGTAGTATCACATTCACAGAGGGATCATATCCTCACTCTGCCTCTCAGCAGAAGATGTAAAACACAAGTTATTGTTTAAATTCCCACGGATTTTATTCAACCTTATTTCTGTTATTTGTTGCTGCAGTACCAAACTGGACCTGCGGTTCAGCCTGGCCCTGTGTGACAAAGAGAAGCAGTTCAGACAGACCCGCAGAGAGAGAGTGACGCTGGGCATCAAGAAGCTGCTCAACATGGAGAAGCCTTGTTTCCTCCCCAGCGCTCCAGAGGAGGTGGGAACAGAGCAAAGTCAAGTTCTAACACAGATTTAACATTGCAACTGTTTGTATTTGAAACTTAAATTTAATTTGTTTAAATTTAATTTGTTTAAATATGTGAGGTGACAGCTTAATTTATTCAAGCACTCAATTTCACCATTGGTTTGAACTTCACTACATATAATGCTTGATTATCAAAATTCATGTTTTACATGTCATGAAAAATAAGAGGCTTATAATGAAATTATTCTTGAAGTTTCAGCAAGCATGTTCATTTATTTCATCAAATCTTATTTGCTTCTTAGCCTTATTTATGCTAGCTATGCTAATTGTTTCCTGTCCATGGCTTCATATATAGCGTACAGAGTGGTGTCTCTTCTAAAGTGTTTCCCAAAGTTTTAAACTGTTCCTTTAACAAAGTCGTGATAATGAAGTGAGGCCTGTGAGCTCCAGCCCACAGCTACTCTCACATTGTGTACACATGTTTTTCATTATGTCGTCTCTGCTGGCCTATCGCTCATCTGAACGCTATGTAGTGAGAGCATTTAGAGCATTTTAAAACCCCCACCTCCACCATCTGTAGGCTCTGAATCTACTTTCCCCAAAGGCAACGTTGACATCATCACTCTCTGCTGTGCCGCGTCATCTTGTGAGTCAGAGCCTATAGATGCTAAATGCCTACGCTGTGCATACATACATTTACGTCATAATTCAATCCACATGAGTTAGTGAGCTAAAACCTCTGTAGTCTCTTAACATTATATATATATATATATATTAAAAAATTATGGGTATGATATGCTCTCATTGAACAGATTCACTGTTATGATGTGTAGCCCTTAGTTAAGATAACAAAATGGAAAAAAAGAACAATCAGGCAAATCTTTGAGATCTGTTGTTCTTAAGTAATGTAATCAGACTTGCTAAAGTCAAAACTGTGGTGCACTTTTTCCCAAAGTATTTTCTCATCTTATGATAACACTACAACATTCCTCCCACTGAGAAACAAACCATACAGTAAGCCTCACAAAAACTGCAAGTTCTGCACTCCTGCTCAGAGCGAAGCTCAGTTTCATTTTCTTATTAGTGTGGTTTTGGCCTTGGCGCTGTAATCTCCAGCCAGGCCTGCTCATGTGCTCAACATGTGCCGGAAGCTCCATAGGAATAAGATAACCAGCTACTTCTCAACTCCCTATTCAAGATGACTCCTGTGTAAATACTGTATGTCTGTCAGAATATTCAGAACAGACTGCAAGACAAACACAGACTGCACAAAGGAAGCAATGTTGCACAATGAGAATCACGAAATAGTTGAAAATCTGAAGGCACAAGTGAAAAAATGTTGCAAAGGTGTGACGCAATGGGCACCCTCTCTGTGTAGAGGCACAGGAGGAAGCTTACTCAACGTGAAAGAATGAGAATGAATGTGAGACTCATGCTCTAAACGGTGTAGTATGTAATTATGCGATTAGGCATGCTTTTGTCTTCTTCTGCCTCACTGTGTGTGTGTGTGTGTGTGTGTGTGTGTGTGTGTGTGTGTGTGTGTGTGTGTGTGTGTGTGTGTGTGTGTGTGTGTGTGTGTGTGTGTGTGGCAGGTGCCGGTGATAGCCATAGCGGGCTCAGGAGGCGGTTTTCGTGCCATGGTTGGCTTCTCAGGTGTGATGAAAGCCCTGTTTGAGTCTGGGGTCCTAGATTGTGCAACATATGTCGCCGGGCTCTCCGGATCTACATGGTCAGTTTTTATATCTCCTCTCTTTTTTACACCTTTTCTTTCCTTGACCCCTTTTATTTCTAAAGACTCTTTTTTTATCTTTCTCTTTGCCATTACAGCTATGTTTCTTTTCTTATGTCCTGTCTTTCTGTCTGACTCTACTCTGTGTTCCCTCCTCCTTTCAATGGCAAACTTGTCTTCCTCTGCTGGTACTTAGCTGTCACATTTAGCGAGCACCTCTGGCTTGTTTCAGTCTTCACCTGTATGTTTGTGGAGTGACTTATTTGATTTAACTTCCTTACAAGGGCAGCACTTCCTTTATAAACCTTGTAAAAAGCAGTGATATTTTTTAAGCATCTATTTATTGATTCTCTTTTAACATTTTACATTGCATTGAGATTTCTATGTTTCTTTTTTAATGATTTTTTTAAAATTTTTGTATCCCTTTAGGTACATGTCCATTCTCTACTCACATCCAGAGTTTCCAAATAAGGGCCCAAAGGACATCAATGCAGAGCTGATGAAGAGAGTTAGCAGTAACCCACTGAAGCTTTTGCTGCCTCAACACATCACCAACTACATCCAGGCCCTCTGGACCAAAAAGGCTTCAGGGCAGCCTGTTACCTTTACTGATATCTTCGGTATGCTCATAGGGGAGACCCTTGTACCTGCGGTAAGAACCGCCTTACAGCTGTTGTTTGTCTTAATTTTGATGGAATTACTTATTTCTCCATCTCCTTATAGCTCAGCAATACATCAATCCTTCCCTTTCTATAACTTCATGTTTCATTTCCTCTCTTTTCTTTTGAAGTGACATCCCAACCATGCCTTATTTAAGCTTTTTATTTTCATTTTGTACTCTGTTTCTTCCCCTCCATTTCTTTCACTTAACCATGACAAACACAGCTCCAAAACCTGAGAGTGTGAGTGATTATCATTCAAAGACTGTGTTCTCTCCCACCAGAGGATGGACACCAAACTGAGCGGCATCCAGGAGAAAACAAACCAGGCCCAGTGTCCTCTTCCTCTCTTCACATGTCTGCATGTCAAGCCAGATGTTTCAGAGCTCATGTTTGCAGGTAAATGTCTGTCCTTTTTGTAAATCTGCATGTGCCTTTATCTTGTATGGTACGTTGCATGCACACCATGTCCCGTAGAGCAGTGTTTTTCAACCTTTTTTTGAGCCGCGGCACATTTTGTACAATAAAAACATCCCGTGGCACACCAACAACCAAAAAGTTACAAAATGTCACATTGTAGCATAATACAGCATATATGCTGACAATTTCCCACTGATGCGTAACTTTTCCAAAACAACAGACACATTTGTGGATTTCCTCATAAAAGTTACCTGTTTCTCAGTTTGTGTGCGCAGGCGAACAAAATAGTCCCTGTTCTTGGGCATTTTCCCGATTTTTACATATATTCTTAAATTCACCTTTAAAGGAACTTGCATATGAGACATACCCATGTGTTGTATATGATAATTTGCAGAACAATCTCAGCTATCTATATAATGTGGCACCAATTGTCCTAAGATACAGAGTACAGGGATAATTTGGCCATAAAGCTAAAAAATTGAAGTCTGATTTTTTTAATTCTTCAAATCTCTTGTGAAAACCTAACTTTACTCATGTGGACGAACTGTTTTGGACGAACTGTTTTGGAGCTTTAAATTGGTTTACCAAAGTCTTAGGTTCACAACAGTGGTGGAATGTATGGTTGAAATAGCAGATAAATGTCTAATAAATGTCAAGAACCAAATTTTTTAATATCGTTTTTTTAGTAGAAGTGATGTCTGTCACTCCACTTCCACCAGCTGTTAAAGGGACTGAGATCAAATGGGACTGAGTGATTACTTCATACTACAGATAAAGCTTCATGGGATGTGTGCAAATGAAACAAGAACATTACAACCGTTTTTGTTTTCAAACTAAATATTAACTATATCGCTGAAAGTACGTCACTAACTGTAAACGTTGTCTTCATACTTCCTCTCTTCTCTCTGTCCTCTCGCCTGCAGACTAAATGTCAACTGCAGTGTTTCTGTAGGTGAGGTGGTGGGTAGGTCCTTAGGGATTTACTGAGTTGGTTAGTTTCATGCAAAAATGTTGGCAGACACATGAATCCACAAATGACGCTGAGAGGCGGAGCTCGACGCCCACGAATGACAAGACATGTCCAAGCTCCTGGCGCGCTGTGTGAGTCACGTATGGTCTCATGGAAATTAGGACACGGAGGTGGAGAACATACGCTTCCGTAGACATCCGAACCATATCTCTGTGCCGTATTATCGCAGTGATAATAATATAAACAGCGAGTAAACACCACGAAAACGTGTCGGCGCGTGCGTCGACCCCAGAGATATATATTGCAGGCTCAGATGCTCAACAATGGCAAATTATTTGCGGCAACTAAATAATATCTTTTTGGACCGATTAAGTGAAATTGGACATTTTCTCACGGCACACTGGTGTGCCGCGGCACAGTGGTTGAAAATCGCTGCCGTAGAGAACTATTTTGCATATGCAATGAGTACCTGTTAGATGATCAGATGTGTTTGACCACAAGCCAAACCCCAAGGGTTCCTCATTTCCTTAGAATGCTGCTCTGCCACCACACAAGAGTCATGACACCACAATGTGTCATGACGAGGTAGGCTGTCAACTAATGACGGCTCTGTAGTGCTATATAGCAACTGTGCTATAACAAGGAACTGAGTAGGCCATGATAGACTCTGGGTTAGTCCTCTGTTATACTTCCTCATTGTAGATGCAGCCTGCGCAGCAACTGTACACTACGCTCCAATTGAACACACACATTTGAATAGAAAATACAATAAAGGAGCAGTAAAAAGTGTCTCCAGTGATAATATATAGTAACGTCTACCTGAGCATAGAATGAAGTCACTCTCCCTCTGTGTTGTAATCTGAGCTTCTTTGTGCTATGTTTACATTGTTCGTCCGGCCATGCGTGCATGTTAGTGCAGGTGAGACCCAGTAACCACTGATAATGCCGTACAGACCCACGGTGTCGTTGCGTAAGCATAACGTCCTCCCTCCGTTTCCCCCTCAGGTAAACGCTGTTAGCTCTGTCGGCACTGTTGCCGTTGTTTGCGCTGTTCGCTAGCTAGGTTTACTGCAAGCTGTCGCCATGATGAGAACTGTGTGGAGGTAATCCCTCAGTTCTATGCTCTGAAATTGTTTGTTTTTTTTATGTTTAAATGCTGCTGTTACAGTATCAAGATTTCTTAATTTCATGTTCAAAGAAGGACAAAGAAACGTGTTTAAAATTGTGTCAGTTTCAAACACAAAGAAAAGCTCCTGAAGCAAAATAAACTGTGATAACAACACTTGGAGATCATTAGAGTGTAGGAGACAAAGTATGAACATGTCTGCAACAGAATTGTGACGACAATAGAGTTTATTTGTTACTTCTGGCTGATAATGTGCAAATATTGTGCAATATCTCTTTAATATGCTTCAGGTTAAGGCCACACTCACTGCTTATCCTCAAATCACAGCTAAACTTAAAAAAACTGACCTTCAAAAAGTAGACGATAAGTTAAACTAAGTCATTTAAAGTGTTTTTGAAAGTCAAGTTAAACTTTAACTTCTTGACAAAACTGTTTTTGACTCTCCTCTTCTTAATATCTCTTGTTTCTTTATGACCCGGATCAATGGAAAATACCATATTAATAAATGACAGCTTAAGTTGATCTATGAAATTCTCTCCACATTTAAGAGGCAATTATTATCTAAAAGGTTACGGAGGTTGAAGTATTTCTATTGTAGGTGCATTTGTGTGTACGCATTTGTGCGACTATTTGTGCTTTCATGCCTAAATGTTTGTGTATGTGACAGCTGTTGTTGTTGTAATAGCTGTTGCAAATGCGGCCTAATGACTAGTTCAATGAAGACAAGTCAGATGAAGAAAAGTTAATTGTTTATTATAAACAGATTTTATGTGAGGATAAAGACTTGACAGAGTCTTTGGTGTTTGGACTCCAGGGAGATTTGTAATCGAGGGGCGTCTGCCCTGAGCAGCAGCAAGATAAATCCCCCGTGGAGTCCAGACCTGGTGGTGGTGGCTGATGAGTTATTGTGTCGTTGTGCTATTGGACAGAAGAGACCAGCTGATCAGAACAGCTGATATCATGATTGACAGCCCCAAACAATCACAGCGAGGAAATTACGAGTGAGCTTGCGTGGGAGAAGGGAATGGCAGATGAATGAGAAATTAACTACAGGTCTAGGTATGCAAAAGTATAGTCTTCCTGACTGAACTTACACTGAAGCTTCATTTGAGCTGGAGCTTTTACTGACTAAATAACCCCGCTTTGACCTTACTGACCCCTGTGACTCATCCTATTCTTTGCGTTTGTATTGTGCATGAATCCTGTTGTGCTTAAATACCTATACGGTACGGTGCACACTGCAGACAACACAGAGCGTAGCTCATATTAACTATGACTTCTACAAATGACAACTGCAGACACTCTGAATACTATTGAACTATAATTCCAAATTAGTTTTCACTAATTCAAATTCAAATCATGTTTTACATCTAATTTCAATTCAGTTGTCTTTATTCAAATGTATTTAATTTATTCAACCTGCAGACTGGGTGGAGTTCAGCCCGTATGAAATTGGAATGGCAAAGTACGGCACCTTCATGACCCCCGACTTGTTTGGAAGCAAGTTCTTCTTGGGAACCGTTGTCAAGAAATACAAGGAGAACCCTCTTCATTTTCTGATGGGTGAGAGACAAGTTTGCATTTAAAAACAGTCAGAGCAGTTAACAATAGTAAACCTACTAACAGTATGTTTTCACTGTGTCAGGTGTGTGGGGCAGCGCCTTCTCCATTCTGTTCAACAGAGTGCTGGGAGTCAAAGACACAGTTGGAGGCAGCACCATGGAGGAGGAGTTAGGTAATCTTTATGTTTCTCTTTCTACATTTTACTATTCTGGTTAAGTGCAAATCCCTTAATTAATTCTTTGATTGAACAATTTCAGCACCAGGTCAATTCAGTAGTTGTTCAGGGGCTTTCGTATCACATGATCTTCATCAGCAGATTGAGCTCGCTCAGTTGTCATGAAACTGCAGATGTTAAAATTTCCATTTCTCCAAGTACATGTCATCTGTGTTGTTAATTTAATAGAGCATGTGATACAAACAATAGTTCCAGAACAACCTCTAAATGAGCCAATTAATGAGACCAAGCAGGATAATGTACTTTAATTTTTCTAGTTTTATCAATAAATAAAAACATGAACCACAAATTTAAGATAATAAAAATATTGAAAAGTATTGTATCTATATTTATGTTAATTAAATACATATTTACAAGCGGATGTCGTTGCCATTAAATTAATTATTGCGTAGCAGAAAATGTATTTCCAGTGTCCTAAATATAATAAAAAATGGGGATCCTCGTTGTTCTCTACATGACAATATATTTTGAAATTGTGGATGTTGAAACATGCCTTGAACATATTCTGAAATATGTGTTTAGTCATGGGTACTTGGTACGTGTGTAAGTGAGTATAGGTGTTTTTTTCCCCCAGATAATCATGAAAATAACTTCTATGGCGCAACCGTCCATAGAAACTGACATTCAGTCATGCCTGAGATCCTATTGTTGTCTGTATTTTCTTTATTTTCATGGAAGAATAGTTTTCACATACCTGTAGGTATCCTCATACCGTTTAAAAATAAACAACCTAAAATTATCTCACCAGATAAACAGTGGGACAGAAGCTTTCCTGTGAAAATTCCGACCGTCAATCGAATGTTTGTTGTGCTTGATTGCTTTTGTTTGGGTGACCTTTAAAGATTAAGAAAATGCACCGGTTGTACAACCACCCAGTTTAAGAATGCTTTGTTGGGTGTATTGCATTATTCTGAGGACTTATTTGACACAGATAAACAATAGACAGTGAATTTGATAATGTCACGTAACTGATCAACAGCATTCTGTCAGGTACAGTGTTGATATATGGTATGTATAAATAAATAAATAAATGAACATGTGTTAAACCCGATAAGTGAAGCTTTCTTGTGTCTTACAGAGCAGATCAAACCACAGCACATTGTCGGAGAAGACAGCATGGACAATGAAGACGAGCCACATAAAGGTGATGATTAATGCATGATTAATACAAGGAACTCAGAAACAGACATTGTGACAGTATGATTACATATGTTACAATGCAATTTACTTTGAATTCTGTTACTATTTTGACTCATTGATGGGTTTGAGGGAAACACATAATCTTGTCCTAAATTTCTTTAGTAATTTTACCAAAGTTAGCATGACTACGCTACATCTGAAAAGCTACTGTGGTTTCGGTCAGGCCAAGAAAAAATGCTGATACGTGAGATTTCACGTTTAACTCTTAACTCTATGAATGTTGTCTGATAAAGGGGTGTTTTTGTGTTTTGATTGTCATGATCCTATTGATAACAATGTAAAAGCTGAATTTTAGGAAGTTAATGCTTTTTTTTTTGCAAGTGTGAGCTTTAGTTGTGTGTGAAATTATCGTTAGAAAGAAAGAGGAAGACATAAATAAAGAGAAGGGGTGGGTGAGAAGATGACTGACTGACTTTTGTCTAAAATTGATTTCCTCTGTAGAGAGAATTCTTTTTTTCTTTGAAGAGGGCATAAAACAATATTTGAATACTCCCTTAAAACCTTGTTTCCAAATATGAAATACTCATTACTCAATTTGCAACACTTGACATTCTGTCACCTTTTAAGTTGATATGGTGAGATTTTTATATTTCACTATTTACACATCCAGCATTTACAGAGCAACATTATCATTCATTTGGAGTTGTGCTTCTGGCTGTGTGATGAATCTAAGTCCAATATTCATTCTCTTTTAGTTCTGTTTTTTGTCTCCACCAACTGCTAATAGAAATATCTGACTCTTCATCAGCTAAATGCTAGTCGGTAGCTGTCGGTAGCGATTCGAGTGAAGTAGATTAAATTACATTTTGGAAGGAAGACGGGTAATTTCTGTTATGTGATTCTTGTTAACTATATCTTATTTACTTGTATTACAGGTAATTCGGAGCCACATTTAAATTCTTTGCCACAACATTTGATTTGACTGTATTTTCTCTGTCATTATTTTGGTGCTCAGGTGGGACAGAGAACCAGAAGGCAGAAGAAGAGTACTACCGCTCTGCTCAGGCTAGCTGGGTTCAACGAATGTTCACATCACTCTTCAGTGACTCATCCTTATTCAACACAAGGGAGGGCCGGGCCGGGAAGGTAACTCAATATGTTCATTCACCATGAAACCATGAAGTTATGTAAAACTTCTTAAAAAATACTGCAGTTGCTCTCGCTGTATTCTCGTTTCAGTTTTTCCTGTATTAAAATTTCCAATAATCTTTTGCTCTCTAATCTCACCCTGTTGCCAGGTGCATAATTTCATGCTGGGACTGAACCTGAACACCAGCTTCCCATTCTCTCCGGGCAATGACATCACGAGCTACGCCACCACACCTGAAGACGAGGTGGACGCCGTCACAGGTAAGAAAGATGGTCACAATTAACTACTTTTAGACTGTTTTCAAGAAAATGAAAAACAGGATAGGACATAACAATTATAATGATAATGGTGTGGTTTTGATTCTGCAGTTTATTGTTAATCCTCTCTAGCAATGTTTAGGAACTGTATACAGTTGCAAAAGGAATCATATTAAAATATTTGGAAATGGATAAGAACAATTGAATAATATCTTATTTCTTAATTTGCAAGTAGATGCATGTGAGTAATACTGTGTTCACACTACAGCAACATTGTTCCATTTAATTTTTGTTCGTATTTAATGAAAGCTGTTGACATAAGGCTACAAACTGACGCCCAAAGCTAGTCACTGTGTGATAAGAGTGACGCGATACCAATCAAAGTTGAGCTGGCCTTGACTTTTTTCTGCGCTCAAATGACGCAGTGAAGCATCAATCAATCATATGTTTTTGTTTCACCCTGTTCCATTACATCTAAAAAAAATGCTGTTTGCCAGTTCTCAGTGCTATTTAACAACATGAATACATCAATGAGCGCTTGGCCTTTTAGAGCTTTTTTGCTGCAAATAGCTGTCTGTGATGAGTGACAAGAGTTAAGTTGGGGGCTGGAAAACTGAAACAATGAAGCAAAATATGCCTAAATGCTCCTTAGAGCTGAGGGTCACTGGAGAGTTCGTTGTTAATTATCTGTGTGTTCATAACTACAAGCTACTTATTTCACATTCCATGCAGTCATATTAAGCCACAGTTAATTACACAGTCATTACACAGTTAATTCGATTTGGTTAGTCAGTGGAATAAAATTGTCTGATTTCCCAATCATGTTTCTGCATCATTTATTTGATTTAGTGTGATTTTCTCAGACCCAGATGAGTTCAATCGTATCTACGAGCCTCTAGATGTGAAGAGCAAGAAGATTCATGTAGTGGACAGTGGCCTGACCTACAACCTTCCCTACCCTCTCCTTCTGCGGCCGCAGCGCGGTGTCAACCTCATCATCTCCTTTGACTTTTCTGCACGACCCAGCGACTCCAGCCCCCCATTTAAGGTCAGCGTCTTAACTCTTTTTACAGTCACGAATTGCTAAAAATAATCTGTGCAGACGGGAAATCATGTTTTTCTTATTTGTAAATGTACGCCACAGGAGCTCCTATTAGCAGAAAAGTGGGCTCGAATGAACAAGCTTCCATTCCCCAAAATCGACCCCAAAGTCTTTGACCGTGAGGGCCTGAAGGAATGCTACGTCTTTAAACCAGAAAAAGGCAAAAAGAACTGCCCAACTATCATCCACTTTGTCCTGGTCAACATCGACTTCAGGACATTCAAGGCACCTGGTAAGTATGTGCATAGGTTTCCACAGCATATGTGAGGAGGAAAATATGCCTTTTGTATTGTTATATTGCTGCTGTTTCAGCGTCATGGCACATGAGGCATCTCTTCCTCGAAATTGCACACTGTAATTTAACTATATTCAGTCTGTTCAGCCAAAAGTTGGCCCCCTCATTTGAACGACCCCAGTAAAGATTGGTCTCTGCTCAGGGTCTGTGTGGTTTCATGATGGAAATAGTGCGTCTGCCTTTTAAGCATACCAGCAGTTTACGGAGTATGTGTGTGTGTGTGTGTGTGTGTGTGTGTGTGTGTGTGTGTGTGCGCGTACATAGATGTGGACTAGAGTGTATTCACTGTTTTCTTAGCTGCTCATTTGATTGATGGTTCCTGAAGGAGCCGAGTGCGGGTAGAGAATCTCTCGTTCTAGTGGGAGACCTCTGTGTGTAAACAGCCCTTATAACATGAGCCATTCAAAGATGCACTATCTCCACTGCTTCATCTTTACATTCAGTAAGTCATCAGCCCACATACATCCGCTGTCTGTTTATTGACGTCACATAAGCTTTTTGCACTCAAACCCAAAAGTCATCAGAAGGAAATATGCCATAAATGGACTTTCCGTTTGAGGAAGTTATACACGCCATCATGAAGTCGGTTCACTGTTGTATGGATGAATTTTCCAAACCATTACTTTTTCCTGCATGTGTTCTTCATCTTTACTCCAGTAACAATACAATAAAAGCAAAATCAATCTTAAATTTTCTTTCAAAAAGTAGTGAATAGAACAAGCTATTTTGAATATTGAGCGGCAAAGTTCATTCTTGACCTTAGAAATATTTAATAGATGTACAAGATACTATTGAGAGAACATTTCAGAAGTAAATGTATCTTCATTTTTCAAACTATTTTATATGGATAGTGGGATGAACAAAGAACCTTTTTTTTCTCGAAAAAGCACTATAAAATTGTTACTTTTCATTGCCTGGCTGTTTTGGCTACAAAGAGAATGTAAGAATTCATGTAGATATTGTACAGTATTCACCAGAAAAAACTTTGACATTTTTGAGCTTTCAATTACTTCTATCATGTGAGCTTCATCAGCAGATGGGGGTTTGCACAGATTTCCATTTTTCTTACCACTTAAAGGACTTTTGAATTCTTGTTGGCTTAAACATTTCTATGCTTATTCTTGGCCTCATCAATCAAGGAGCGGTCCACAAAGTACTAGGAAACATTGTACATCTACAACTCTCTGACAAACAGGCAAACTCTATCTGCTGATGAATATCATGTGAAATTGGATTTAGAAAGGCTTATTGAGTGACCAAAAGATAAAATACATGTTGAACTGTCAACATGTATTTTATCCTTTGTCCCGAATATCTAAAGTCTGTTTTCATGCCAGTGGACCAGATTTTGTGGATTGATTTCCTTACTTTCTTACTCGTACTTACAGGTGTTCCCAGAGTGACCGAGTTGGAGAAGGAATTTGCTGATTTTGACATCTTCGATGATCCCGAGTCACCATTCTCCACTTTTAACTTCCAGTACTCCAACGAGGCCTTCACACGACTCCATGACCTCATGGAGTTCAACACTCTCAACAACCTGGAGGTCAGTTTTGTCCTCATAGTTTGCAAAGGTTTTTCACATGAAACACTAGTGACATCTGCAGTTTGGAAAACTCAAGGTCATCAGGGGGTTAAAAGGGGATTCAGGGTTTTGTTACATCGAATGACAGTGTGTTGTCATTAGGGAAGTTTCAATCAGTTTGTTGTGCAACATCAAAACTTAAAAATCCCAAAGACCTTCAAGACTGGATACTACAAGTTTGGTCTAGTTCACAGGTGTGTTACTGTGAAAGGTCAGACTGACTTTCACACACTGTATCTGAGTCATTTCCATGTGATGCAATGTATTTTTTTTATTTCACTTTATTTAAAAAATGTACTGATGCGTGAGAATACCAAGCAACACCAAAGTTTCGTTATTCTTGCAGCATGGATTAGATGGCCACGGCACTTGAAACGAATGTGTGCATACTGTGTCAATCAACATTTTGACAAGCAATGAGTGCACATGCAGACCTTTCCCTTTTTTGTCAAAGCATTTGATTAGTTGATTGCTGTCAGGATGTGATGAGAATTTCAACATATATATATATTTAATTTTTTTTTTTTTTTTTATGTTTTTGAAGAAGATTACCAACCCTAATTCAATGGATTCGAAATAACATATAATTTTCATTGACGATACAATATTTATTGATGCAGTATGGCATTGTGGATTTAATCCCTGTATTTGTACCCGCAGGTGATTAAAGAAGCCATCAAGGATAGCATCGTGTCCCGAAAGGAGAATCCCTCATGCATCTCCCGTCCCTTCTCCCTCAGTGCGATCCCGAACAAGAAGTTTCCCAAAAGAGGTTCTCGGGCAACACCCTGGAACCTTATGGGAAATGATAAACAGTAGCCTGATCTAAGACTTTGGATAGAGCGAACTTTCAGTCTTAAAGAAAAGTGTTTTCTTTTTGGAAAATGCTATCATGGCGATGTCTTTTCTGTACACTTTGAATCAAACCTTTAATTTTGTAAAGAACCATAGTGTTTACTGATTAAAGCCATATGATTGCATTCATCTGAATTTTCATCTGGCTTTATTTGCTCAAATGTGAGTTCAGGGGAACCTGTTGGTGTTTGTTGACCACAAACAGCTGAATTGTCCTGCTGGCAGTGAGAAAGACTGGATGTTAAGAATCAACACTTACTAAACACTGCAGTGTGACTGAATTGTTACAGCTAACGTCTGGCTCCATCACAAACAACAGGAGAGTGGGTCCTTAGTTCTTTATAAGTGAAAGAAATGTCCACTTCAGATCTATGTGTTCATTCACTTCACTTAAATGTGAACTTTCTACTCGAGTTGCAACATTCCCACTTCATGGGCTCTTGGTTTTCATGCTGCCTAGAGCGAAGCTGCATTTGCATCTGTACTATGACTCAGCCATGTATAAATTTAGCTTGGCGCTGTATGAATGCACTGTAGGAAGCCTCGACTGAACCTGTAACGGTTTGTCAGTTGAACTATTTCCATATTGACTACATAAAATGCAAATCCCCAGGCTTTTTTTGTTTGTTTTGTTCACCGGATGGCTCGTCTAAACATGTAATACTTTTTGAAAACATGGAAGAGGAGTTCGTAACCATTGGTTTTGTTTGATGGCAACTCCTAAGCACGCCAAGTGCACCTCCTCTGGATACCTCAAACATCTCAATGATGCTTACCCACCTACATGGAAGGAGCACTCCCTGTTTCCCTCTAGGGAGTGTCTCATAATAAAGCCACCATTTTGTAAAAACAAAGCTTGATGCCATGGAAACGGCCCCACTTATTCTCTCCACCTCTCTTTCTTTCCATCTCTAGGTGTGTATCTTTTCCTGATCATATTGCTTCAGGCTGCGTTTTAGTTTTGTTTTTGTGAGCCATTTCCTCCTCCATCAAACACAACTCTCTGCAGGATGCCTCCAACAGCCCCGTACGGTGAAGTGGCGCTCAGGTCAGGCTAGGTGGAGGTGGTGCGTGCGATCACGCGACACGCTCGAAAACGGTGGCTCTCGCCGGCACCCAGTGAAATTTTACACACTACATCTCTAGTGGAGGCCTGGAATCTGACACACTACACCTATACCTGCAGGGGCCCAAAGGCTGCACACAGAGCAATGGAATTTTACACTATAGCACTTCCAACCCCTGTATGCTCATGTTTCAGCCCCGCTGGTTTGGGAAGAAACTGTTCTGCAGTCTTGCTGTAGGAGTTCATGACCCCAAAAAACATTTGCAAAAATGTCTTTTTACTGATCATTTCTTTCATTTTTTTCTGCAGTCAACAGCATTGTCTTGTGTTTTCTTTCAAGAAATAGTTTGAGGAATACAGTTATTCACTTTCCTTTATTTGACACCATTTGTCTGTTACATAGGAGCCAAAGTCATGACGTCACGTCTGATCTGGCCTCTGCTCTACAAGCTTCTGTAACTGTTAAGTTTCTAAACCCTAATTGTTAGTGGTGAGGCCGATGTATATAATGTGTGTATGAATATGAAAAAGGGGGCGGTTCCTTTGCTATCTTCTCTGCCTCAGATGTGATCATGTAATCTGATGTTGTTCCCTTGTTTTCAATCTTTGAGCTAAATTTACCACCTCCTAGCTGTAGCCTTATATATTAACGACAAAATATGAGATTAGTACTGATCTTTACATTAATTAAGCGCATTCCCACAATTGTTTAAATACTATTTTAAACTAAACTAGAGTTTTACTCAAAGCAAAAATCTTAGGTGTGGTCATTTTGAAAGCACACACAATCTGTAGCAATTTGATAATTTTCCTAATATTTCTTGTCATGTTTACAAATGTCCTGTGATCATTTACTGGCAAAGCACGACAAGTAATGTTTATGTGCATCGTAAAAAAGGACGATAATAAAAGAGAATTTATCTTGTGTGTAATGTTGACTGTTATCCTTCCTTCATCCGTGAGATCCCTCCTGAAATAACACAAAAGATAACAAAGAAGTGCAGAGTTCCATTATGTTTTGTTTGGATTATATTTTTTTAAAACATTTGGTGGCAAGATTGGTCTGTATAGATAAATCTTGGACAGATCTTTTAACCATATGAAACGTAAGTTTTAGTGTGTGTTGGACTGTAGCTCAAAGTAGAGCTGTGGAATCCTAGCGTTTGTCTTCGTGGCTGTCTGACTAACATATTTAAACTCTCAGTGATGTTATCTTACAAAACCTTCAAATGAAGTCCTTAAACCCCCCCAAAAAATACTCTCTCACCTGTTCCTTTGTGAGAGCATCCTGTCTTAAAGTTACAACAGCTGTTTAGAGCATGTTGAGATTATTTTAACTCTGACGCACATTTCAAATTAAACAACATATTTTCATAACATCATCACACATAAATATCTGTTTACTGGTATTGAGTACTACCCAGCATTTGAAAACAGTTGTTTAATGTCTTCTGTTGCAGAGGCAGAGCCAGATGTTGTAAACTCCTCTTAACTTCTCTCTCAGCTCATGTATCCCTGGGAAAAAACTTATTTATGTTCATAGTCCATAAACTAGTTAGCTACCTCATTAGCTCACTAAGGTGACAGGATTGAATGAAACACGACACACAAAAGACAAAACCCCACATGACAGTGTTGGTGGACCTAGATATGGCAGTATCAAACTATTAAATAAATATTATACGGGCAAATATTAAATCTAACAAAAAATCTCATGTATTGCATGTATTACATAAAGCATCCACAAGAAATGTTTATCTTAGAAACTAGGCTATTATATAGAAAAATAGGAGGCGGTAATATAGAATTGCTGAAAAGAATTCAAGCAACAAAAGCAAGTACAATGTGGCAGTTGGTCAGGATTTGTATTGATATACGTACAACAAGAAAACTCTTGAGTGTGACGATGAAAACATATTCATTAAGATGTCTGTAAAAGTTGAGTAGATCATATGTTTGCAAAGAAAATCTCAAGGTCAAAAGCATTGACTTTAAATAGAATGTATGCTTTTTAAAAAGTTAGATTACTCAACATGCTCTAACTGTGTAAACTGTGTCAATTTAAAGGGTTGGTTCATCAAAAAAACCAAGACATTTTTGGGTTACTTTGTGTGTGTGTCGCCATTAAAATAGTTTTGGTTTTATATAGGTTTTAAGTATCTGTTTTAAAATATTGTCCCTGTACTGTGAGCAATTCCATTTACCTCCACTGTAATGGGGAGGTGGCAGAAATCTCAGACACAGAATCCAAACCTGGAAAAATAAAACCAAAACTATCTGCATGGGTTGAAGAGTTAAGAGAGACAGTAATTTGGATTCACTGAGCCTTGGAAATGTGCTGTAAAGAATGAAATCTTAAAATTGGATATCTCAAAACCAAAACTATCTGCATGGATATATAATATTAATGTGATATACTTTATACACTAGAAGTAACATTTTCTTATGTATTATTTTGTCAGTGATTGTTTCCAAAGTCCTTACTAGCTTGTCTCAGGAGTCGACTGATAATGTGTTATTTAACAAATCTCAAAGCATAAGCATCACCATTATAATACTCAAGACATGTTTTAAATAGCTCAATGTGATGTTACAAAACAACACACCAGAACCACATTGGCCTCCAGAAAGCAGGAAGCCACCCACAGTCTCTCCCAGGTTGAAGACCTGCTCCAACGCATTGCATTACATTCCCCAATTAAATCATCATCCAAGAGTAATATTCCCCTCATATGAAAGTACTAATTAAGTGCTTAGGATGCTTTGCAATGCTCTTAGTCCTTTTCTCTAGCACGGAAGCACCTGGCCAGGTGCCCTGCAGACTTGACATTGAAATCTGGGGAACACAGACAGTTTCTCTGAGGCTTTTTCAAAGTTAATTCCCATCTGCAGTGCGCGCTGTACAGCAGGAAGGGAAACGGCCTCAATATTGAAATTTCCCAGGGCTTGTTAATTTGCACATTCACGTGAAGGTCATGTATGTGCCTGTATCCTCGCCTTTTGATGTGCTGAGTCATTCACATAGCACAGATGGGTTGGGGCACCCTACAAAGCCCACAATGAAGACACTCATGACCAATGCACGCAAGACTGTGTGTGTGTGTGTGTGTGTGTGTGTGTGTGTGTGTGTGTGTGTGTGTGTGTGTGTGTGCGCGCGTGCATGCGTGCGTGCGAGAGAGGGAGTGGAAGGAAGAGAGAAGGAAAATAAATGTGTTTTCATGCGGTATCTATTAACTGTCTACAGGAGACCAGAGGCGAGGGGTTAAATGAAATTCCCAATCATAATATCCTGCTTTTCTGGTTGTGGTGTTGAGCTTTATATCAATGGAGACATGTCCGGTGCAGTGAGCAACATTTTTTACTTTCTTGGAACAGATCAGTTCCTGAGTCAGATAAGTCAGATATGGTGTGTGTGTATGTGTGTGTGTGTGTGTGTGTGTGTGTATGTGCTGGAGGGAATGGGATGTCCACAATAATACAGTAACTAGTGTTCATGGCTGCCTGGTTATGTTCTGGAATGGAGGGGGGCTTTGAAAGTTACATAAATGGCAGGGGGTCTGGAAGGCCCCCCCCCAGAAAAAAAATGTATTTAAAAATAAAATCCTGCATTTCTACACCACCTAACCTTTTAGATTAACCCTCCACTATACCCCCAAATAATCATATCACAGAGCTAATGCAAAGTGTTAATAGCCACATTACAGTTAAAAGAGACAACTATAAAGTTTGCCAACGTTGACATGGAATGTGTGATTTTTTTAACTTGTTTTTGTGATTTGCTGAAAATAGTAAAATGATCATTGATATAAGCTGCTTAAATATAATTACCTGAATGCAAGGATTGTTTGATGTACGTTTTTCTTTTCTTTTTTTAAAGACAAAAAGTTGCCTAGCAAAACCTTTGCTCCCCCTTTTTTTTGAATGATAGGAATGCATTTGCTTTTCTTGCTCCATCGCTCAGGTTATCCTTTTGCCTCCTGAGGCGAAAGGCCTGGAGTCTAGACAGGTCAGATAAGGAAATTAAAAATTCCACTTCCAGCAAAGAAATAGGCAATGAAACGTAGGCGCATCCCACTTTCCATACTTCCCAGAAAAGGCCTGTGTGTCATGAACTAGTTTCTCTTGGTCAGGAGCCACACACACATTGTGTGCCTGTTACCCTTGGCAACATCACAGGACTGCAAGCCAGGATTTAACATGAGCTCACATGAGTTTGAGGATGAAAAGATTGGAAGGCGTCAAAACTTTCATCCATTTTTCTGGCAGATTGACAAGCGGATATATCTCCATTCCATTCTCCAAACCACTAATCCTATTTAGGGGTGCTGGAGCCGATCCCAGCTGACATTAGGTAAACGCAGGGTACACCCTGGACAGGTTGCCGGTTTATCACAGGGCACTTATAGAGACAGACACACTCACATTCACACCTACAGGCAATTTAGAGCCTCCAATTAACGTAAGATGCATGTCTTTGGAATGTGGGAGGAAGCCGGAGGAAGCCGGAGAACCCGAAGGGAACCCACACTGCCACGGGCAGAATGTGCAAACTCCACACAGAAGGACGTGATCAAACCCGGGCCCCTCTTGCTGTGAGGTGACAGTGCTAGCCACTACACCTCTGTGCAGCCCTGCAGATATATCTGTTTGTGTTTATTCCAAATTGTCCCTCTGATTCAAATAAAGATGAGTGTGTGCATTAGCAACATGGAAAGTGTGTCTTACTTCCTGCAATAATAAAAATGCACGTTCATGTGACGCAGGAAACCCCTGACATCACGGAGCTGACGCGGTGGTCTACCCATTAGTGGCTGAGTTAAATAAATACTTGCACCACAGACATGGACAGTGGACGCAGTGACTCAGCACATACACACACACACACACACACACACAGACATGCAGAAGATCAACTGTTTGGATTCCATCAGATAAAGCAGACTAAATCCTCATCATCATATGGAAGAATCACACACTTACAGCACTCCTGTGTGTGGGTGTGTGTGTGTGTGTGTGTGCAATATTTCATAATTCTTTTCCTGTACACAGGTTTTTCTCAATAGAGAGATCTTTATCTCAGTGATGCGAATTGTTAAATAAGTTGGCTGTACCATTGCTGCTGATATGTTATGTTAATGCAGGAAATAGTTTCACCGACAGACTCAAACACACTGTTAGAAATTGCTTTGAAACTTGAAAGAGACATCTATTTAGACTCTCTGGATTGTTATAATGGTTAATAGTTAAACATCTTAGTATACTTTTGCTGAGGGCAAAACAATTTGGTTACATCATATTGATAACATAGTAAGTTAAAAAACTATTCAGAATATAGTCAGTCCCGACTGTCAGATGCACAAACACGTCATTTATAAACCCATCCTACATTTTCAGTCCGTGTCAGTAATGGATGTATAGCTTTTTTGAATGACATGAGAAAAAGTGTGTGCCTCCTACAATTACACACATACATTTTTTTGACTGATACTTTTGACTAAACAAATAAAAATTAGACTATTGTTTATGCAAAGCGTAGATACATCTAACAATAAATGGATTTAATTCTATTTTTCACACCTGGCAGCGTAAAGAAGACACTGCAACAACATTTAGATCATAATGTATGGTTAAAATTCACAAAATAATTAACTTCAACAGTTAAATTAATAGATAAATGGAAATGTTGTGATTTTTTTATTTTTTCATCTGTAGAAACATTTTCAGAATGTTTTGGTGCTTAGTCAACTCATTGCTCATGACATTGACTTGCAGTAAATAGATATGTTGCCAATGAGCCGCTTTCAACGACAGTGGTCATATTTCCTGTGTCTTGTCGCCCTCTGTCGGCCAAAACTAAGAACTACAGAATTAATAAATCACCTGCAGTTTCACACTCTGCCCACTAGGGGCGATGTCATGAACGCGGAAGCAAAAAAAAACACCCAGTGGAAAAGGGAGGAAGTCAGGAAGCTGCCCGCTTGTGACAGCCGTATCAAAGAGAAGCACAGTAAAAGAAAAAGGCCGGGCTCGAGCTTGAACCCTTGTCCTTTTCTTGGTTGAGACCCCGAGAAAACGCTCCCGACATGTCGAAGAACACCGTGGCCGCCCGCTTCAGGCGAGTCGACGTGGACGAGTACGACGAGAACAAATTTGTGGACGAGGAGGAAGGAGGAGAAAACCAGCTGGGTCCCGACGAGGCAGAGGTGGACTCCCTCATCAGGCAATATCCTTTAGTTACGTGATTAGCCGGCCTGTAGTCTGCGAGCGTGCACGGTCTGCTTGGGGGAAACGGACACGGACAACAAAGTGTCTTCATGGCATCGATTCATCTGCATATGTCGTCTTTATTAGTCGCTTCTTGTTTGAATGGGCGTTTTGTAAGTAGGCCAGGCACTGTCCAGACTTGCCTGGCAGTCACATTCCAGGGATTTCTGCCCCAAGACGGAACAGGCTTTTTATGCATGCATGTGTGTGTGTATGTATGTCAGCTGGTGTGCATTTGTATAACTAACGTCACAAGTTCACCATTTAATCTCATACGGCTTTAATTGACCGCCGTGTCTGTGAATACTCGTGCATCGCCGTTGTGTTTTAGTAGGTTATCTTTAGTGGGATATATATGTATTTTCTCTTTAGTACAACAGACTAGATTTGTGTTTGCGCGCCTATGGTAATGCTTGGAGGGGTTTCTGTGAAGTCTGAAGCCAGCAGTTTCAGTCCTGTAGGCCTTATAAGGCATGAAAGTACAGCACTTCCTCATTGAACGCGGCAGTTACCTCCCATCACATGTTACAGTGCAGGAGAATTTAAGGTTTGTATTATTTCACAATAACAAACTTCTAAATAGGAACATGAAAACCAGCCTGACGTGCCTTTTTTTATTTACATTTAAGTTGATCTAAAAAAGGGATCTCTTATTATACAGTAGTTATATCAGCTTTAGCAATAGCTCAACTTTTAATGTACATATGAACATGTATTGTTTCAAGACAGACTTGGAAACATTTAAACCTGTTTGAGACTGACATTTGTATGCTTGTATAAAAGCAAGGCAATGCTATTTAGCTTAAGTAAACTCAGTGTGTTTTACATTAAAATACATGTGCAAAGAACCCACAGCTATCTTGAAGACATAAATCACACAGACAAACAGTCGCTGATCATAAACCTGCGTTGCATTTGAAAGTGGAGACTGTTGTGACAGGTCTCAGGTTGTCAGACAGGATCAGGATCTTATTCCAAGTACAGTTAGAAAAACACTAGTAATTGCTCAACACTTGGCTTATGTATCATATTTGATACATATAACATTATATGGGACCCTCGTGTATATAACATTGTGATTCGGAGGTCGCCCTCTACTGCTCTGTGTTGCATCCTTAACCCTCCCCGCACAGGAAATCTCATGCAGGCTTTACAAGCAGTCTTGAAGAACCCGCCAATCAACACAAAGAACCAGAACGTCAAGGTGGGTTTGGTCAATAATGGTTAGCTGAGCATTTGCCACGTTCTTGTTTTTTTTTAATAAATCACTTTGTCGGCTTTTACACTGAATGATGATCCGTCTTGATATTGTAGCAGATGTAGTGTATGGTCATTTAAACACGGCAATGTCGACTGATGGCTCATTTTAAAATGCAGCTTATCTCTTTTTATTTAGGTTAGGAATATATTTTTCCTGAACTGCCAATTTGTTTTACTTTATTTTTGATTTGTATTATATGTCAATCATCCACACAGCCTAAGTGGGCCGTGATTCAGCGGTCTGCAACCAGGCTAGTAATTAACTCCATAACAACTCTCATCTTCACACGTCTCTTCTTTTTTCTTTTTCAGGATCGTGCTGAGGGTTTGGTGCTGAAGGTGCTCAGCGCCTTTAAGAGCAGTGACATTGAGAAAGGGGTGCAGTCCCTCGACAAGAACGGCGTGGACCTGCTGATGAAATACATCTACAAAGGCTTCGAGAGGCCGTCAGAAAACAGCAGCGCAGTCCTACTGCAGTGGCACGAGAAGGTAAATATTTGCATTCCTAAAAGACAAACTTTAATTTATCGAGAAAACTGGCTTCACTAGAGGGAGAAGATGACGCTGAATAGCAAGATTGAAATTAAAAGTCCTCCAGTACCCTGAGGTTGGTTTCTCTTAGATATGTCAAAGAAACTTGATAACGGTTTAGAAATGATGACAGAAGAACGATGGTCATCACTGATGTAATGTGTGAATGTTTCTTTAACAGCATCATGTATGGGGTCTGTAGTTTGAGGTCATGGTGGGACTGTAAAGGCCAGTCTGAGATGGATTAAATGTGACCACAAGATGCCACAACTCTGCATACAGGATGCGTTTAACAGAAACTCAGTTTCAGTACTGTAAAATAACCTGAACATATCTTTTGTCCTGTGCCTTCAGGCTCTGGCAGCTGGAGGAGTAGGCAGCATCGTCAGGGTACTAACAGCAAGGAAGACGGTCTAGAAGAGGAGCGGAGGATCGCTGACGGATACAGGAGACTGTTCATGCAATCACAACAGATGGCATAGGGACGAAAAGGAAAAACTGATATTTAACCCAATGTGATCCTGCTGCGTTCAAAATCAAATCTGGGTCACATTAGGTTTTTAAAAAAAAAGTTTTTTCTTTTCTTCCCGTTCATGATCACAGCCGACTAAATCATGTTACTCACAGGGTGCTACATAGAGAGTCATATGTCTGTGCTGCTTCCTTCATCTAATTACAGTATCCCCCCTTTCTCTCCATGTCAGCCCTACACAGTGTGTGTTCAGTCGACACACCAGTGGTTCCCAAACTAGAGATACAGCTTAGAAAACTTAGGTCACTGGATCATTTTACCACTCTTATTGATCACAAGCCAACAAATTGGGAGCCACTGCTGTTCAAAGTACTACATCTACACACTCGTGTTAACAGACACATTTATGCTCACGGGGGCATTGAAGTTCTTAATTTAATGAGAAAATACTTTTTATTTGTCAAGTATTTAATTCACTGAGGAGTAATGAGACAACCTATATCATGAGAGGATTTTGGCCATATCGCACATCCCTAGTGCTCACTCACAGGAATGCCTCTCAACAATGTTTCCTCCATTGACTTCCACACAAACAATTAAATTCAGTTTATTTTCTGTAGCCTAAAATGACAAATTAGCCTCAAAGTACACATACGACATCCTCTGTCCCGGGATCTCACATCGGCAAAAACAGAGGGTTCCAGGTTTGCTTCTCTCAGGAAAAAAAGCTCACAGTATTTGTTTCCCATCTTGTTATCTCCTCAGACTTCCTGAGGGAATAAAAGCCTGATCCAGTCAGTAAATCCTCTTATTGCCTCTCCTATAACACTTCAGCAGTGGGAGGCTCTTGAAAAGCACAGTCACAGATGGAGGACGGTGGATTTACTCACGGGGGGTCGCCATTTACCCTGTAGAGTGGGATGAGGGTGGGGGTTGGTGTCATCCATCCTCTAACGCTGCCCCAGTTAAGGATTATTACCCACGATGCATCTCCACCACAACTCTTATTAATCCCATTTTACCATTCTTCACATCCCTCCTGTGTGTGAATCTCTCATGCACCCTCTGCCACTGTGCAGGGCATTATGTGGCTTTGCTTCTGTACTTTCAGGAATGAGGAATGACATGTCACCCTCAGAATCCTTTTTCAGATTTGTTTTGGTTTTTAACAGAAAAATAATCTGGATTAAATATTTTCCTCTTAGTTTTTCTATTGTTTTATAGTAGTTATTTTTGCCTCAAGGCCAAATCCCTACCCGATCAAAATTACAAATATTGCTTAAAAGGTTTGACAATATCAGTGTGCTTGATTTGCAGGAGAGACCAACATAAAATAATTCATATTCTGTCTCTCTTATGTGATTTAAAAAATAATAATTGTTTGCATGATCCCACTTTTGAGAGTCTTGAGTATTCTGTCAAGCATTTCATACTTGTCTTTTGTACATGTCTCTCTTCTGGAAACATTAAGTGGTTTTTGTATTGAATCTGGGTTTATATTAATGCTTGTTCACTCAAACAGATCCTCCACACATGGTGTTGTCTAGCAGTAGGAAGTCCCATTATATTACCATACATTTTATAATATGAGGAAAACTGGAAATGTAAAGTTTTATCTGCCTTATCAGGTAGATTGCGTCTGTTGCCAAATGATTTATTCTGCTTTCATGCTTACGTTGATAATTTTGTTGCCCCTGTATATTAGAGAACAATGTTTAAGGCAAAGTGGTGGAGTTATAGCTATAAACAGTATAAATGAACATACACGCAAAGTGTGTTAAGGTTCAAAAAGTTGCTATTTTGAAAAGATTGTGGAAACAGATCAGAGGAATTCAGTTCCAGCAAAATGTTTTGTTCCTGCTCATTTCCAATCAAACAGGAATGTCTCCATGGATGTTGCTTTTTCTAAAACACATCACAGCAGTTTTACTCAAGTTGATATTTAGACATGGGTCTTCATGTTTGAATACTGTCATCAGTGATGGTTCATCCTGACATTAGATTCCTTTTCTAATGCAGTAAAGTCTAGTTTTACATGAAATAAGGAGAACGGCCTGATTTCTTCTTCTGCTTCATGTATGTCTAGTCGGAGATGCTCTTCCAGCCGAGGGAGCATCCCAAACTGATGTACAAACTGCCTTACTCAATATTCCTTTTTTTATGTTTGTGCTTTTTTGACAAAACTAATAAAGGTGTGACTGCTGATCATAACTGTCATGACTTATTTTAAACAAAGTATGGTGAATACAATCAGGGTCTATAGTTCACTGCCGACAGTTTTAGAAAGCTTTCAAACCCCTTCACTTTTTTTCACATTGTGTAATGTTGCAGCGTTATGTTAAATATAATTCCACTACAGACTTGTGAGTTGGGTTCTCAGACTCAATGAATACACAGCTTCGGCACTGATAGCTTCAAGGTCCCTTGTCCTTCCTGAGAAGCTTATCTCAACCCATACCTTTGGTTTACCTGTTATTTCCTGTAACCCTGTATATAATCATGGCCAGAACTCACTCTGGTTAGAAAGAATTCTACAGCTTTGTTGTGAACTTCTGTCTCCACTACGCAGTGAATAAAACTCATCTGAACCAGCCACAGAATTGGACCTGAAAGAAACCTTTCTTCAACACAGTCAAGAGTCCTTTAGATGCTTTTTTGCAAACTCCAAACAGGCTTTCATGTGTCTTTCACTGCGGAGAGACTTCTGGCTGGACACTCTGCCATAAAGCCCAGATCGCTGGAGGGTTGCAGTGATGTTTGTCCTTCTGGAAGTTTCTTCAACCTCATGGCTTAGTTGCTGCTCTGATTTACGTTGTTAGCTGATACCTTTTATTCTCAGGTGTTTGCCTTTCCAAATCCTGTCCAATCAATTGAATTGACCACAGGTGGACTCCAATCAAGGTATAGAAACATCTCAAAGAGGATCAAGAGAAATGGGAGGCACCTCGGCTAAATTTCAAGTGTCACAGTGGAAAGGGTCTAAATACTCAATGACTCAAGTCAGTGTAATATTTCAGTTTTTTTCTTTGTAATAAAAGTATTGAGTGACACTCATGAGGGGGGAAATATAACAAAATGTGAAAAAGTAAAGAAGTCTGAATACTTTCTGAAATCCTTGTAAGTTAAAGATTTAAGTAAAAATTCTTCACCTTTCTGTTCCTAAATGGTTGCTGTACAGCGACAGACGTGAGCATACAACTGCTTCGATGTGTTTTAGAGTAGACTGTACTAAATATCATTGGTCATGATGAATGATTTGTTAACTGAAGAACATTTGTAATAATTCAGAACAGGGTAGTTTTAGCCCATTATTTTTTGCATTTAATTTAAAGATTTGACAGCATATTACAGCATTTTCCTGTCTTTTTTTCATTCATCAGGAGTGAAAACATCAAGAAAAATGTTTATATTATCTTTTTTCGCAATCACTTTTACATACAGCTTTATATATTGAATTGTACTAAATTCTCCTCAAGATTTCTTTAATTTACGTTGTCTACCTGCTTTTTGTTTCCATCTCAGCAAATATTAGCATTATTTCATCCGTATTTATGCATTATAAACATTTAAGATTGTTGTAGAGATATTAGAGATAGAGATATTATAAACTCAAGCAAATAAAATTTACTCTTAAAAGTTACAAGTAGAATTTTGTTTTGCAGAAAAAATGTAAAGATAAAAAATTCTAATATGGCAGACACAAGGTAAATCCTTGTCTGTGATTCTCTATTCCAGAGTATACATGTCATAAATGATGTGATCACTGGAGAGTTACACTGCAAGTAGCTTGATAAAGTCTATTTATACTCCCAGGTATGAAATACTTAATGAGGACCAGGGCTGTTTTATGAAGTCGTGCAGCAAACATACATCATGCTTAATTTCAGTGAATATTCATTTTTATTACAAAATTGATACAATACGTACAGTATGGCAATACATTATGAGAAAAAACATATGTACAAGTCATAAAAATAAAATACATCTCGGTATCAACTATTAGATGGAGCAGTATATGGCACATGATGTAATCAGTGTAATAATTAGAGAGGGTTTCTTTTTGATGCACGTGTGTGTATATTAGGCCGCTACCTGAGGATGTACAATATGTGACAGTTTTCTATAGCCAAAATGAGCACCGTATCTGAACTGGTGACTGATGACACAAGGGCTAAACAAAAAGGTGGGAACTGCCTATTTTTCTCGTTCAAGCACTTCCCAATAAGTTAATAATAGGTAGATGTAAATAAGAGGCTAGCTAAGATTTCTTGAGTCAGGATGAAGTCTACTTTTTGAGCCTTCGGTGGACGCTTTGGCTTTGAGGAGCAACATCTTGTTGATCTTATAAATAAATCTGAAGGGGCAGGGGAAAATAACAAAATATTCAAACTTTTCACTGAAAAAGTCCTGACATTGACGTGAGGAATCCAGCTATCCAATAAATAGCCAGTTTCACCCAAGCCTCCTGTTGACCTCCAGTGGCCTGTATTGTATCCACTTTAAATCTACTTCCTTGCGTCTTCAGGGCTGTATGCACTCACTGGCCTCTCTCACACTGAACACAAAGTCTTTTCAGTTTGTTTACCGATGTGGCTGCTTTTCCAAAAACCACACCAACTCACTCATTTAGGACGCAATTAATCACCGCAACTGTTGTCTCGTGTCATTTAAAGTGCTCTCAGTAGGGGTAGGCAGAGACGGCGATATAGACGATAAAGGTTGTCTGGTACTCAATGCCTCCGTCTTTGCTGTATGAGAGGGCACGGACCTTCATGCGGTACGTGTGGGGCTCTCGTAGCGCCCGTGTGGTGAACAGCACTCCCTTCAGGTTCTCGTCTCTCAGGGCAAACGGCAATGTGACGTCCTCATCCACCACCAGGAACGTGGTCCTGGGGTGCATCACTCCGTCCTGTGTGTAGGCCACAAGTCTGATGAGGTCCTGGTTGGCTGCAATGCCAAAGGGAAGAGACAGCAGCTTGTACTCCAGGGCGTAAGGGCTCAGTGCACACTCCAGGTCATTTGGTGGGCAATTCTTTAGACAAAACCTAGACACAACATACACAGCAGATTTCAGTTGAGTATAATGTGGGAAAGCAGAGAAATAATTAATATGGTCAAAGATAGATAGCTAGAATCTTTACTAACCCCAAAGTCTGAGCACTATTTACTACCAAAACTATCTGCATGATATATTTTAAATGAACAGTGTGTAGGATTTAGGGGGATTTATTGGCAGAAATGGAATATAATATTCATAACTATGTTTTCATTAATGTTTAATTATCTGAAACTGAGAAAATGTGTTTTTGTTTGTCTCAGTGTTAGATCAAAAACACCAGAGCATCATCAGCATACAGAGTTATTTTATGAAATAGGTCTCTAACCTGTAAACCAAACATAGAGTACAGAGTACGTCACTCTGATGGCTAGAATGGCAAGAATGTCTGAGTATGAGAAGTGAGCTCTCTGCACATACTCTGCCCCACAATGCTCTCAATATGTGGTCGGTTTACCCAAATAACTCCTGTTTGAAATTTTCTGCAATGTTTTCGGAGATCTGACAGCACTGCTGGTGGGGAGCCTTGAGACCAGCCTGGCCGCCAGTTGCGTGATACATCTTTTTTGTGTATACTACAATGTAAACAGTCTGCTAGTAAAATCATACTTAATTGTTTATTTGGTAGGCAGTATGCCGTACACATTGATTGAGTATGTAGTATGCAATACGTCAATGGTAGAATTCAAAGGCATTGGAACAGGCATATGGCGGGAGCCTTTGAAGGGTTCTTCCTTGACTTTGAGAAACACCCACTGAGTGGGTTCTCTTCCATGGAGTCCGCCATGTTAAACTGCCATGTTTCTACAGTAGCCCAGAATGGACATTCAATTGCAATCTGCAACCTCACCGCTAGATGCCACTAAATACTACACACTGATCCTTTAAAGTTTGAAAATGATCCAAATATACAAACTTTTTTGTTCTGCTTTATTTTTGCAAATCCCCTAAATTGAACAAACAATGTGTGGCCGTGTTTGATCTCTTTAATGGAATAATCCTAGTTGTATAACCTAATTGAGTGTATTTCTGTGAAGGTTTACCCTGTGACTGGATCCCTCTGGTAGTTCGGTGGACAGGGTGTATCAATACATTGGTAACTTCCTCTCATGTTAAAGCACATCTGGTTCACTCCACACTGGATGTTCTGCTCCAGGCACTCATCTACATCTGTAAATACAGCAAACAGCTTATTGTCATTACAGTACACGCTATAATAACATTAAATTATGATGATGGAAGGAAACAGGGAGTAGCTGGTGGTTCTTACCTTGACAGGTCTTGCCATTGGTCATGAGGCGGTAACCAGCAGGACAGAGACACCTGTGGCTTCCTGGTGTGTTCATACACTCATGCTGACAGGCATCCCTCACCTCACACTCATTGATGTCTGTTGGAGTTACACACGCACACACAAACAGCCACAGAATGATCTTAGAACATAAATTACATATTAAGATACATTTTTATAGTTTTCAGTTCTATATTCGAAGCATACCCACAAGCAGCAAAGCAAAGAGACAGTTCCTCTATGAACAACTTTCATCCTCTCCCTCATCTTAACCCTGCCTGTCCTCCATTGTTACCTAAGCAGGAGCCACCCCTGGACTCAAACCCCTGCTGACAAGCGAGGAAGCCCTGCTGTGAGGAACGTATGGGAGTCTCTCTGTGGCTCCGGCTCCTGTTGCGCCCCGCTGCGGTGGCTGCGTGGGAGTGGTAGCTCTGAGAGGCCAAGTTGTGGTACAGTCGCTGGTAGGAGTTGCGCTCAGGAGAGGATTGTGATGTTCGGTAGCCAAATGAGTAACTTTCATAGCTGGGCAGACGCTCCAGACCAGCACAGGATTTGCCATCCCCCAGCAGGTGGCGTCCCAGCGGGCAGGTGCACTTGAAGCTGCCAGGTGTGTTGATGCACTGGTAGGCACAGGGCTGTGGAAGCCGCTCACACTCATTTATGTCTGCCCTCAGCATAAAGAAAGACCAGCAGCAGGAAAAGACAGTGATCGAAAAGAAGGAGAAAAAGGTGCAAAAAGAGGACAGAAGTAACAGGAAATGTGAATATTTAGATGGGTGAAAAGAACAAACGAGGTGGTGTGGGCCATGAAGAAAGAGGAGGGAGATGAAAATGAGGGGGAAAAAGGGTATATGTCAATTACCCCACTGTACAACAATACATTTCCATGTCCCTGAGACAGAAATGTATTGAGACTATAAATACATTTGTCTAATTTGAATGAGAGACTTATCTCTTCTCATGTCAAATAAAAATAATGCTTTGAAGATAATAACTTCAAATTCCATTTTAACTCTAGTTAACCTTTTATCTGAGGAAATAATATCAAATATAGTTCACATTTGATATCAGGTAAAAAAATCCTATTAATGCCAGATGGATATTTCACAAAGACAGACATCAGCGTACAATGTTAAAGATGTCACAAGGGGAACAGTGAATGTATGCCATTACAAAGCAACTCCAGAAAATAGCCAGATCCAAACATAAAGGTAACAGTTTAAAAGTCAAGATTGGAAGAGAGTGAAACGAAAAGAGTGACCGACAAAGCTGTGAAGTCATGGTGCTGGTCTTTTTATGGTTGATGTGTTGCAAAAGGACACATTTATTTTCAGTTCCCTTCCTCTGCAGTCCTTTCTTACCCTTTCTCTTACTCCTATTTGACAGTGTAGGTAAGTAGGCGTAGCATCAATGTAGAGCTTTAGAGGACTTGATACCATGCATTGAAGCTTTGCAGGGTCTTTAAAGTTATCAGTTAGTCAGTGGTTTTAACTACAGTATTTTAGAGATGTAAGCAAGCACTGGCAGGATATAATGAGCTATGTTGCAGATGTCAGCAGAGTTATTTTCGATTTTCAACAGCAGTGAGTCACTGACACAAAGAGAGAAGTATGCTGGTAGAAGCAGACAAGCTGATAGGAAGTGCAGCGCAACAATTTTACACGTTCATTGCTTAACATGCTGTATGTTTTGGCAAATATCCTCAGCTGAACAGAATTACACACAAGAAAGTGGAAGTATCACCAGCCTGAATATTGAAAATGAGGAATACAATATTGGATTTATGTTTTCAAATTTTTACAAGAGACACAAAAGGATGCACGTACCGATACAAGGCCGTCCCACTCCCTGAGATCTGTAGCCACGTGGACAGGTGCAGTGGTAGCTGCCTCTGGTATTCTCACAGATCTGATTGTATCGGCACTGATGAGTGCCATCTCTGCACTCATCAATGTCTACAGAACGAAGGATACAGAAGTAAATCTTGTTGCAGAACAAAAAAAATGTCCCAGTCTGTACTTTCTTAAATATTGTACTTCAGCGAATGCTCTCTGGCTTAACAATGAATAGTGAATTATGTGAATACTCACCTACACATGTCCCATTGGCACCTTTAGTCATACCATTGGGGCACAGGTCAATACAGGTGTAACCACCCCGTGTGTTTTTACACTGCTGATCTGATCGACAAACCCTCTGTCTGCACTCATTTATATCTGAGGTGATCACAGAGAGAAGTATAGAAGTGTTTGGTTTCAAAGAATGAAATTATTTAACCCTTTATTATAAATAACATAGATAGAGCTCTATATGGAGAGGTGAGGCTGTCTCACCTATACAGCGTCGGTTCCTGATTTGAAAGCCTGGCTCGCAGGCGCATCGGTAGCTGCCAATAGTGTTCAGACAGTGTTGATTGCACGGATTGGACTCCTGGCACTCATTCACATCTAAGCAACAAAGAGAACACTTAGAAAAAAGGTTCAGCAACACTCACAACAAATCCTCAGTTGATCAATAAAGCTAGTTTATGTACCCATGCAGCTGAGACCATCAGCTGTTCTCCTGAAGCCACGCCCACAGCGCATGACACATCGGTAAGAGCCAATAGTGTTCTGACAGTCCTGTCCGTCATGGCACACGTCCCCACCCAGTGAACACTCATCAATATCTACGAGAATAAAGGGCATTGAATTATTTAAACAATGGCCTGTGTGTGTGACGGTAATGCCGAGAGCACTGATTAAGAAGTGAGTTGTATACCCTGACAGGTCCTGCCGTCAGCTGAGATAGTGAGGCCTCGGGGACAAGAGCAGTAGTAGGTTCCCATGGCGTTGTGGCAGTCATGGGAACAGGGGCTCCTTACCGCACACTCATTCTCATCTGTGGCACATAAATGATACATTAACAACAATATGACAACAATCAGATACGATTTAAGCATACAATGAGAAGGTTCTGCTGAGTATGTTTGGATAAGTTGTTGAAAGATTTAAAGATTCAAATCCACTATGTGTCTTTAAAAGCACATTTTTAATAGACTTTAAAATTATATATTTAGCAACTGACTACAATGTTGGCAAGCTGATTCTCTCTGAGATTTTGGGGTCGGAAGCGTTCTGGTTTCTGTTTGTAGTCAGAGTTGTATTAACCAATCACGTTTGAGCAGGCTTTGGTTGAATGCAGGTAAACAGTCCATGTGGAGATCAAAAGAGACGGAACCCACCAGCTATCGTCTGACGATGATTTTGATTTTGATTGGTTTAAAATTAGCTTGTAAACTGGCTACTTGTAAAAGAATCTGGTCGCACGTGTTGTCTCTGAACTCCAACTCCTGTCTTGCATCTCAAGTCATTCATCTTAAACAACAGTACAGAATGAACAATGGCTGCACTGGAACCCCAGAAACATAACCCCTTGCTCCTAGTGTCTTATTCTTCTTCAGACCAATAGCCCGAGATTGGGAACAGCATAATATGCATTGATAAACATTACCTGCACAGTAGGGCCCAGCAGATACCAAAGTGAATCCCTGAGGACACTGGTTACTGCGATCTCCTGGAATAATAAACATTTCATCATTCAATTTAGATTACAGCTGAAACAAAAACATGCAAGGAAAAAAGCAAGAATAGATTTAAAAGTTTGACTGGACTAAATATACAAAGGAAAAATACATAATCTAATGTTTAACAGCCTTGTTGAATCCATCTTTCACCCATAGTCAATTTATAATTCATAAATTGAGTAATTTCACAGGACAGTATTCCCACCCTTGGCGATACTAGCTTGGATGCTATACTCCAACATCTCCTCAATGGGGTGGTACTGAGCGCTGATGGCTGTGGCATGCAGCGTCTCTACGAGGTAGGGCATCTTGCCCCTGGATAGGTCGTAGGAGATGGTGTGGTTCCAGGAGTAGGGCACACTCTCCCTGTCGATGCTGAACATGCGGGTGGACAGAGCGTACAGCTGGCCTGGGCCTGTCTGGATGTAATCCTCTGTGTAGTCCTGAGTCGAACAAAGTGAACATGTGAGGCAGCTTTAACGTAGTTTGACATGTTATAACAAAGCTCCACACAATATGGCATCTGCAGTGATATAATGCAGCTGCTATTTGTAGTAAACTGGACAAATGAGAGTTGAAAATACAGCATTTGTTAGGCTCATAATGTTTGGTATTTACTACTTTTGTCCAGATCTTATACAAGTTGCAATTTATTACTCAGTAATAAATATACCTATCAATAGGCCACAACGTTTAATCCCATGCATAGGTTATTTATTTACCTTGATGCTGATGTCAGCATGTGAGGGCAGCTGCAGGATGTGTCCGTTCACTACAATGTCCAGTAACAACGCTCCATCTGAGTCCAGGCCTCTTGCAATGTGAGTCATCCTCAGGATCTCACCTACCAAGATTCCCCCACAGACATTTGTCAGGTTCTGTTTCACCCTACTAGCATTATTCACATCCAAAATCATCAGCCAACATTTTCACAATTTCATTAACCATGTCATATTATAGCAATGAAACAGACACACCAAGGCCTGTTCATTTTTACCTGTGGCAAACTCCACTTGTGTCTCTCGCCTGAAGATGCTTCCTGTTAGCGTGTTGCCATTGACAGCCTCTCCTACTTCCTGTGCAGTGGTCCAGTAGACAGGGTTCAGGATTGAGATGAGCTTTCTCATTGCAGGACCTCGAAATTAAAGGCACAACAAGAGCATATTTAATTTATTATGGGATTTATTGAGACCCTTTTATATATATACATAACTGTTGGAAAACTGACCTAATGTCCTTGGTACATTAGTAATAGTGGCCTTGATGATTCTGCCACCAGACTTGCTGTCTGTGATGGTGGCATTGAGGATGGATATGCCAAACTCAATATTGTTGATGTTTCCTATGACGCTTCCACGTGCCTTCTGGGGTCCACCTGACAAAAAAAAAGAAGGTATTCAAGAATTTATTTAGTGCAGCGCTCAATTACAAACATGTACAATTTGTATTTACAAAAATGCCTCACCTGGGCAGGCAAGACTGTTACACCTGGACAGCTGAGAGGAGTCTCCTGGACACGGCCGACCACCGTTGCTATGAGACGGACTATTACAGAGACGGACACGTGTCCTCTCGCCACCGCCACAGGAAGAGGAGCATTCTCCCCACTGCTGCCATGAGCCCCAGTTACCATCAACTGCAATAATATACCCAATATACAATAAGTACACACATTAACACATAAATCACCAAAACACAGTTCTTGATTGCCTCACAATTTAGTACTATTTTCACCCCAACACGGTCTTAAACATGCTGACTCACCAGGACAGTTGGCTGTGCTGCATCTCTGTATCTGTGTATCTGCACCTGCACATGCTCTTCCACCATTGGCAGGTATGGGGTTGTCACATGTCCTGTAGCGCCTCATCTGACCCCCGTTACATGTCTTGCTGCAGCTGCCCCAGCTACTCCATGGACCCCAGTTACCGTTGACTGACAGTAAGAAATTAAAATGTCAAAGATAAAAAAGGAACCGAGATAAGCCAAAAGAGCAGGTACGTTACTAGAAACACAGAATCAAGATACAAGACAGACATTTTTACATTTAGATGTAGAGAATATAATTTTTTTTTTTTTTACTGTAAAGTAAAAGATACTAGTTAGATTTTAGAAATGCAGCAAGAGCAAATAAAAGTTAATATGACTCACTGGGGCAGGGGTCACTATTACAGAAGTCAATGTGCACGTCGTTGCCTTCACACTGTCTGCCACCATGCTGAGGGACGGGGCTGGCACAGAGACGTGTCCTCTGTCTTGTCCCGCCTCCACATGAAACACTGCAGGCTCCCCAGCTAACCCAGGACGACCACTTCCCATCCACTGGACAGCACAAGAAAAGAAGGAGGAGGAAGACACAGGAGCATAAGTCGCTTGTACTGATTTTACACCATCCACTAGAGAACAGATGTATCGATATGGACTAAAATCTCTTTCAATTTGATTTTATCATTAAGTACAATCCCTGAGCCCTCACCAGGACAAGGTCTCTCCTTGCACACTTGTGTTTGGGTGTCTGTGCCCTCACACTGCGGCCCATCAAATGCTGGAGGAGGGCTGTTGCACAGTCGGATTCTGGACTGCATACCCTTACCACAGGTCTCACTGCATGGGCTCCATGGTAACCAAGAGCCCCAGTTACCCGCCACTGCAGGAGTATAAACAGAAAGTCAATATATACAGACCAAGAGTCATATATTTATACCCAGTGGTGGAAAGTAAGTACATTTCCATTAAGTAGTGTTCTTAAGTGCAATTTTGAGGTGGTTGTACTTGGCTTGTATTTCCATTTGATGACACTTTATACTTCTACTCTATTACATTTCTTAGAGAACTATTGTACTTTTTACCAATTGTTCTGCCAACTAAGTAGTATAATTTTTGTTAAGTACATTTTGTGAATTATATTCATGTACTTTCACATAAACAATGACTATTTTTACACTGTGGTATTGCTACTTTTACTTGAGTAGAATGTAAATAGTCCTTCCACCACTTTTAAGGCCTACAATCTGGCATGAAAGAAGCTTGTTTATTGAGACCTTGTGAAAATCAAGGCAAATAATAAAATCTGGCATAAAGCCTGTTCATTGTAAATGTGCAATGTATTATAGGCAGTCACACAATTTAGATAAATAGCAGTGAAACATTATTTGAGTCAAGAACTGACTTTAGTATTTAGAAGTTGAGAAATGTGTGATTTTAAACAAATATGAGATCTTTCGATCATACGTGTTAAGATTAAACAAGCGTCTGCTGAAGTTACAGGAAACATATCTGGTCACTCACCAGGACAAGGTCTGACACTGCACATGATGACCTCCACTGCCTTGCCCTCACAAGGCTTGCCTCCATGCTGAGCTGGAGGGTTACTGCAGGTCCGAACCCTAGTTCTGTTGCCCTGACCACAGGTACGAGAACACTCCTCCCAGAGAGACCACTCAGACCAGTTAGCATCCACTGTAGAGGGACAAAGGTAAAGACTTTGTTACCACATGTGCTATTTGGACATTCTCCTGTACAAGTACTGAGGTTGAATCCTCTGATTTATCAACGCACTCTCACCTGGACAGGGCTTTCCCTGACAACTACGTGTTTCTGTGTCCAATCCTGCACAGTGACGCCCCCCATTAGCAGGTAGAGGATTGTTACACTGTCTCAGCCTTTTTTGGGACCCGGCACCACAGGACACACTGCAAGGACCCCACTCTGACCACTCTGAGTAGCCCCCATGAACTGGAAAACAAATGACCGTACGTTAATACAACATGTCTTTAGCCATTTGGCCAATTTGGATGAATGTTTCTTGTACTTTTAAAATATTAAATAAAAAACATACAGCACAACGATAACAATCCCCACCATGTCCTGCTCACCTCGCACAGTAAGAGTGACCCTGACCAGCACTGATCCCAGCAAGTTTCTGGCCACACATTCATATTCAGCTGTGTCCTCCTTCTGGGCACTGCTGATTCTGAGGGAACCGTTGGACAAGGTGGAGAAGCGGTCGTTGCCCAGCAGGGGTCGCCCCTGCTGGGACCACTCTATCATGGGGGTAGGCTCCCCGTCCGCCTGACAGTTGAGCACAAGTGTGGTGCCAGCATCCACCACCGTCTCCACTGGCTCCACTATGATGGCCGGAGCACCTGGAAGAGGGCAGATCCATGTGATCTAACCTTTAAAGGTGAATTCCATCGATTTCACACATTGAAAACCTGACGATGTCACTGTTTAAGGTGCAATACAAAATAACTAAAGTACTCTATCAACTTTTGCATTTTGTTCATGTCACAAATGCAAGTCTTTACACTAAATAGGACAGACACAGAGAAGATAGACACTTACTCTGCAAGGTAAGTGTAACACTCCTTTCCACCACTCCAGCATCATTTGTTGCCACACACATATAGTTGCCTGCATCTTCACTCTGTATTAAATTTAATGAAAGCACAGTTCATTATCATAATCACAAATTCATTTAAAAAAAGAATATATATATATTTATATATATATACTTAAATGAATGTCTAAAAAGCTGTACATTGAAAAGTATATTTATATGGAAAGTATATAAGTATATGAAAAATACTTTCTTGCAGATAAAGACAATGAAGAAATTGTGTTTACATGAAATGTTAGACCACTTAGCCAACAGAGCACTTTCATTTTTTATCAACTTTATTTCCAGACTATTACACATAAGAGATCTCAGTCTCATGTGTTTTCCTACCACAGTGCCATATATGGCCAGAGAGCCGTTGTCCAGCTGACGAATGCGGTTGCTGATCTGGATGTTTATTCCACTTTTGCTCCACCGGATGGTGGGCAGGGGATCTCCCCGAACCTCACAGTTCAGGATGGCATTACCACCCAGAGGTTCAATACGGTTGGAGTGATGGTCCCCATCAATGATAGGAGGCTCTGGAGACAGACACAAGAAGTTGACATTATGAAAAGACCACTTGATTAGGATTGAGTTGTAAGTTACATGGTAGCATTTACTTTAAATCCCTCTACTTAGCATTTATAAGCAGCATACTTATAATACAATATAATGTAGTTGTATGCAGCTATAGGGACATTTTTAAGTGGTAATGTACAATATTTGTCAACAATGTCTCCTATAAAAATATATTTTACATTATTACATCTGTGTTTTCCTATAATGTCATGCATTATCTGCTCATAAACCAGCCTTATGGGTGACTCATGGGTGCCTACAAAAGGGGTTATAGTTGTTAAACACATTGATTAACATGTATATTGTTGGTTTTACCTTTGACATAGACAGAGCCCAGTGACTTGATGGTTCCTACACTGTTTTCTGCCACGCAGCTGTAGGTGCCAGAGTCATCTTTGTTCACTCGCTCTATCACCAGCTCACTGTGGCCGTTCATGTGGTCGTAGTGAACTAAAGCATTAGCAAAAGGCAGTACAAGACAATAAGAAAAAGACAGTTATATGTCGTTATTCAAATGTATCACAGGCAGTACAGCTACATAAAAATAGCATTGATTTTTCAGTTGATATAAAACATTTTCCTAATCAATGGGGTCTTGCTACACACCTGGGATGATGTTGTTGTTGAAGGCCCACGTGATTCTGGGTGGGGGGATGCCACTGACTCCACAAGCCAGCAGGAGGCGCTCTCCCTTGTTGAGGGCCACATCTCCTAGCCGCTCAGTGAAGACTGGGTGAGTATGTACAGACAGGGTTGTTGTCCGACTGTCCTGTCCGACTGCATTTGTGGCAACACAGGTATAACTGCCTACATCGTCAGGCTGGTACAGAGGGAGGGAAGATGAGGAGAGTGGGAGCATGCAGACAACAATCTTTAAATGCATCTTTTTGATGCAAGACAAGCTACTTAAGCCACCTAAGCTAAATTCAACACTATTTAACGCTATTTTTACTTTCCAGAAATCTACAGACATAAACAAACATTTATGGATCATGTGTTGTTTTCCTTAGGTTTTTCTTACCTGAGCGATGTCTATTACCAGCTCTCCAGAGGGTAGGATTGTGTACTCCCCTGTGATTTCACTGAGCGGATTACCGTCCTTCTCCCAGGACAGGCTGGGCTGAGGCACTCCCTCTGCCACACACACCAGCTGAGCCTGACTGTTTTCCACCACTGCTACCAGCTGCTCTCCATCTTGAATGGAAGGTGGGACTGCAAAGAAGTCATTATCACATTAATTTTAATACAATCTAGTTAAGGTTTAATAAAATATGCAAGACCAGATGGGAAACCACTAATGCCCTCTGCATTACATTTTATATTTTGAAGCGAATAAACTGGATTACTTTATGGCACAAGGGAAAATGCAGAACACCAAAAATGGAAAAAGGCTTTGTTTTTTCCTGCATCTTTATACTCACAGGTGATGTAACTAGTGTTCAGTAAAGTGAAACTGAAAACAAATGCACTTAAAGCGTAAGTACATGGGTAGATACAGCTACATCTTTGCAATCGGAAGTGGTACTTAAGATTTTATGTGAAATGTGGTTTTAAAATATTTGAAGATATCAATGTATCACATTCAGTTAGATCAGTTTCACAATACATGGATTTTGAAGGTCATACTTATCTCATGTACAGCAGAGACACAAAACAAAGGACAACCGAAACATCAGTTTTACACAAACTCTATGTTTGTGTTTCACCACAAAAATAATGCGCTGTGTTCAGTGATGTAGTTTAAACTACTCTATTAACTGAAACTTACTCTGTACAGTAAGACTCATCTCATGGCTGACTGTGCCAGCTGCATTGGCAGCAGTGCAGGTGTATCGTCCAGTATCACTTGGCTGGATGAAGGCTATCTGCAGGGATCCGGAGTTGAGCACCCGCTGGCGCACAGATTCACTCAGCGGCTGCCCGTCTTTATGCCATGTGACAGACGGGAGAGGGGAGCCGTCAGCTTGGCAGTGTAGCGTCACAGAGGAGTCCACAGGTGCCAGATACTTTTGAGTCACTGAGCGGATCACTGGAGGGACTGCAGGACACAGCAAATGGAAAAACCACATGAAGTGAAAAATAATTTGAATATTTATTGGCGTTATTAGCAAATAAACAAAAATGCAATTAGGCTGTTGAATATGAATTTAGACGACTGAAGGGAGTGCAGGTTGGAATTGAAGACTCATGACTGTTACTTAGCTACAGGATAAATGGAATATAATTAAGACAGCTCAGCTCTGAGAGAACTTTGTTTAATAAGTTTGACGTTTCAGCTCAAAATTCAACTTCAATTCAACTTCAAAAGTAGTATTTAATGCAGCGCTATTGTCTCAGAACACATGATTGTAAGGTGTTCTTCTTACATACCTGTACACAACTGCTGAATATTATATAATACGTCTGTTAATCAAGTTACTTTTACTTGAGTGAGTGCCCTACCTTGTACTCTGAGTTTGGTCTTGCCCAGCGCAGTCCCTGCAGGGTTTTGAGCCACACATATATATGTCCCAGAGTCCGACACAGAGGCCTTATTTATCTGTAGACCTCCATTAGGCAGCACTGTGTAACTTCCACCTGACATGAAGCAAGAGACATGATGTTATGACTGATTACTTATGATGACTGACACACACACACACACACACACACACACACACACACACACACACACACACACACACACACACACACACACACACACACACACTAATTACCTGTGGTGGGTATATTGATGCCCTCCTTCTGCCAGCTGATGGTGGGTCTGGGCGAGCCTGTGGCCCTGCAGGGCAGAGTGATGGGATTATTCAGGATCACATCCAGGGTGGAGGGATGAGACTGGATCACTGGGAGTTCTGAGGAGAGGGATGGGACAAGAGTGATGAAATATTATATTTTTTAAATCACTGAGCATGTATCACAAATGAAATCATCATCAGTCGAAATTGAATTAGATTTCAAAGCTATGATATTAAAAGCAGTTAAGTTCAGAGCCATGATTATTTTTGGCTTGTTTCTGCACAGCATCCAAACAGCAGGGTGTCTCTTGATATATTGGTCCTCAGGAAGTTCTTACCCTGCACTGTGAGCTGCACGTGGCGGTGGGTGAAGCCTGCAGCATTCTTGGCCGTGCAGGAGTAGCGTCCTGCATGACTGAGCTGAGCTGAGGGGATCTCTACTGGACCTGAGCACAGATCATAACACACCACTACCGTCATCAACAAAATTGAGGAAGCAAATAAAGTAACCTGACTCTATTGGTGTATTAGATGACTCACAGTGGTAATCTTTCTTTGAATATAGCAAGACCAGTTGAAGATTTAACTGAATACAATAGCATTACTAATTCTCATAAAAGAGTCTGTGATTAACGTATTTTGCTAGCGATTTAAGTATTTTGTTGTCAGTTTGAAAAGTTATACCAAATAAAAGTTGCGTACTATTTACACTAATCCTGATTCTGACCTGTAGGCAGGATGCTGTAGCCCTGTCCCTCTTTGGTAAGCTTCATGCCATCTTTAGTCCAGTGGATTGTGGGCACTGGGACGCCAGATGCAGAGCAGGCGATGACCACTGGGGACAGTCTGGTTACAACGAGCTCCGTGGGTTCATCTGCTATAGACGGAGGAACTAGAGGGACATAAATTAAAACATGTAATAAAAATATCTGATCTTGAATTCAAACATTAAAAAATCTTTACAAAAGAAATATAAATTCAATCAAATCATGATATAATATCAATGCACATGCTGTAATAATAAGGATAAATTTCTCCACAAACGCTGTGTTACTCACCGTGGACAGTGAGGTTGATGGATCTGGAGTCTTCCCCTGCATCATTAGAGACCACACATTCATACACTGCTGTGTCCTCCACTGTTGGTGCAATAACTACCAGGGAGCCTGATGATAGTAATCTGGAAATAATAAAGAAAGTTAGGATCTGAGAGTAGTTTAACTGTGATATAGGCGCTATAAAAAGATGGAAAAATGTATAGTATATATATACATATATTTTAAATAGTGAATCTTACAATCAAACGCTCAAGCAATAAAGCTATTAATGTCATCTAAGTCAAGGAATTATAAAATGTTTAGTTTTGTATTTGTCATTCTTAACTATTGAATCAGAAACTGGAGAGGGAGAAAACCTGGATCAACCTGTACAAATTCTGGTTCTGGTCAGTATTGATGGCTCGTCCGTTTTTCATCCAGCTGACGGTGGGTTTGGGTATACCGGTGGCCTCGCAGGACAGGGTGGTCTGAACGTTGACCGTAACAGTCACATTGGTGCGGCTGTCAGCGATGGAAGGAGGGACTGAAAGATAAGAACCAAAGATCATAAGATTACCGGATGACTGTCTTTGTGGGTGATTAAGGCAGTTTGAAGTTTGTTTTTGTATGCACATATGTACCACCCACCATATACTTGCAGATCCACTCTCTTGCGTTGTGTCCCAGCCTGGTTTGTTGCCATACACAGGTAGCGTCCAGTGTCGGTCACCTGAGCAGAGTGGATGTGTAATGACCCATCATCTGCAAATATGTACCTGCGCACATTTGTACAAACTGGATAAGATACAGCACAGAGGAAATGCCAATAACTGAGATTTGCTAGAATATCATAATAATACACATCTGCTTTTTCAACAGCATAATATAATCAGAAAAAAAGGCATCATTGTTGCATGACTTGTGGCTTTACCTGGGGTTGTTTCCCGCCATTATGGCCCCATGTTTTCTCCATGTAACACGAGGTGGTGGCACTCCACTTACGATACACTCAAGCACTGCTGGCTTGTTCATGTGCACTGACACTGTCTGGGAGCCTTCCTTGATAGTTGGGGCCACTGAAGGCACAGGTGACAGATACACATTTATTTACTCATTTGTAGCTGGGTATTGAGTTTTGCTCTGTAATTACAGAAGGAATTGTAAAGAGAAGAAATTCTCTTTTTCAGCTCTACTGTATAAGAAAGGATATACAGTGTATCTATATGTACATTCGTTGTGGATAAAAGATGTTACTGTACCATTTACAGCCAGGTTAAACTGCCGCGTGGTCTTGCCAGCAATGTTGCTGGCCACACAGGTATACTGAGCTTTGTCGCTGAGCTCAGCCATGTTGATCTGTAAATAGCGGCCACCGGACAGAATACGCACACGGGCGGAGGCCTACACAAAGATAGTAATTTGTGAACAAATTTCATGAAAATTAATTGCATTGTGTGGATTGTTGTTTATTTGTTTAATTTCTGACCTGCAATGGTTGGCCATCTTTGAGCCAGGTCAGAGTTGGAGGTGGAACAGCATCTGACTTGCACTCCAGAGTTAACTGTCTGTTCTGCAACACTGACACGTCCTGAGGTGAGCTCTCCCCAGCAATGTTAGGGGGAACTGTTACAGAAAGAACAGAAAGAGACTGACATGGATTTCATAGCCCATTCTCATGTCACCGTATTATATATTTATTACATGCATGAAAAATATGTCATTACCTAGGTACAGATTGACTGAATCATCCTTTTTTTGTACTATACCTTAATTGCCTTCAAGTCAGAGATTGTTTCCACAATGTTATGTACAGCGCTAACAGCAATGTGTATTACACATCTGTGTTACCCACCATGCACTCGAACGAGGAACTCCTTGTCATCATCTCCTGCTGGACTGTTGGCTAAGCAGCTGTATCTGCCTGTGTCCTCCAACTGAGTACAAGAGAAAAACAGTGTGACAAAGGGTGCGTTTGCAAATGTGAAGCTCTACACTAAAATGAGAGCACTGTTGTTCTAGGAAACAGACCGTTCTATTTCCAAAAAAAACGTACAAACGGCTAAGTTAAAATGGGGGAAAGAAAAGCTTTGTTTGTCGCCAGTGAGGATGTCAATGATTATGAAGAGACATGAGACTGTAACGATATGCCAATGAAAATAACTTTGAAATTGTAGGCTGCAGGCCAAAATTCCAGGACTTATGTTATTATAGCAGTATGTGATGAAAGTATGGTTTACATTTTTTATCGATAAGAGAAAGAGATTCAATTTAAATTTAATACGTAACAGTTCCATGGCACATACCTGAGCCGAGGCCACACGGAGCACCTCTCCTCCCCGGAGAAGGCGCAGACTGTCTGTCTGTGGGAGTGGGCGTCCATCCTTTAGCCAGGTCAAAGAGGGTGTCGGGATACCTGAGGCCTCACACTGAAGCTCCAGCACATTATTAACCACAACAGATACTTCTGCTGGTACACCCGAGCCCTCGATGTGGGGAGGGTCTGAATATGAAAACATAAACCAAACCATATTTATTTTCTCATCCATGAATCACAGCCGAATCTGGAGAATAAGAGCTTTACTGTGCTTTTACTCACCCAGAACTTTCAAGTTGAAGTGGCGACTAGCTTGGCCAGCGGTATTGTTAGCCACACATGTGTAGCGTCCCGTATCATTGACTAGGGCCTGCATGATTTGCACAGTGGTATTCAGATTGAAAAAATCGAGGTGGGGGTCAGGAATTAGAGTTACCCCGCCTTTGAGCCAGGACAAAGAAGGGGTCGGGGTCCCATCAGCAACACACAGCAGAGAAGCCAAGTTTCCTCTGACTACAGTCACATCCTCTGTGCTCCCTGCTCCATCCAGGCCAGGAGGCACTGAGGAAAACAATAAAAGATACAGTCCATTACCATTTATTGCTGAACAGTTTGCTTTTGTGACGTGTTCCTCAGATTTTACAAGCAAGGAATGTTTTCAGACTCACCATGCACCTGTAGGTTATAGTGTCTGTTGTCCACTCCTGCTCTGTTTGACGCGATGCAAGTATAGGTGCCACTGTCGGACACCTGAGTTCGTGTAATCCTGACAGATACAAAAGGTACAACGTATCTTGTTACATTTGAACTCTCACTATAGGTGTAAAATAACCAACAAACATTTTTTTTCTTTTACAATCCAACCCTTTATAATGGCATTGTTTTATGAAGGGTGAATTTCTATACTGAATTAACAGTCGGAAAACCTGCAGGATACAGCAGATTCTTCCAGCATTTTCCCACACATACAATGCACAATATGTTGTTCTTAATGCAGCAAACTGTGCTACAAACTCTTCTTGAGCCCTGTCCACTGACCTACCGGAGCACCTGTCCAGCAGAAAGAAGCCGTATGTGGGAGGACACTGGCAGAGGCAGGCCATTTCTCAGCCAGTTGAGCTGGGGCGGTGGAGAGCCTGCAGCAACACACTCAATGTTGACAGCACTGTCCAAAACTGTGGTCAACTGCTCAACTGTCTTACTGTTGCCGTCTATCACAGGAGGCACTGAAAAAGTAAATATGAAGCAAAGTCAGTGACATTAAAATAAACAAGGCATCATCAAGGACAAGTGACTCAGACTGTTTGTACTGGATAATACAAGTAGTGAAATCAATTCAACCCACCATACACGTTCAGATTGAATATCCTGTCTTCCTGTCCTGCAGTGTTGGTGGCCACACAGGTGTACTTGCCACTATCAGTGGTGTGAGCGCCAGTCACAGTGAGTGTGCTGCCATCTGGACTGATTCTGCACACAAAGGCAGCATTGCATCAGCATTAACATTACTAGCATCATTATAACATAATCTGTCACTGGATTGGCCCGCTGTGAAATCCCATCAATTTCCTTATATTTTGTTATTTTCTTGCGGCAAGCATTACCTGAGTCCCTCGTCCCTCGTATTGTTGATGACTTCCCCATCTTTCAACCACTGGATGGTTGGAGTCGGAGTTCCCCAGGCTCGACAGACCAGCTGGATGCTTTCATTCAGCAGGACTCCCATTTCACTGGGCAGCTCTGATCTAGAGATACTGGGAGGGACTGAGAGAGAAATACTGGCCTTAGCACAATCCTATGAATACCATAAGAAAAACTAAAATGATCTGTATGATAATATATAAGCTTGACGGCATACAGTCAACACATAAAGCCAGACAAGAGTATGTTATAATATTCTATGGCGCTTCTCTGAAAAAAGAAAAAGCTTTTGTATTTCTTTAATTTGAACCTGGCCTCTAGAAAATGGTTACGACGTATTTATAGAGACTGAGGCTTAGCATGTGCGTGTACCTTGTATGGTGAGGTGGTAGCTCTTGTGTGCCTTGCCCTCCACGTTGGAGGCCAAACACGTGTAAGTGCCGCTGTCAGAAAGCTGCAACCGTGCAATCTGCAGCTTGCTTCCTCCTGAGAAGATGTGCATTTCCAGAGACTCCGAGTGCTCTAAAGAAATATGAAGTTCATATTGATGAAATTAAAATGAGAATCTAGTTATGTAATGTTACCTTTCCCTCACCCACCCGTACTTATGTTTTTTTTCCTGCAAACTTGTAGAGAAACAGGTAGTTCAATTTAAATGTAAGATACAGAATAGCGGATATCCTTCCCAGGAGGACATTAACAAACAAAATATTTTTTTATGGATACGTGATTCACAAAAAAGATAAACCTAAACAAAGGTGTACCTATGGGTCGTCCATTCTTCAACCAAGCAAGGCTTGGAGGAGGGATTCCAGTAGCATCACAGGCAAAGGTGACTGGGTTACTGATAGTTTCCACAACACTCTCTTCTGCTGGCCCGTCGATACTGGGAGGTACTGAAGAGGGAGGGAGACCTTTCTTTAATATCATATTGTAAGTGTTAAGCATCGTTTGAAAATCCAATATGTGTTTTTACAAAGTTTTTGCAGATTGTTTAATGAATAAATAAATATATCATGAGCTACCATAAATATTCAAGTGGAAGTTCTTGTCAACTTGTCCAGCAACATTGGTGGCCTTGCAAACATATTGTCCAGTATCAGACACCTGAAGAACAGAGGAGACATGAAAGGAAGATGTAAAAACAAAAATAATAGTCACTTATCAATTAAAAGTAAAATGCGCCCGAAACTCGGTGAGAACTCTTATGGAAGCGAAGCATTCATGTTAAATTATGTGTTGACCCATCATCAGGCCCTGCAATGGGTATCAGGCTGGGTCCCATGACATCTCAGGCCTTGACTTAACAGCACCTTTAGGCTAACTTTAAGTCCTACTCTCTCCCATGCAAAGAGCAGATACTTGCCCTTATAGCAACACTGCATCTGCTTAGACTAAACTGCTGTGTCTGGCCCCACTGACCTGATAGGCAGTATCATTTTTATGTCATATCCCGCTCCGTCAAGCCGTTACCTTGCGTTGCTTATATCGCCCCACTAGTCTTACAAACTGTTGCAGTTATATCAGAAAACCTTTCATACCATTCTCATTCAAGTGTCCTTGAATCATAATTTACTTATTTTACTTAAGAAGTTGTAGCGACTATGGCTGAGGGGTCAAAGTGTGGCTGCTACAAAAACTCAAGCTTTCATCAAAAAAAGAAAAGAAAAAAGACATCAGAGTAATGGCCACACTGTCTGACTTGACTTGCAATCGCTGAAAGATGTTGAAAACAAGAACAGACACAGCATTGCATCCATTCATCTCTTACCTCTGAGCCTTTGATCTCAAGCATCTGTCGTTCCCCCAGGATGCGCAGGTTTGCTGATTCTGTCACCATCCTGCCGTTCTTGTACCAGGTGATGGTGGGAGGAGGTACAGCGTTGGACTCGCACTCCAGAGTTACTGATTTCCCAACGAGCACATTCACCACCACCGGAGAGTCCCCACTACTGTCCCGGATACTTGGAGGAACTGAAAGGCAGAGGAGAGAGGAAAACGTTAGCCATCAGTTTGTGATGCAAAGTCAGGCGCTCGGTGTTCAGTACACACATTGTGGATGTGGACTGACCAAAAACAGTGAGGTAGATGTTTTTGTAAGCCTCTCCTGCTGCGTTAATGGCCACACAGCTGTACTTTCCTCCATCAGATACTTTTGCTTTCAGAATCTGTAGTGTACGACCACCTGAAGGCACAAATGGACACAAATAAAGGTTTCAGAACCTACTTCTGTTGGTTTTAATCATTTTCATTGCATGCTTATATCCAAATATTCTAATTATTTTTTCACTGTAAAATGGCTTCAGTTGTCACCCACTGCTCATTGTTCATTCTTTTACATGTGATATTTTCAGCACCTGGCATGATGAGTGCATTGGTGTTGGCCTGAATGGGGCCCCTATCATTTAGCCAGCTCAAGGTGGGAGGGGGGAAACCAGTAGCTTCACAAGAGAGAGATACAAAGTTGTTCACCACAACAGTCACAGTCTCAGGACTCAGGCCGATAATGGTGGGAGGCACTGAAAAGAAAAATATAAGAAACATTCAGTATAACAAACAGTAGTTGTTGTTTTTTATCTCAGAGTCCAGTCTTTAACAGTGTTTAAGTGAAATCAGTTATTTCTACTTAAGAGTAAATGTAGATGTATCTTCAACTCATCTTTTCACAATTTGATCAAATTGAGCATTTAGAATGTAAATGTGATTTACCACACGTGCGACTCACCATGAACATTAAGGTTAAAGGATTTTTCTGCACTTCCAGCCACATTGTCAGCCACACACACATAGCGCCCTGTGTCGGATACCTGAGCAGTCAACAACTGATGGTTGGGAAAGATGGAGACATGTAGAATCAAGTAAGAACACACATCTACTGTTTTCAGATATAATATATCATATCAAAGTGATGGAACGTTTCTTTTTAATGGGACAGATGTTCACATTGTAAATGTGTGGCTGATCTATCTGGACCGTAGAAAGTTGTGCATATACAGTATATATATATATATATATATATAGTAACTTTTACTTGGAATGGTTTAAAAGAAAAATGAGCTATGGCATGAAACAGAACATGTGCTTCCTGGTTGTTACCTGAAGTGTTCGCCCATTGGACAGGATCCTATGTGGCCCATCAGAGCTGACTGGCTGGCTGTCCTTAAACCAGGTGATTTTGGGGGCGGGGTTTCCATCCACGTGGCACTCCAGTTGGGTAGTTTTGTTGACCAGGACTGTGACCTCATCAGGCAAATCCCTGTCTGTTCCCCGTATGGTCGGGGGCACTGATGAAGGACAGAAATACACAATGAGAAACTGATCTATGTAAAAATACTTTTTCCCAGCTCTGTCAAACTGACTGATACTTGTACCATAAATAAAAGTGTTTTACTCACACAATACTCTCACATCATACTGAATGGAGTCTTCTCCTGCTTCATTGACAGCCACACACGTGTATCTGCCTGAGTCTTCAGCCTGGGATCTGGGAATCTGTAAGACTCGCCCACCTGAGAATAAAACTATCAAAGGTTAGTACGTATGAACTCATTCTGTCTTGCTCCCATTGTTTTTGTCTTTTTTCTTTTGTATATCTCACCTGGCAATATCAGAACTTTGTCATTGGAGGTCAGCAGTTGTCTATCTTTATACCAGGTGAGTGTTGGAGGGGGGACAGCGTTGGTCTCACAATACAGAGAGATGGGATTGTTCAGTATCACTTCTCGAACATCCCCTCCAAAGCCTGGGGAAGACGTGGTATCACCAACTCCACCAGGCCGGTTGAAATTAGGTGGAACTAAATAGGGGATAAGGAAAGAGTACAAATGTTTAAGTCCTTCTTGAGCAATTTGGAAACTTAATTTTGGTTTGTGGTCGGAAACATAATCAAGGCAATGGCTCTACATTCATCGAAAAGGATGTTGACTTTAAAATGGATGTTTTTATTCTACAAGCCCAAAGCATTTTTGAAGTTGTTTCCCCTTTTTGATATACTAACATAAAAACGCAAACAACAGCATGAGAATACTCTGAGTCCATGAAATGCACAAATAGTCTCAATTAATACATCGTCATCAGTCAACCCAGTTCACCTTGTATATTTACATCAAAGTCCTTCTCATCCTCTCCAGCTATATTAGTGGCAATGCAGGTGTAGCGGCCAGTGTCTGACACCTGAGCATGCTTGATCTGAACAATACGACCGTTGGCTGTTATGGACACATGGTCATCTGCACGCATGATCTGTGGTAGAAAAAGTAGCTGTGGCTTTTACAAGTTATTTTCTTTAATTTCATCCATAATCTCCCATGGAATCAAATTAGATTTCTACCTGTCCGTCCTTGTACCACTGCAGTGCGGGGGTAGGAAAAGCCTGAGCTGCACACTCCAGGGTCAGTGTGCTGTTGACCTTGATCTTGACCTCTTTGGGGGCTAGTCCTTCCCCTGGAATATCATTCTTATTGATCTGAGGGGGAACTGGAGTCAAGAAACATGTTTAAGATTACACTGACATGTATATAGGTATGTTTGTATGATGATCCTTAATCCATCTTCAAGAATTTACAGATTGCAATTTCCAAGTTAAATCATTGTTTAAAATTTGATCACTGATAATTAGCAGTTTACTTGTTACTTGTTCATGTAAGCATATTAAATAGGCTGTGCAAGAACTGATATGTGTCATATGAAACTGCACTGTACTCTTCTTTTCTCTTCTGGTAAAATATGAATAATGCAACATGTAAAAAATATATCTCACCATACACCTTGACCTCATAGTGCTTCAGTGTCTCTCCAGCCTCATTAGTGGCCACACAGGTATATCTCCCTGCATCCTCTTCTTTAGCATTGAGAATCTGCAGGGTTCGCCCACCTGTGAAAGTATGGGTGATGAATGACAAAAGATGCACCATACTACTGTATTCCATTTAATTAGACTCTAGCGTAATGTACATGTGATCTCAAACCTGGAAGGACTCGGATGTGGCGACTGGACTCAAAGGGAGTGCCGTCCTTGAGCCAGGTGATGAGAGCAGGAGGGTAGGATTGGACTTCACACACCAGTGAGGTGGGGTTGCTCAGAGTTACTGTCACCTCTTCTGCAGAACCGTCAGGACCTGACCCAGCAATGGTGGGAGAAACTGGCAAGAAAAAGGAGGGAAGCGCAGAACAATCAAATCCAGGACATGATTTAATCTCAAACAGTTTGATTTATACTAAAAATTATTTAAAAGAGTTGTGTTTGTACCCAGGACATTGAGGTTGAAGTGGCGGTTGCGATGCCCTGCACTGTTCGATGCCAGGCAGCTGTACCTGCCAGTGTCTGCAACTTGAGCCCCAGAGATTTGGAGGAAACGGCCGTGAGACAAGACTTGGTGGCGTCTGTCAGGCACCAACAGCTGTCCATCCTTCAGCCATTTAATCTCTGGTGAAGGGTTACCTGGGAGATTTTTAGGTGAGGTTAGGGATTAATGTAACTGTATTATAATCTACATTAAGGATCGATCAAGAGAATTTTCATCAGCAAAACATGAGATTTGGAAGTCAATGTAGAGATGTATATATGATGTCAATTACCTGACGCCTCACAGGTGAGAGTTATGTTGTGTTTCTCCTTGACTTTAGTATCCACCACAGTTCCCTCGTCCACAATGCTTGGTGGAACTGTCGAATTAGACTGAAAATCAATTACATGGTTCTCACTGTCTTCCAATTCATTAAAAGGCTTTCACAATGAGTAATATGTTCATCACATCTCTTCAGATAGATGATAAATGAAATCAAAGGATCTTTAGACAAAAAACTATTGTCACCACTATAGACTTTTAAATGGTATTTAAATCTGGAAACTGAAGTAGGACATTTTTATTCAATATGATGCCGTCAAACAAAATACTATAATACATTTATAATTTCATTACCAAGGATGTCGAGGTCAAAGTTCTTCCTTTCCTCTCCAGCGCTGTTAGACACAATACAGGTGTACCTCCCAGCATCCTCTGCTGCAGCATGCATTAGACGCAGGCTCCGGCCCCCTAGAGATTAACAGGCCAGTTACTAACATTTATCTATTGTCATCATGGAATGTTTTCAAAGGCTATGACAGCATAAACCTGCCCCTTTTCCACAAAAGAAAAACATACTGTGGATGTGTAAACATTTAAAGCCTGTTGAAAGTAAGTCAGCCCTCTGGGTTCAATTACCAAAAATGATTTAGACTCTGAGGCTCACAGCTGTTGAAACATTTACAAACCAGTTTAATGAGATTCAAGACTAATTGCATCTCTCTTTAAACACAACTGAACAGGATTTATGAGAATTTCCTCAGAAAACAAGTGACAAACATTGACACAAGGTAAATTCTACTTTCTACACCGTAACAATCTAAACAATGGCATTTGTTTTGAGCATGTGCAAAATGTAGAATCAAAAATTAAAATAGGTCAACTTGACAGGTGCATGCTCCTTCTGGTTCTGCACATGTAGGTAGTATGCTTAAGTTCAGGGGCCACAGTTTAATTTGGAAAAACCCAATACATCTGGTTAAATGTATAAAAACACAATTCTTGTTTCCCGAATCTCTGTCTGTTGAGTTTGGCCCCAGTTGCAGTAAGCCTATTACATCTTATTACTGGTGTTGTATTACTGCTTGGCCTTTGAAACCCAGCTAGGTTGCAAAATAGTTTGAGTTACTCCTCCTAAATTTAGACCATCCTCGAGTCTGTTCCTTCATGGATGGGACACTAAACTAAGAAGGAATTGTATAAACGTTTGAAGATATTTAACATGACATACAGCACAGGGTTGACCAAGTTTTGAAAAACAAACTAAAATTGATAGCCCAGAAAGTCAGACTGTAACTCACCCGAGAGGACACGCACTGTGCTGGTAGCTTTGATTGGCCGACCATCCTTCAGCCAGGTGATTGCAGGAAGAGGGATGCCAGAAGCCTCACAGCTCAGAGCAACTGGGTTCTTCACTACAACACTCACATTTTCTGGCAACTGTACCTGACCAATTATACTAGGTGGGACTGAACAAGAGGAGAGGGAACGAGAGAAAACGTAGGACATTGAAATGGATTGTAATTCTCCAAACTGAAGAACAAAGAAAGATTAAAGTGAAGAAAAAAACCAGCTTCATACCATGAACACTGATGTCATGCTTGCTGTCAGCCTGTCCTGCCACATTAACAGCGATACAGGTGTAGCGTCCTGTGTCTGACACCTTAGCATCTTTAATCTGCAGCAGCCTCCCCTCGTTCTGGATCACGGCACCGTGCTGGCCTGTGATAGGCCGTCCATCTTTCAGCCATGTGATGGCTGGTCGTGGTACACCCTCTGCAGCACATTGTAGGGTCACATCACCTCCTTTTGTGACAGCAACATCATCGGTGTTGACCTCGCTGCGTCTAATGGAAGGGCGGACTGAAGTGAGAGAAGCAAGTGAGTTGGTAAACATGCTCTATACCGATATCTATTTGCTGCACGATACAAACATGTATTCGTAAATTTGTACTTTTTTTGTAAAAGTAGGCATCCTCTCAGTTTAAGCCCAGGTCTACAATACTAAACAAAAAGGACATTTTTGTGAACTTCCTCTTTTAAAATCTCCAGCACACTGCTGGTGCCTCCCAACATGTAAAATACATAATTTGCCCTCTCAAAGCAGGTTCTTAGTTATTTTACCACCCTGTAACTGATTATATTTCACTGACTGAGTGCAATCCCCACAAAAGACAAAACAAGAACTTTAATGACTTTGATCACTAGATGTCACAGATCTGGTGGTACACACGTACCATAAACCTGCAGGCTGTACTCCTTGGAAGTGGTACCGGCTGTGCTGGAGGCGGTGCAGGTGTAAGAGGCTGTATCTGTCCTCTCAACACTTGAGATCTGCAGCTGGCGACCTCCTGACAAAACCCTGAGCCGTTGGTCTGATTTGAGCTCAGAACCTGGGATGAACAAAAACTACAGGTTAGGTCTCATGTTCAAACATGTAACCCACATAACATCGGTGCATCACCCAATGTCCATAGTATATTTCTTTTTTCTCTTGTTGTCACTTTGTGTATCGACAAACTAAGACACACTTACCGTCCTTTCTCCAGATAAGGCTGGGGGGTGGTATGCCACTGGACTCACACACCAGAGTGATCAGACTTCCTTCAATCACAGTCAGAGGAGACACCTCCTCTGAGCCGCGGATACTGGGAGAAACTGTAATAATAACAAGACACCTAAAGGAGGCGCTCCCATCTTATTTAAGCTACATGCTGGTGCATTTCACTGAGGTTAAAAGGGTAAAAGATTTAAAAAGGTACCCAAAGAGAATGGTAAAAATAATGTTTGTATAAATCTTTATTTAAAAACGTATCAATATAATAGCACACCAACCATTAAAACTCAACATAAAACAGTGGATGTATAACTAAAACCCAAATTATCCCAAACTATTGCCACAATCATCAAACACTGGCTTCAAGTCAGGTCAATCGCAGGCAACTATGGTAACAGGCTCATGCAGTCTTTCATCAAGAGAAAACAAATAGAGCCAAAAATTAAGTTAAACTCACCCCAGACATTGAGGTTGTAGTTCTTCTCTGTTTTGCCGGCAACATTAGTGGCTTCACAGGAATACCTGCCTGAATCCTGCACATGGGCACTATCGACCTAACAAATAGATATCCAGAAAAATCATGAAATATGGTGACAATACACTGAAAAACTCTACATTTCTACTAAATAAACTAGATATTTATTTAGTAAAAAAAGAGGTGAATAGTAAAAGTACAACTGTTTTAATAAGGAGGAACCACAGCACCTACACCAAAGTTTGTACTTCAAGTTGATTTAAAACACTCCTTACAAATATTAATATAACTGTTTTATAATTTCTAACTCTGGCTGTACCTTGAGCACACTCCCATCCGCTGAGACAGTCAGACCAGGCTTCCTGAAGAGTGGGCGGCCATCTTTGCGCCAAGAGAGGGTAGGTGGAGGGATTGCATCGCTCTGGCACTGCAGCTCCACTGGACGGCCGAGCATCACCGTGGCATTCACCTCCTCCCCTTTAATGTTTGGTGGCACTGTGGCAGACATGACAGCAAGCTACTGAAAAAGTTTCTCTGACAGATTACAAAGTATCATGTGTACAAAATGAGACTGTAAATGAGGTATGCATACACGCTATTCACATGCTCTTCTGCATTTATTAACATTGAAAGTTAGCCTGCGTGGCCATTCAAAATGCTTTGAACTCTTCATATTACCTCATAAGCAAACTGAATAATTGCTTCCTGAGATGCACAGGCTCGGTTAAACTGGGCATCTGGTGCTCTTTAAGTAATACATAATCTTGGGCAATGGCAGCATTATTAAACATTTGTTTGTGGTATTAATAATGAGAGTAGCTTCATTTCCAAGACGTTCATGAAACCTAATCTCCAAGGAAATTGCTAACATGCACTGAGATTTAGGAGCAAAGAAATTCACACAAGAATGTTTTTGTTCCCCTGTGATTATCTAGTTATCATCACAACCAAAGATGGGTGTTGCTGAGACCTGTTAACAAGATTTCCGACAACATCTGAGCAGCGAGGTAAACGGTGGAAAAATAAGTTAACTGACAACTGTATGCAACAAGTCAGTATGACAATGTCTCTATTGTAACAGCAGACTGGATTCCTTAAATATAACATCTGCGTCAAGTGGCAATTTTATTCATCTAAGCTTCTGTTTGTCAGTATTTCATGAGACAGGACAGTCCCCCTTTTTGGTTGAATCTGGCCTGATTTAGAAAAAGGCTGCTGGCCAATTTCCCTTGCATTATGGTCATTGGGGAAAGACAGAAACAGACCCTCAGCTCAGCTCAGGCCAGACACAGGAAGTTGCAGAAGAATGGTAGCAATTACCACAACAAATCTGCCTTTATTTCTCTGGACAAGCTCTTTTTGATCTTTCTGAGGAAACACACGTCATGGGGATGTTTATATTCCACATACATATGTTAAAACAGACATATAGGGACAGACACATACAAGCAAAGACTTTATATGTAAACTACTTGTCTCCTATTGGTTCAGTGACATTAGCTTTGATCAGACTTGTATAACAACTGATCTGCCATCAAGCTAAGCTCTGTATAAGGAAACTGACATGGTTTATTGAAATGCTAAACTTAGACAAATCATACTCCTTCTCCATGCATAGACTTTGCTCGAGCTCTTTTTCAAATATTGTTTCAGTATTTCAATTCATATTTCCTGCTAGAACTGGTGCGCTGTTGAAAGACATACTACAGTCAGCCATAGCCATTACTCAGTAAAACAAGAAGGGAGCAAGGAAAAGACATTAAAGTTATGAAAACAAAGTCCTTCGGAGAAGAATTGAATAATAAGTATTTTTCTTTCAACAGCACTTGCCAACAACTTGTCTAATTAAGCTAAAGCTTAATAACAATTTTAATACCAAAATTCATGGGCATTTCAAAGCATCCCACTAATATAAAGTAATGCAGCATTAGTTAAGTCTCTGTCATAATGATAATGGAAGTTATGTCATTGTTGGCTAAATCTATGATCCAAAAGTAAACAAAAGGGAAAATCCACCACTGAAAGTCAAAACATAGGACTAAAAACTTCCTGGGGCTGCAATTTCTTTGCTCATTTATCTGCCTCGTCTCAATTAATCAATAAATTGTTAGCAAAACGCCAGAGAATGGTAAAAAATCCCTGAGCTGAACATGACACATTTAAATTGTTTGTAACACTTATGTCTGACTAACAGTCCAAAACAGATATTCAGTTTACTATCATACGAGACATAGAAAAGCTGAAAATCGTCACACTTTAGAGGCTAGGACCAGAGAATGTTTATCACAATTTCTTGAAAAATGGCTAAAACAATAAATATATTGTCAAAACAGTTACTAATTTATTTTGTTGTATTTAAAAGTAAAGTATGTAGCCGTATATATGTTCAGAATTGTTGCAGTGCTCATTTACTCACCATAAACTCTCAGGTCGTACTCTCTATGCTGTTCTCCTCCGGCGTTGACAGCCACGCAGGTGTACCTGCCTGTATCACTAACCAGTGCACTGGTTAGAGACAGCACTCTGCCACCAGACAACACCTGTGAGGAAGACAGGAACATGTTAGACACAACACACACACAAATACATAAAAACAGCCATAAAAAATAATACAGGAAAAATACCATGACACGTTTCATGGAAATTGTTTGATTTAATTCAGAATAACAATTTGAGGAGACTTTATGCCACATTTTGCCTCGTAAATAAATCTAAATAATCATAGTGGTATGAGAATAATGTGTACACATACCTGTATGCCATGTGACACACTTGCCACAGGGCTGCCATCTTTGAGCCATGTGAGGCTGGGCAGAGGAACACCGGTGGCCTCACACTCTAGCCTGGCAGCTTCGTTCACCACGACTGTTACTGTGCCACCGCGGCTGGAGATGACCGGAGGCACTGCAGGGAAGGAAAGGGAAATGATTGCATAAATGCATGACAAATAGTCAGATAGAGAAGTTGCTGGAGTTTTAAGTAGTTTTAAGAAGTTGGATAAGGTGGTTGAATGAAGAGTATCTTAAACATTGTTATGATGTCTACTTATCTGATTGTTTAAAGAATCACAGTTTAATTTATGTACTCACCGTACACCTGTAGGCTGTGGAATATCTCAGCAACTCCAGCCAGGTTAACCGCTAGACATCTGTACATCCCAGCATCAGACAGTTGAGCTCGTTCAAGCTCCAGCACCTGGCCACGGTTCAGCATAGTCACGCCAGCTGCACTTGTCAGAGGTCGGCCATCTTTGTACCAGGTGATAGCTGAAGCACAACAGGTAATTCAAAGTGTTTTACATAAAGCAAAAAAACACATGAAAATGAAAAGACATCAGAAAGAAAAATGTATAAAAAAGTGGAACTAAATTAAATTAAATTAAAATAAAGATAAGGATAACCGATGAAGGGATGCAGGTTGGAGTTCAGTTACTGTGAAAGAATACCCTTGGTTTAGCCATGATTAGCTTTGAGTTGGATCACATCTCAGAACTTACATTTGTTCCAGATATGTGGTGCATAGCAACTAAAAGCTGCTTCAGTATGTTTTGTTTCAAACCTCAGAAAAGTAAGCAAACACTGTCCAGGTGTCCTTAAAGGTTTTGAGAGAACACAGAAGCAGATGAGAGAAGTGATGTATTTTGACCTATTTTACCATTTAGTGCTTCGTCAACAAGTAATAGAATTTATTATTTGACTATTTGTGGTAATTCAATTTACAAACCGCATCTTTATATATTTTTGCTTTGGACAACGGAGCTCAAAACATATTTATAATAAAATACTTTCACATGTAACAGATATCAGATTGTTGGATTGAAACACCTGCTGTAAAATGCAGAAACAGCCGAAGAAAAGACTGTTCAATCACACTGGAATGTGACTGCTTATCTGTACTGAACTTATACACAGGAAAGAAAGCCAGTTGGAAGAGGGTGAAGCTGCCTGTAGGGAGTCATCTGAGATCAATTTTCTGCTGTTCTATTAATGGTTAAAGATAAGGAAAGCAGCAGAACCGCCAATTCCAACTGAGCAGTCAGAGGAAACTCTGCCCTGGAGCCTTCGAGTGAGCACAGCAGGACGCAGGACAAAGTTTGTGAGCCGTCTTACCGGGTAATGGGCTGCCTGTGGCCTTGCACTCAAGCTCAGTGGGAAAGCCTGACAGGATGGTATGGTTCATGATCTCTCCGGAGTGGGGGATACTGGGCGGCTCTGAGGGACACACACAAGAACAGTAATTTATCAGATGATACTCTCACTGCTCCGCCTCGTCCCTTGACACAGAACGCAGAGAGAAGTATGACAGAAACCAGGAGATGAGTGAGACAAGAGACGGAAACATGCAGAGATAGTGTTGTGTGTATCTGGAAGTTACCATGGACACTGAGCCGTATGTGCTGTTGGGCTTCACCAGCTGCGTTGGTGGCCAAGCAGGTGTATTTCCCAGAATCCTCTAGTCTTGCCTCTGTGACCTTTAGCATTCTGCCCGCTGACTCCAACTGTGACAGATACAAACACATACAGGACACAGACGATTCAGACTTGTAACTACTTTCCATGTTAACGTGTGAGCTTAAAAGTAAATTCTACATGTCGGAGGAATTTGCCAGTTTTAGATTCAAGCAGCTGCTGCCAATCAGCCAATACAAGCGTGACTTCACTGCTTTGCCTGAACTAATGGTATGCTTAATTTCTGTGCCTGAAGCATAACCCTATCTTCAGACATTTGCTAAAAACACATCACAAGCCAAAAGTCAAAGAGTCAACTGCAATTGACTCCCATTAGAATAATAAAACAAAGAACTTGGCACAAACCGTTGCCCTTCAACGCTCAGCGACTTAAATGAATGTCGATGAAGAGAACAATGCCTTTTCAACGGCATAAGTCTGCATGTACTGTAGGGTTTGACTAAGGCTGTGCCTACTCCAGTGGAATTCATTTTCAGTAAACCAACCTTAAGGTGCCCCTGTGTTGTGTCAACTGGTCGGCCATCTTTAAGCCAGGTAATGCTGGGAGAAGGGATGCCGCTGGAGATGCACTCCAGACTGATGGACTTGTGGAGAACCACTGAACGTTCAGCAGGCCCAGTGGTGCGAATGGATGGAGGAACTGGGGAGATGAAGAGGATACCGTTATTCTCTTGATAACACTTTGCAGCAAATTTGGAAAAAAGGACATGACTAAAAAGACAAAGTAGTATTTACCGAAAGTGGGAGTGTCTCTGTGGCTTGCATTTAAAGCACAAATTACATTTATTACAATTAAAGTGCATGCATAACTTTCCACTATAATGCATTTTACTGCACATCATGTGACAAAGCATTTAAACACATTACCATGGACAACCACATTGAAGTCCCTCTCTTGGTCTCCTGCTTCATTAGTGGCCACACATTGAAAACGAGCCGTGTCAGAAACCTGAGCGCGGGAAACGACCAGCCGTCGACCGCTGGCTGCTACCCGCAACCCCTCCCCCTGTCTGACTGGTTTTCCATCTTTATACCACCTGGAAAATAACAGTTTTACATTAAACATGTGTGTGTATGCATTTGTATTTAAATCTGTTTATCTATGTGCATGAGATGGAGATCTTACGTGATGACAGGAGCAGGTGTTCCAGTGGCGTGACACTCCAGCTCCAAAGGGCTGTTGACTATCACTGTGCTGTCTGTTACATCAGCAGCTCCGTCAATGAAAGGAGGAACTAAGATTGAAAAAAATAAATGTCTGTGACGCTTTAAAGTAATATTTCCATGCATTTAACCCTCGAACACCACAATAAATACCTGTGTAATTAAAACATTTATATAATGTTTTAATTACACAGGTATTTATTGTGGTGTTCCAGGGTTATACTATATACAGTATATACTATATTATACTTGACACTCAAAAACCATGTCAAAATGAATTAAAAGCTTTTTTTTCTTCTGTTTATTCATTATATCTTTGGAACTGGTATTTATTCCAGTCTTTTTTTTAATATCAGAAAATAATATGGTATGGTTTTTGTGAAGAGTTCTCATCAGTTAGAAATGCACAAGTCGCAGTAAAATGGCAGGTGCCTGTTTCCCATATGAAATGATTCAGCACATGTTTTCACATTGTCATGAGTTGTCGTGGCCGAGTGGTTAAGGCGATGGACTAGAAATCCATTGGGGTCTCCCCGCGCAGGTTCGAATCCTGCCGACAACGGATTGAACATTTTTCACTGGGTGTGGAATGTTTAAAACTAAATGAATCACGACACTGAAATGATTAGGTTTGTTCTTAGGGAATAAATACCGGAGTGAAAACTTTCAGTGTACTAGTATCCTAAATTGCTGTCTGTGAAGTGAACAAAATTCTGAAATACTGTTGTGGTGGCGGGGCGTGGTTGGGCTCAGCTGCGGAGGAGGGACGGAGTAGGGGGGAGTGGCTCAGGGAATGAACCCCAGTAGGGACGGAGGAGCGGGAGTGAGAACAGGAACACCAGCTGGCAGATTGTCGGACAGACAGACAAGCCGAGGTGCGCTCGGGGGCGTGGCCAAGAGCGCACCACCAGAGCGAGCGCCCAGAGCCTTAAATAAACTCACGGGGTAACACAAACCAGTTACAACTGTATACTATGCAGGCAGTCAAATCTTTTTTTTTATTTATTAACAATTTCAGTCAACAACTAACTAGAATTGAGACAAAAGAAACTGTGGAAAGATAAGTGAGGTCCAATCAAGTCTCGTTAGTTTGGGTCTATACCACAGTGACAATGATACAAACATTGCATGAGTGTGTGTATTTGCTGTGCATGTTGTCAGTTGGCTGTAGTGTTTCTATACCTAAAACTTTGACGTCGTATTTGACCTCCTTCTCTCCAGCGATGCTTGTAGCTACGCAGACGTAACGTCCCGAGTCTGACACCGTGGCTGAGAGGATTTCTATTTTACTCCCTTGCTCGAGAAGACGGACACTTTCACCATCACGCACAGGAACTCCATCCTTCAGCCATGTGAGGGAGGGGGGAGGGTGTCCCCCAGCCTCACACTCCAGAAGCAGAGGCTTACTGAGGACCACTTTCCTCTCAGTTGGCCCGTCATCACCCCCTGCAATGGTAGGAGGCACTGGGGGGAGGACAGAAAAAATATACATGTCACACTCAAGGCTTCCATCAGCTAGCAACATGTACAATTTCCTTATGGATCAATTCCTCCACTCTGTATCTATTGTTGTGCTCTTCAAGGATTAAGGATTTTATTTTCACATTAAATTGTTTCGCTCACTATCCACAGCTGTTTGAGATTATTCTTGACTGCTGCAAATGTATTTATGCTTTGTGAGTGAAACCAAATGCCTTAAAGCTTTGATTAATACAATAATAAGCTTCAGAGCTCAGAACATATGAGAATGATTGCAAATGCAGACACACAATGGGAACTTATGTTCAGAGAGTTCCTCAGTTGAAAACCTGATTTCAATGTCCAAATGCGCTGTAGATATTTAAGATGTTTTTTTTAATGCTTTTGCTTCAAGCTGTAATACAGCAGCATAGTAAAAAGGATGATGTGTGTAGATTATCAGGTCTCAGATGTCAGGTTCTTACAGTAGACGTCCAGTTCATAGCTCTTCTCAGTGCTCCCGGCCACACTGATCACCTTGCAGGTGTACTGGCCAGCATCTGACGCCTGCACCCGAGGGATCTTCAGGTAGTGGCCTCGCTCAACATACTGTAGTTGTCGGTGGGACAGGATGGCCTCACCGTTTCGGTACCAGGTGATGGTGGGAAGCGGAACTCCGCGTGCCTCACACTCCAGTGTTACCAAAGTGTCCAGCAGGGCTGTGACCTGTGAGGTTATGTTACCACCTTTGATGGAGGGGGGCACTGGAAGAATGGCACAAAAATTACAAATCTGAAATTTGTAATTCAGCTGTATTTAGTCACATTAGGTTTATTGTTTAAAGAGTAGGCTTTGCAAGTAGTACCTGACTGCATAGGATCTGTCAAAATCCACACTCACCAAAGACACTGAGGTTGAAATCCTTGGACTGTTTGCCAGCTGTATTCATGACACTACACTGGTAGCGGGCCTTGTCCCCAAGTCGAGCACTTGTTATCTTCAAAACCTGACCCCTGTTTGAGACCTCTAGGTTGGGATCACCAAGAAACACCAGCCTAGAAACATTAGTTTAACCCAGTTTATTCAATTTGTTTGATAATTCTTACAATAATAGAGACAGTAAGTACGCTCATATTAGAAGGCACTTACTTCCTGTCCTTGTACCACTGGATTGTGGGAAAAGGCAATCCTTGCACATTGCATTCCAGACGGATCTCCTGTTTGACAATGGCTATAATATCTTGAGGATAGCCTGACCCTACAATGGTTGGTGGGACTGGGGCAGAGAAAGAGAGAGAGTATCATTGTATATTAAAGTTCTGTATGTCCATATGTCTGCACACAATTCTTTCCCCGTAATTCTTGTGAGTTTCCATAGTCACTGCTCACTGCCCTTACTCACTCAGTACGTCCAGGAAGAAGTCCTTTTCTGTGCTGCCAGCGATGTTGATCGCTTTACAGCTGTAGCTTCCTGCGTCTGTTGTGGCTGCCTTCAGTAGTCTCAGGGTTTTTCCCATGTCAAGAATCTGGATGCTGTTGCTAGCAACCACCTGTCGAACAACAGAAATATACTGAATAAAATTAAAAAGCAAAAACAACCGCCTCATTTAGAATTTAGGAAATACAGCTTGACAGTAATTATGGGGCTAGTTGCCAGACATTATGATAAAAGGATCTACATTTTTAAAAAGCTGCAGCTTACAAATCAAGCAGAGGAAAGAGAGAGCCAACGATCCATTCAGCTGAGAAATTTGATTGTAAAACATGAAAAGTTTAAAATTGTATAATTATAATAATAGAGTGCATCCTTCGTTAGATTGCTCATAACTAACAGATTAAAGTAAGATAACTGATTTTCCCATCTGTGTCTTGCAGGAATAATTTGTAAGGCAGCCAAGGGAACAAAAAGCAGCCAGCTAACTGGGATGTTACAGCAAAGTCTGCGCTAACTCTCTGTTCTCGCATAAATTTATCATAATTACTCTGCTATTACAGCTTTGACCATGCTGCCTCCATGGCTGGCCGGGCTGGTCTTTGTTACAAACACACACGCATACACACAGGATCCACTGTGGTTTCAGGTCTGTTCTCTTGGACAGTGTACCCTGTGATTAGAGCTCATTCAGTCTTTATGAACACTTAATAAATGAAAGGAAATGTCATTATAATTTCTCTGTAATTTTATGCTTGTAAAGTTTGTAATCCAATCCTTGTAGATGACTTACTCGACCAGAGTTTAAGTATAGGTTATGAAAATTATAAGGCAGCATATGACCTAATCCCTCAGACTGTTCCTTTGATGTTAATGACGATGATGATGAAGATGAAGATAGTGATAGTGTGTGTATTTACCTTTAAAAGAAGTAACATTCATACAAAATAATTATATTTTTTGTGTTCTAAACGTGAATGAAGACTGTCAACATGTTTTATATAAAATATATGTTAACATCATATTCTATGGGATTTCACCTACCGGAGTCCCATGCTTGTACCAGGTGATGACAGGCGTCGGACTTCCTATGACATCACACACCAAGCTGGTGGAGTGGCTCAGGATCAATGACACGTTGCCTGGTGTTTCCTCGCCACGGAAAACTGGGGGCACTGTAAAGGTGTCAAAGGTGATTAACGAGCTTTAAGCATTCGTTTCCACAGAGTCAAATCTATGCAAAATATAAGATAGAAGATACTGTTTCAGTGATGTGTCAGCAAATATTTTAAAGCCACAGGTCAGAAACACAGAGAACAGGTAAATCACCATTGACTTTGAGCTGGTACTTCCTCTCAGTGGATCCAGCATCATTGACTGCAGCACAGACGTACTCTCCATTGTCCAGTGGTGACACAGAGGCCAGAATCAGCAGCGTGCCGTCCTCCAGGATGGACACACCGGGCTCATTACCCATCAGTTCTTGGCCATTACGCGACCACCGAATCACTGGCTTGGGAAGACCTGAAATGGTAAAGAAGATAGTGAAAGGATAAAAAATATATTATATTTAACATAGTTATTAGTATAGTGTATAGTGTATACTGTTTATAATTACTCAATTTTGTTATCCTACAAAAAGTTAATTATGGTCAATCATCTTATTCCTCATAATATCAGAGGGTGGTTGGACATTTTCCCTTACCTTTGGCAGGGCAGGGGAATGCAATACGCTGGTTTGCAACTCTCTCCTGCAGGGGACTATTAAAGGGCGGCTCCAACACCTCAACCACAGGGGGCACTGAAAACCCACGAACACATAATTAATGATAAATACGCACCACAAAATACATGAACATACGGTACATTCTGTCTTACTTTAGCATGTGTGCAATGTTTTGTGCTGCACATTTTTGTCATTTGGTTCAATCCAACTTTAACAGACATATGCAACTCTGAAAACATTTCAACACTCATATGTATAATGAACAGAGTGCACGTTTTTGGGATGAAGACATTAACTGAGACTAACCTTGCACAAGAAGCCGTACTTGAGCCTCGTCTCTACCTGCAGAGCTGGTGGCTGTGCAGGTGTAGGTTCCTTCATTAGCTAGCCCCACATTTCTTAGTGCCAGGCTGCCATCAGATGATACTGGGTACCTCTTTCCATCCTTTGTCCAGGTGAGGGTGGGCTCCGGGACCCCTCTCACCACACAGGGTAGCTCCACTGGGTTACCCACCTGAACCTTCATTACCCTGGGTCCCGCCTGGATACTGGGGGGCACTACAGGACAGATGACAGAGGACCAGATTAAATAAGCTTTAGTTCCTCCTCTGCACTTGAATGTTATTTTTGACACCAGGTACATCGGCTTGGAAGTTTAGATTCCATAGTAATCTAAATTTAAGTGTACATAGTGTAATCCCAAATGACAGTATGTCTAGACAGCAACTCTCTCAACTCTCATTTGGGTAATGTACGAGTATTGAATGGGTAGTTTTCAATGCTGTTTAGCTACAGAATCCACAGAATCAATTACATGACAGCTACAGTCAGAAACGGTGATTCAAATGATTGCATGGATTTTGATAGTCCCTTTAAATTTACCTCCACACAGTACACTTAGCCAAACAGGAATCCTTATATACATAACAGAAAAAAGTGATACTGCTGCTCAGGAACCCTTGATAATACCATGGTTCAATATTTCTTTGTGTGTTTGTGATCTTTGAACTTACCCAAAACACTTAGCTCAATGGATTGTGTTAAGTTGCCAGCAATATTCAAGGCAACACACACATAAAGTCCACTGTCTGACATTCTGGTCGCCAAGATTTTCATAGAGCCGGAGGGAAGCTGAGTGTGCCTGGGAGGAACACATACACACACAAGCAGCAATACAATAAACTGTAAAGTGAAAGTCTGAGTGGAAAGTATTACGCAAGCTTCCAATTACAAAACAAACAAAAACACACACTGCTTTTTTTTCACTCAATGACTATTTCAGTCATTTCTGTCAACACATACTCCAGAATTCTTAATAATCCACCATCAACCACAATTGTAGGTGCTGTGGCAGTAGGTACAACAGATCACAGAGAAGAGTATGATTACCCAGTCATCTTATAAAACCGCAAACAATACCCTGAGGTCAGAGCACAGCAATGTAGACAGCATGGGGTCTCTTTTAGAACTTCAAATCTAACTGAGCCAACAGCCAGTAAAATATGGTTCTATCGAATGTTTATTTATTGTTAATGTACAGTGTTAATTATGTGGGTTTACTTTAAGGCAGCAAGGTGTGTGTCTAAAAAATTGTTTTGAATTTAGTGAAAAATGGCAAAAAACTGTACCTCAGCAGTGAGCAAGGGGTTCTCTATGTGTTTTACCTCGGAGAGAAAGGGGAGATGAGCTGCCTCTCCTTGGCCCAGCTTATGGTGGGAGGTGGGACACTGTGGACCTCACATGGTAAAATGGCGTCCTCACCCTCGATCACGGACATTTTCATTGGCTCAGATGAGACTCCGGTCTTGGACCTAGGGCGGACTGGACATACATATACACAGTGACTCAATTCAAAGTCTTAGACATTAATGTGACAATTTCAGATAATGTTTGAAAAAGTATAAAGATACAAACAAAGAGTAAATAAGAGATTTAGATAAAATTGCCTCTTGTTGCAATGAGTGTTGGTTTTGTTCCTTCCTCCCTTAAAGGATCTGCCATTGCTCATAGTACATGTATATGACTATACATATTCAAACATACAAAGTCATACAACCTGTTGCCCACAATGTCAGAGAAGCCTTTTTCTATGTATTTTCTCAGAGCAGCTATCTTTAAAAGGTAGTCATCATATATATTGAGAGAGTTGGAGGTTATCAAGCAAAAGTAATTGGCGGTAAAAGTGGTTGATAAATTGGCTACAGATAATAAAATCCTGCATTTATAGCTGGAAACTGCAATTTCTACCAACTGTGTCAATTAAAAAAATGGAGAGCAGGTTGGCACATATCTGTCCCCCTATTTTAGGAAAACTACCTACAACTCCTCTATCACCACACACAACATAACATGGGGCAATTAGAGCAGTTAAGAAGAATGTGGAGACAATTACCTGCTGAGCACTTGGAGCTCTGCCCATTTCACGCCTATACACATTTTTTACTATAAGTGGGCCATAACTGTGAGTGACAGCATATTGTAGAATTTAGAAATATTAAAGTTCAGAAGTTTGGCTTTTTGAATCAATACCAGTCATTGAGGACACTGGATCTGCATATGAACAAGCTAAACTACAGTTAAGTTGAAAAACATTAAGCCCAAATAATGAATCGTAGATCCTGTTTTGTAGTGATCCAACATCCAACACAGTGACATGACTTGTAATGTAGTTTGCCACCTGGTAGAGGCTGCTAGACTTCTTGGCAATGATCACAGTAATTATACTAAATAATAAATTTAGTAATAAATAGTTTTTCTTTTCGTTCTACTTTATCCAGCCTTTAGCTGGTGATGAGGTTTACCATAGACAGTGAGCTGGACCTTCCTGGAGGCGTAGCCGGCAGCATTGGTAGCTGTGCAGATGAACTCTCCAGTCTCATTTCCAGAAGGGGTGGTGATGAGGAGGCTGCCATCAGAATCCAGGGAGAAGGCTGGACCACCCAAGTACATCAGCTCCCCACCCTACAAAACAAATCACAACAGGAAAAGGGCGGGGGCCAGAGTCTGTTTCATTAACTCAGCTTTATTAACACTTGTCATGGTGTCCAACAAGGAGTGGATCTTAAATTTATGGTTTGATTTTTTTTTTTTGCTACTGTTGATTAAAAAGACAGTGAATAACATTTTGATATATATATGTAATATGTATTATACAATCAAATAATCCAAAACACGAACCAAATGTTAAGTCAGTGCCTCAGGATTGTGTCGTGATTGTGACGTGACTAACTTGACTTGACTTGATTGATGTTATAGAGAAAAGCAGAGGAATCAGCGGAAATCACATCTTAACAGCTGGTGCAAAACTTAGCAGGGTCTAGTTTCATGTGTCCCTCTAGCCCTATTCAGTTTAACAGCATCACTTTTACAACTCAGAGAAACTAGTGTAAAAGATGGAAAAGATGGAAGAACTATCCACATGCACACACAATAACAGACAAAAGAGCGGCACATGAGCGACATATGTGTAATCTCACACAGACGTTTTCCTATCATGTGCTATCAATAGAGTAAGAATTGCATGAAAAAATACATAGCAGCGCTGACCTTTGACACAAAACAACAGATGGACCTGTTCCCTTGTAGTTGAAAACAGTACATCCACATCTGAACTCTTTCAAGTGGAGCTCATCTCTGCCTAAAACTGCACAGCCTCACTACATGAACATAAATTGTACACATTTCAAACCCAAATGAGCTGTATAAAAGCTTTATTTAGCACCATGTTGTGGTGTCTAATCTGTATTTCATACGAAGACAGGTACTAAGACAGGTGATGCCAATCCATACCTTGGTCCAGGTAATGTCAGGGGTGGGTACTCCGCTGGCACGGCAGGGTAGAGTGATGGGTGTGCCCTCAATTGTGCTGAACACCTGAGGGCCATACTGAATGGTAGGAATCACTGGAAACACACGAAAAAAGTATTTGTTTTTTGTGCATACATATATTCATTCATCAAGTATTTGTAAAATCGGGTTGTAAAGATGAATTTCCTGCTTTGTATCTACTGTGCGTTTGGTTCTCTCTGTGTGTCTCTTATTTTATTCTTCTCTTCCTTGTCTTTTCCCTCTCTCCTTCCTTCTCACTATTTGACTTGTTTTATTATTTGTTACAACTCTGGGAATCTGCAGAAAAGATCAGCCCTGGGAGGCATCTTCTTGGAAATGAAAAATGTAATTAAACTAAACAACAAAATCAAACACGGTGTACACAACACGAACCAGTATTGCATGGGGGTCTTCTATCTGGAGTCTTTACACGTACATTGCATTATGTATGCTCTATGGAAAGTATATCTCAAAGGGTATGATGTGAAATGTAACTATACACTGCTTTGTGTATTTACAGATGAAAATAACTGACCTAATTTCAAGAAGGGAGTCAGTGCTTTTGCGGACATGCTGCGGACCATTCCTACTTAAGTTGGTAGAATCTGGCAATCACTGACTGAAATGGAGAGCACATTTTCCCCTCTCACTGTGCTCCAAACTCTGACATTAGCCGCTCCTTAATGCAACGGTTTTAATGCAACCTCAAAGATAATCCTATTCATGAGGTTATGAGCCCTCTGCAGTGTAGGGTAGACATTTAGGCAGAGCAATGAGAAATGGAGGAGTTAAAAGAATAAAAGAAAAAGGAAAAAAAACACAGGGGGCATTTCATATCTAATATACATTTGCAATAAGCCATTTTCATTTTCAAGTTTTCACCTGTCATAGCAGAAAAGCCCATGTAACAATAACATTAACCATGGCTAAATTATATTAAGTGACCCAGTATACACAATACCAGGAACCTGGAACTATAGTATGTTATAAGCAATGTATTAAATGTTTATATTCTGCTTATAAATGCTAAATAGGAAGACGTAAAGTAAAATGTTGCTTTTTCAAAAAAAGCATTGTCTTTGGATCTATTGTTTCTCCTTTTTAGGCACATTGCTACATTTTACATCAAATGAATGGAACCAACTGCTGGTTTGTGAAATTGTGCGAGTAATTGATGCTCTTTTAGTCAGTCTTTAAGGTAAAACTGAAAGAATTAACAAAATATATGGCAATTAGACAACTGATTAGATGTTTTCAGACAAATGTTTAAATGGCATAAAAACTAAATAATAGTAAAATATGATATAGAGACATAACATTAGTATTAACTACTTGTTTGCATTACGGCCCTGTAAAGTCAGCAGAAATATCAAAACTCCCCAATTCTTATTGCACATGCATTTTTGTCCATGTGATTGTGCTGATACAACAATGTGGGTCCTGCTTGTGCTCAAAAACTCCACAAGGTACCTTAAACTAATGTGTTTTTCCCTCATTTTTAAGCATGTGCATGTCAATTTATAGTTTGTATTTAAGTTTTTGTAAACTACCATAGACGTTGACAGTGGTGGTATGGTTGGTGGCCCCAATAACGTTTTCAGCCAAACAGGTGTAGTCTCCCGCATCGTCCAGCCGGACCCTCTCAATATGCAGACTGCCGTCCCTCCTCACTGTCACATACTGGTCTGAGGTCACCTGAACGATTTGTAGGTTGAAGTGGTTCAAATTAAATCATGGCTATTTAAAATAAAGACATGGAAGACATTTAAAAGCTGTAAACTCTCTGTATCCTCACCAAGCCGTAGTTGTGTAGCCACTGCCTCTCAGGCAGCGGATTCCCAGCCAATAGCACACAGGGCAAAGTCACCTGCTGGTCCTCGATTACACTGAGTACAGCCGGACTCATTGCAATGACAGGCGAGACTGCAGATACCATGCAAACAATTATACAGGGCTTATGTAAAAAAAATAACAATAATTAAGGAGGCTGAGAGGATGACAGGAAAGTATTCAAGAAAATTATTAAGTACATTCATAAAAATGAGCTGTAAAACTCAGCTATTTGATATTGTTGAGATGTACAATATGTGGATAGCAGACTCTTCTGTGCATTGAGACCAAACACACACACACACACACACACACACACACACGCGCACACACACACACACACACACACACACACACACACACACACACACACACACACACACACACACACACACACACAGGCTGTGATACACAACAGGGTTTTGTCAAGGGGAATTTGACGACCGCTCTGAATGACCTGTGACAACCTCACACACACATACACATGCATGCCAACTTTATTGCTCCCTACTTCCACCATTGTCCAAAGAAGGTACTTTACATGTGCTTCTGCATTGGTTGTGTGTATTAGGTGTGTGCATGTCATGAGGCAACGTTGTCAGTAGGGAAATGGGGCAGTGGGGCAGTAATATATGTCATCTGTGTGGGTCTGTGGTTTCTAACCTTTGGCCCACATATAAGAGCTCAGTGTGTTTCCACTGTAAAGAAAGCGGTGAAATAGAAACAGTGGTTAACAAGGCCCATGTGTTCAAACACACCCACTAAAATGTGCTAATGAACTCACACTCACGTGTAAAGACTGAAACAGAGACACACACACACATTCACAAGGACATACAGCACATAGGTACTCAACGGTACTATTTGAGGTTTGAGAAAATGTATTGGACATGGAGAGTAGATATGATCTATCTAAAAAAAAAAATGCATATTCAGCTAAAAGTTATGTGTGAGTATGTATATGCGTTTCAACACAGACAGGCCTATCTAAGCATTTTTTTCGTTTCGCAAACTCATATCAAATTGCCCTGGGTGATTTTTAAGATAATGAATGAATCAATAATAAATCAATGAGAGCCCCGATGGAAATAAAAAAGTATAATGCCTGCTGTGTTTCTGTGAATACTAGCTTTGATTTGAAAATTAAGAGGCACTACTATTTAAGAGACATAAAGAAATAAACAGAGAGTCCGAGAGGCAAGACTTGCACTTACCCAGTCCAGTCACAGTGATTCTTGCCTGGGCCTGGATCCTGCCAAAGTGATTGTGAGCCTCACAGACATATACCGCCTCATCTTCCACCCACAGGTCTGAGAGAAAAGCGGATATTTATGTAGGCATAATCGTAGAGAATTTCATGTGTAATGTGTTTCCCACTAAAAAACTCACTGGTGATATGTAGACCTCCCATGCTCCGTGTAATAGTGCCAAATGTGCGGGCCCTGTTGAAAATTGGAAGTCCATCCTCTCTCTTCCAGGTGACCTGTGGTTCAGGATGACCTTGGGCGAGGCACAGCAAAGTCACATTGGAGCCGATGTCAGACGCCACATCGGATGGCTCTCGGGTGAACTTGGGTGTGTCTGGAATGATCAAGGTTGAAGATGGAAAATGTCAAAAGGTTTGGGGGATGCCCATCCGTCTGTATTGCATTCTACAGACAATCAACCTGTCCATTATGTAAGCTTGGGTTGTTCACTACTGGTTTTAGGACCAGACGTACTGTGATAATTTAAACAATGTTTTCGATTATTTTACAAATTGTTGGTTTCTTTATATATTTTACTGATTCATTTTTTTATTTTGTGCATGCACAAAAGTGTGGCTGACACAGTTAACTATACATGGATTTTGACACATTCCTGTGTAACCTTGTTTAGGTTTAAACCAGACACGTTGTGTCCCTTCCCTGGCAAAGGCATTGTTCATTAACTGCACCAAAGCAGCCTTTGTATCATTATAAACAGACATTGCACACGAGTGTATACTGTGAGCCATAACACCCAATTCATTGACCATTTACGGTTTAAGGGTCTAAGAAGCATATCATGAAAACAGCCACCTGTAGCAATATTGCAACACAAGAAACAAGAAATTACTCCATCACTTCCAAACTCTGCAGTTTGCACATTGACATCTATGGTAAGGTTGCACGAGTTGTAATCTTCCTATTTATTATGTTCTTATTCTGGGTCAATTATACTGGTTAGTGCTTTTTACAACTAAACTTGGTGCCACTCTCACCTCCTACATCTAGAGAGATCTTTCCTGACGAGGTGCCAGCAGCATTGACAGCTACGCAGGTGTAATCTCCAGCATCGACATCCTCGGTCTCCTTGATTGTCAGTAAACCTCCTAACACGTCCACGTCCAGGAGGGATGATGAATGCAGCTGGACATCACCTAGTAATTAGACCAAAGAACAGTAGAGTGTGGTCAGCTTAATTCTTATTTGGATTGTGTGATCAACTAGTGGGGAAAACTAAAAGTATTTCCAATTTTAGCTCCACGCTGAGCTTTTAATATTTTTTCATAGTTTTTGCTTTTTAGTTTGTCCGGAATATACAAATGTCCATATACTGTTTTTGTTGTTGATGTATTTTCTTCTTCTGCTCAGGTGTTACCTTTGTACCACCAGATCTCAGGCTGTGGGATTCCAGACACACTACAGGCCATCACTGTGGTTTCTCCAATGCCGATGAGAATATCACCCAAAGCCACTGTCACCACAGGAGACTCTAGGGAAGGAGAATTGTTGAACAGACAGAACATCAGCATAATAGAGAGAGCAAAATGAAATGCAGATGTGCATATTGAATTAAATGTCTGTTTTATTTATTTCCATTTCACTCCATGTGCTTTGTGTTTTTTTTTGTTTTTGTGGGTGCTCTAGTTTTCTCCCACGGTCCAAAAGAATGTAGGTTAGGTTAATCTGAGACTTTGCCTGGAGGTGTGAATGTGAGCGTAAATGGCTGCCTGTCTCTATGTTTGTATGTGTGTGTGATTGACTGGCGACCTAACCAGGGTGTAACCCGCCTCTCACTAAATATCAGCTGGGATTGGCTCCAGCTCCCTGCGACCATCTAAAGCATAAACGTGTATAGCTATTGGATGGATGGATGCATGTGCTTTGTGGCACTCACCAATATAAGTGAGGATGGAGGTCACCGTGTCTGTTCCAGCCTTGTTGCTGGCCAGACAGCCATACACCCCTCCATCCTTTTTCTCCATGTTTCTTATAACTAGTGTGCCATCAGAAGTCATCCTGTGTCTGAAAACGCAAAATACACAATTCAGTACTTTTATGAAAATTTCAGCATGATCCCATGGAAGCATGACTGGAAAAATGGGAGAGATTGATTGATCTTATAAAACACAAAAACAATTAAGAAACATTAAAGTCCTCAAATCTATTCACGTGAAAGGAGATGAATTCACCTGCTGGATGCCATGATGAACATGTCGTTGTGGGTCCAGACCAGGCGAGGTGGAGGGTAGCCGCTGGCCGAGCATCTGATCCTCATTTCCTCTCCTGCTGTAAAGGTTTGATTCCGGGGCTCTACTGAAACCCTGGGCACCTCTAAAGGAAAAGATATAAGATAGAATAGAACTTTATTAAAGGAAAAGAGAGGTACAAAGATACAAATTTGACAGATCAAACAATTAATTAAAATTCATCTAATTCAGTCACTCAGTTCACTTAGTATAGTGTAATTATTCAATTTAATCAATTAGTCAATAATCTATCTTAGAAACAGTCACAATAAAATATATGAAAGTAAAAACCAAAGATATGGCTTCCAATTGTTTTTATAGTTGATTTGAGACTTCTTTTCTTGATGTGAAAATATCAAATAAAATATAATTTCTATCATTAAGGATGTGAGTGACTTCGGGAAATGTCACATAAAAATCTTGAAACATACACAGTGTTACATATTAGTACACCTAAGGTGTTGTCGAAGATGTTTTGGACCTTTACATGCAAGTCAGGAACTTCTTACATAACCCTGAATGAAATCTGGCGCAGCCATAAGATGTAACAGAGCATAAACTTTTATTGTCACTGTAGCAGGAGGAGTGATGGCTGTTACTACAACTAATAATGTTTCACGGCATATCTTTCCCCCTCATTTTGATCTATTGGTAAAACAGGGAGGAATATTGAACCTAGACCCAGAGAAGCTGGGGAATCGTAAAATATTTTTCAATGGATTCATGATGTGCACTGTAATTCATCCCTTCAAGGCCATGTTTTCTCTGTTCTATTCCCACTGCCAAAAACGTCCCCAGTCTCTGACCTTTCCAATCTGTAGAAAATACAGTGTGAGAACTAGTCTTCACAATGGAGAAACAGAACGCTTCCAAAACAAACAAAAATAACGATTTGTGTCCATCTGAGATGCCGGAGAGGGATTTATTATGTTATATTGTTATAATAAAAAGAAAAACCTCAACACGCCACCATATTGTTCTTAATCTCAGTGCCTCAGGCCTCCGGCTGTACTGTGCTGATTGTACGACTCGGACAAAGTCAAACGTGAGGGCGTCACAACAACTTTATTTACAGCCAAACCGGCCTCTTCTCAATTGCTTCTTCCATCTCGTGAGGTCACCCTTCCCTGAGGGGGGCAGGGATACCTCTGAGTTCAGGAATAAAGGAGGTTCCTGAGAAGGAAGACACATTGTTCGACCTTGACTCAGCAGCAGCCTTAATGTTTCAGAAAGAAGCCTGTCTTTAACAGTCTATTCATCACCTGCTCCATTTCCCCCTCTTCCTTCCTGCCTCGCTCATCTACATTCACTCCCTCTCACAATGCATCCAAACTTCCTCTGGTCTCTGACTATTTTCCCCATATCAACAATGTGCATCCACAATAGCGTTTTCAGGTTGTTTTCCTAAAGATTTCCATCCACACTAAAACAGCAAGAAATCAGCTACAAATCCTCTTCATCCTATTTCTGTTGGCATGTAGCCATACAGGACAAGTTCCACTGTATTCCGTCCAAGTGTTGTAAGATGTCAGCAGACTTTACTCACTTCAAAGTGGGACTAATAACTAGGATAGGTCTGACCAGGGGGTAATTAGGAAACCCTAAGGGCTCGCTGACAGATGTTTTAGAGAGAAAAAGAGAAGAGGCCAAGAGAATAATCTTGAAGAAGCAGTAAGAAACTGGTTAAAAAAATAAATAACAAAGAACATAGTGACAGGATGATGTGAAAAATTATGAGGAGACAGGTGAGGAGATATAAAGAGAAAAATATCCAGTTGAACCAGGTAAAATGTTTTAGGTTCAATTGTGTTACTAACTCACTTATCAGTGAGTAAAGCCAAATGACATAGCTCCTCTCCGATCCAAACCCTGTCCTTATTGCGGTTTACCTTGCAGAGACAACTGTTCTCTTAAAATCACAGAGAACTTTTCAATTACTCAAGAAAAATGGGTAAAAAAATAAATAAAATAAGCTTACGGTGAAGTGAAATAATTTCTTTGTTGTTCTATAAGAGAAATAATATGTTTTTGTTTCAAAGCATCAAGACCTGGAAGGACACATACAAGGAGGGATTTAGGCGACAGTAAGCAGCAGATGTTCTTTGTATTAACTTCTTCTGGGACTGATGGTTGTATAACAAAATAAATACTGGATGTCTATTTGGATTGGATGATGTAAAACAAAGCTTTTTCGCTGCTCTCACTTACTTTCTGTCAACCCTCTGTACCTCCTGGATTCTTGTCAATGGGTTCTGGCTGAAATCATCTGCTAATGGCAGGTTTTAGTTGCTTTATTACATCGGCATTTCCTGGCCATGCTCTGTGGTGCTGGCCAGATAACCAGAGATACTCTGTACAACAAAGCGTTCCTGATTCAGTGTCAGTGAAGTGTTAGAAATAGGACTATGAGAGCTGTCTGGGGATGGAAAACTCTACTTTAGCGCTGCCTGAGAGTCAGGCATAAATAATATTCACACGTCCCATAAAGCATTAGGGTGAATTATAGGGAGCTGGGGAGGGAAGAAGGGCGGGGGCACTTGGGACACAATGGTGTATTTGGGAAGGGGGATGTGTTTGCCAAGAGTTCTGTTACCCCGGGGTGTAAATCACGAAGAAGAAAAGTCTAACAAGAACATGTAAGCACACACACATACACCAGCAACAATACTTAAATTCATCTGTGGTCTATTAGACCCAGTTGTTTTAGGATGATGTGTATATGTCACTTCTCACACAATTCTGATCTTACACCACAGAATCCTATTAAAGACATAAACACACACTCCTCACCTTGCACAGTGAGGTAGATTCGCTCCGCCCGCACCCCTCCTTCGTTTGTAGCGGTGCATTCATACCAGCCCGAGTGATCTGGGGTCACAGCGGACACCTGTAGCGAGAGGTTGGTCAAGACGTGCACCTGTGGGTCCAGGCGGGCATCTTGACCTCCTCTCAGCCAGGTGAGGTTGAAGCTGACCGTGCTGACGACGTGGCAGGTGAGGACAGCACGGGAGCCAGGAGACACGGTGACATTGCCCTCAGCTGTGATGGCTGGAGGCGGCTCTGCAGAATGAGGAAATAATGTTGTTGGGAGGAACTTTACATCATAAAAAAAAGCAGGAACAGGAATTCAGAGCAAGTTGTTACTTTCTTGCTCTGTCTCTATTATGTAGAGACATGGAATATTTTGCAGTCATGGGGAGCAATTTTGCAGACCAAGCACATTTTTGGGAAACTAACATTTAATAAAAATCTGAGAAGGAACATATATTTTTGGTGTTTACCAGGCTAGAAGGGTCTAATGAAAGAAGCTTCCCATTTGTATTATGGGAAATGCAGGATTGAGTAATTCTGTGACAATATTATGACAACTTTATGAAAATACAATATTAAATTGCCCTTTAAACAAAAAAGTTAATAAAATGTTATTTTTCACTTTTTTCACAGGTTGTACGAAAGTAGCCCTTGTCTGGTAGGAACCTTTATCATCTGCATAAGCAGTTTAAATAATCCATATTTCATCACCAAATGCAGCAAATTGATGTCTTTCTAATCCTCATATGGTGCATTGTTTAAACTACAGTGTGTGTTTGGATTTAAGAGTTTTATTTTACTTTTGTAAGGTATTACATGTAGGATATCTTACATGTGTGCAACAGAAATGTAATTTTTTTTAAAAATCTCCTATTAGAATGATGAATCTTCAGTCCTTTTCATATACTAATTCTCTCTCTCTTACACTATCTCTGTCTTTCCTCTCGTCATCATGTTGAAAACAATCCCATGAGCCTCAGTGCGTCTTCAATCATTTTTAGTCAAGGGTGAGCCAACGCAATGCAGGGGAAAGGAGAGAGAAAGAGAAAATCGGGGCGCGGAGGTAGCAAAGGCTTTGGCACTGATACAAGGAGGATGCTGGAGATTTCAGCACAGGTCCTTGGGATTAGGATGACATAACTTTGGCAACTGAGTGGGTATTATATGTGTTTTTCTGTGTGTTCAATTATTAAGTGTGGAGGCCTGTAATACTGTTCAGAATATCACTGACAAAGGTAAAAGAAAGATGGACAAACTAAGTCCCATCTCCACCTTTGGACTGCGAACATGTTGGGTGAGTTAAAATACTGACTTACGTTTAGACATTACACAGATCCCTGCCTGGCTCCCTCTCTCCTTCTTCAGTTTCCCAAAGCATCTTTCAACTACCTCTCACTCTCTTTTGTTCTGCACTCCACCTTCTGCTTGGCGTTCATCATGTTGATGGAGCTCCAGTAAATTTCACAAAGCAGGAAGTTTTTTTGGAAAGCAAAATTTGGACAAAGAGACTTTTACCTACAGCATTGGGACTCATGTGGTGTCAGCTCTGGGGTTTCAAATGGAAAGGGCTCAGTTGGGGGGAAAAAAGCACTAAAGAGGATTTTGGAAAAGGCAAAAAAAAATTGTTTTCCCCAGCGGTGAAATTAAAAGTATAAATCACTATATGATCCCACTGGTTTTGTCTGTGCTTAAAGCTTTGACATCATGATGATCACAAAATTAACCATGCAAGTAATTTATTACATGGATTATGAATTTCTCTGTGAGATCGTAAATTGTTAGGCATTTATCATTGTGGTGCTGTTGCATTGAAAGTGTATAAGAGTATAGCCACCTAAACTATACCATTACTATTTTTCTTGGTCCACAGCCTGGAACTTACTTAAAGCTTTATATGTATTCTCACCTTACATTATATTTACATTCCATTACTTACAAATCAGGCACACAAATCATACCATAAACCTCATGACATGAGGCATGGATTACAATATCATGTTAGGGTCAAATTTTCCTTAAAGCAACATTCATTCTGCCAACATGCAGGTTCTCTGCGTGTGATCCACAGCAAGAGAGCTTGAACCCAGTGAAATCCAACTCACATCAACTGTCACTTGGATTCCAAAGTGTAAGTGTGAGTTTGTGTGTGTGAGCATGTGTGTAAACCTATCGAGCGTGACAAACTTCTTGCTGCATCATTTAGCTCAAAGTATTTTGCATCTTAAGTGTGGATTTCTAAACATGAATCAGTACATTAAAGTCAATACTTTTTAATGTAAAAAATTATATCAACGTGTTTTTCCAAAACTATCGTTAAAATATTTTTAGTACTGAAAGTAAAAAAAAAGTCTTTGGGGAAAAATGAGAAATGCTCCTTTTTTCGTCTCAGGCGGCTTGAGGGGCGTCTGCGTGTCTGTGTTTGATCGACAGCAGCTGGCAGGCTGCCAGAGTGCCGATGTTACACCATAGGGAATGAGAGACAAAGCAAACTGACTTGCGTTGTAGCCTACATGTCATGGGCAGACAGCGTGCTGTTAATGGTATTGAAGAGGAAGGAACACATCTACGTAGACGGATACTTAATATCGGTATTCCATTGAAGTAATGCAAAATTAAAATATCTCCTTTTTGGTTATCTGATTTTTTTTCTTAAAGGAGAACAAAGGTTGTGTTTTACCGAGCAGATATGTATGCTGTAGAAGTCAAAACAAAATGCTATTTAATTTCAGTTGGATTTCAAATTGCGCAATATTCTGTAAATTAACTTTGCTTCAGTTAATTTCTTTTAATAATATGTTTACTAGTTGTCATAGTTGTACTCAACATAATATATTTGTGCTGACAGAGAGTTTAGATTTTCTGAGGACTGCCTGCTTGTAATCAAATATGTTGAATAAGTTGCCTGAGTCTTGGTATGTGTGCTTACCTGATACATCTAGGAAGGTGCGAGCTCTTCCTGTCCCAGCAGTACTGATAGCAATACACTCGTAGTAGCCCTCATCCTTCAGAGTTACCTGGGCTATCACCCATGATGCATTGTCAGACTCACTAGAATCAAAAGGAAGAACATTCAATACCTTTATCTTCACTGTTCCTTGAGAATTATGTTGAATCCATTTTATGTGCTACTAACTCATCCCTCGATCGGATGGAAATCCAATCAGATTTAGTCACACAGGAGGGCAGAGTTGGAAGCACAATGTGCAAGTTTTAACCTCCAACAGAGTTGGAAGGTGGGAAGGAAGCACAGTTTGGATCCATTCTGTGTGTCATTCTGCCGGCTGGAGAGTAATCTCTCAGAAGGTTTCAATAGATTTGCATGAAATGTGGAACCATCAGCCATCAGCCAAAGTGTTATGGTTTCTCAGCATGTAATGACGGAACAGACTATCATATCGTCATCAAACTCTCAGCTGAGAGAAGAGGGGGCGAACCCTTCATCATTGTCCCAATCCAACACCACAGTGCATCTGTGGAGCTCATTTCCAGCTTACTGAACAAATACAGTTCTGACTAAACATATGTTGCAGAAATTATCTTCTGAAATGCTTCAAAGGTGGCTAAGACTTTAACAGATGTATTCCACGTCACAGCCATATAAATGTGTTATTCTTCTGACTTTAAACAGGTTGGAAATGGGACATGGATAAAACAACCTTAAGATGAAAGTACATCACATGTAACTTGCATATATTGACAGTTAATCAGTTTTGGCAGAGGTATTCACTTGACAGCATGTTTTTTCCTCTTGATATCAAAACCTTTGGGATTTTGCTTATATTTGAGAAGAGCAACAGAGGAGGGGTCCCTCATCTATCTCGTAAGAGTTAAAATAGAGGGTTTATGGATAGAGAGTGGTGTGCGCTGCACTGTCTGTAAACTCCCTTGTAGCAAATTTTTTATATCAGGTTACATTAATAGCCTACTTAATGTTCCCCCACCCCACTCACCTGAAGAGCTGGTCCACCCCAAGTCGTTTTCCATCGCTACTGAAGCGCAGAGTGAAGGGGAGCAGGCTCTCTACCTGGCAGTGGACAGCCCCTCTCTGCAGGTAATAACCATGACTTGTGGCTGGCATCAGCACTTTAGGGGCATCTAAAAGAGAGATAAAGGCAAAAAAACAATGAATCTCTGAAATTACTAAATAATTCCACACATCTAAATATGGGCGACATCACTGACCAGGTATAATGCTTGAGAAGGAAACACTGGAGACTCTCTGGAACGGGAAGCCTTCACGGTCATATCCCGTCACTCGCAGGAAGAAGGCCTCGTTGGGTGGAATGAACTCTGTGATGTTCCAGAGGCTGAATGGCTCGCGGTCAGGGTAGTAACGGATTGGCAAAGTTTTGATCACTTCGCCCTTGATTGACAGGAGCTCTACCCTGTCAGCCCGAGCAGGAGGTGAGAGTCCAGTGGTGTTCAGAAGGATGTGTGTGGGAATACCTGGAAAAGACAGTATCAATGACATACTGTATGCTTTAATGTCCAAAAGCTGAACACAACAGGTGAAGTCATGCTGTTTTTTTAACAATTTGCTAAGGTTGATCTCACTGACCTTGAACTGGCCTACTGGAGGTCTTTTTGAAGTCCAGGGTGGGGTTTCTGGAAAACCCGGCTCGGAAGTCAATGTTGCTGAGACCTGAGATACGAACTGAGTGTCTTCCTTCACTAGAGGTCTGTATTAAAGAAAGGGGACATGTACATTTACAGATACAGTATATATGTTCAGAACTCGGCTTGTATGTCAGAACTACTGGTTAGTATATCTGTGTTTCTGGCGTCCATTATAAGATTTTGCCTTAAAATCCAGTATATATATACTCACATCTTTATTATTTAAAAACTAAGTAGTATAAGATGGTTGGTACAAATTGATTTGGTCAAAAAACCCGGCTGACACTTGATGGTGATACATTTTATATAACTCAAGAAAACTAAATATAGAAGAGTTTTTTTCATCAAAGGCAGAACTGAGTGGTCTAAATGACAGACACAGCACTGGGACTGTTATGTAAAAGCCTTTTGTACTTCAACCATCCCTGCATGTATAGACAAGCCACTCTAAGTAAGTCATGGCTGACTGTCGAATGCCAAACACCCGAGCATATAAAACATCATCAATTTAGAGATGACCCATTCAGTTTGACATTCATACTTTAATTAAACAAACACGACCACTGTAATCAAAGAGTGCATCATGTGGTTATCATTGCGTGGCGGTCTTTTGAAGCTCTGAAGAAATAGAGACAGAGTAATTACAATGAAATATAGGTTGGTGAGTGATGGAAACGCCTCATCTTAGGTAAAACACCTAGGAGGTGTCACAGACATTGACTCACAATGCTGATTGAGGCATGCATACCTACACTGTCATTTGCAATTGCCTAAAATGAAAGAGAATGTGTGGATTTACTGTACTTTACAATTACTGAGTTCAACCTGACATAAACTGAAATTCCCTGTGAAAAGAAAACCACCAAACAGGGTAAAGCGGTGCACTTAGGCAGACACATACCAAGCTAGAGATGAAATCGCTCAAACAATGAGGTAATACCAGGACAAAGGGGATCCGGCACAGCCTTAAATGCTAATGCCTGCCATCATGAAAAACAATACATGTCGTGGTCATCAAACCTGCTTTAATGGCTACCATGGAATTACCCCGGGTCATTAGTTGGTTGTAAATGAGGCCATAATTAGGGGAGAGATCGTCTAAAGGTCACGCTCTTACCAAAGACAAGAAGGGTCCCTGTCATTAAAGCTATCCATTTCCCAATTTCCCACCCAACCGGACAGATTGACCAGTCTCAAACACACCCTCACGCAGTTCAATCAGTACGTGTATAGCTGGCATCAGATAACTGATACAGAGGTTTACACTGAACACCTTCTGATGTGATTCTTTAGAACACATGCAAAGAGAAAACTGTTTAAGTTGTCACTGTGTGTGGTTTGATTTGCTAGAAAACTGACCTAGACACACTATTATGATCCGAAGTGAAGTGACATGTGATTTGAGATTCTTTAAAGGTTACGTTACATTTATCTAATGTGTTGTATGTATCATGATGATGAAGTGCTTTTAATTTTAAATATATCATAGCAATCTACAATCTAAGTAGAGCATTGAGACCAAATTTGCAAAACATGATCTCAAAACATTATCATCAAGCAGCAAGAGGGAACAGGATGGAGTTAACTTGAAAATGTTGTGTAAAGTTCAAAAACATTGTTAAGTCTTTGTTTTCTATGCATTTGGTCCTTTAAAATTACTGTCCTGCTCCTTTCCCCCCCATTATTCAATGTTATGTTTTGTTTTGTGTTCAGCAGGATACCTGGCCACTGTCTACACACTGGGGAAAAGAATATAAGAAGAGACAGGAGCAGAAAAAGCAGACACAAAGAACAAGAGGAGGGAAGGTTACCGGTGCTCGTCCTTTGAGCAGTTTGCATGCTTCTAAAATTACAGCCTTTCCAAACTACTATCATGGGCAATTAATTCAATTCAACTTAAATGTACTCATCAATGCTGAGGTCACTGCAGCACGAAGAAGTCTCACCTGGGTGACTCATATATTTAAACACACACACACACACACACACACACACACACACACACACACACACACACACACACACACACACACACACACACACACACACACACACACAGTCTCACACACAGTCTCACACACAGCCACAAACCACAAATAGAAGAGCTGGCATCTGTCTGCGCACACCTGGTATAATTTCCTCTTAGTGAGAAACAGAAAATTACATAATTTATTGCACATTGATTACACTTATTTGCACACTAATTGCACTTAGTAACAGTTGTAGAATATACTGAATTCAGCACAAAGTGAATGTAAAGTAAGCCGGTAAGGTGTAAAACTAGGGCAAAACTGAAGAAGCGGGCGGTGATACTGGGGTGAGCCCACCTGCTACACTCCACCACAACATCCAATTAAAGGCAGATTAAAATTAATCAAATTCCTTTTCACAGACAATCTATGGCCTGGTTCTTACACTGGGGTGTCATGGTCTATTAGCCTTACTGAAACCCAGCATGGCAGAACAGTGAAATCCCCCAAAAGTATTTATCCACATTTCTTTAGATGTCCTGGGAAACATGGCTGCAAATGAGAGGGAGATATTTTAGCTTGCAAGTCATTAAGAGTGGTGTGGTGGACTGAGGTTGAAAAAGGCAGTGTCCAAGTTGAGAAATGGCTGAAAAACAAGATTTATTGGGACTAAAGAAAAAGAGAACGGGAGCTCCGCCTATTCTCCGAGGGAGATAATTAGAGGAGTAAATGCGTTGGGAGGAAGAGGAAAAGAAGATAAGTGACAGAGAGAGACCCATGATGTTAGATGAGACAGGGAGTAAAATGAGAGGCAAACAGACAGAAATGAGACAGGAGGATAGTACAGCTCACCATATGTGAATAGAAATCAAAGACCTCAATCAAAGACTTCTGATCTGGTGTTTAAACTGATATTAAAGACAGCAAACAGTGATACAGAACTGTTCATCTTTGAGCATCTTTTAACCCGTAACGTTTTCCATTTACAAGTAACCTCAATAGAAAAAAAAACGGGTGTTATGAAAGCCAAAAATCCAATCTAAACAATCAATCAGAACCTGAAAAAAAATCTGCTAGTGGTAATGCAACATACTCCAGAGTGTTTTCTAGTCTCTTAAACACAGAAGGAAAAAGACATCTACAGTAAGAAATGTTGAGCTCCTGCCAGTTTTTCTGTGTGACCAGAGAAAGGGCTTCATACACCGGTGTTTAGAGACAGACCACAGCATGAGATTAACCTGTGGGTTAAGTGCAGACAAAAATGCATTGCTGATTGAATGAACGTTCTCCATTCATGTTACTTTTTTTAGATACTTTATACATCCAAAAAATGTAAATGCATGCGATGCAAGAATAAGAGGCACAACAAGAAAGAGACAATGTAATCGTTTTCGTGGAAGTTTCATGTTGCCCGAGAATAAAAAGAGCCTAGAAGTGTAGAAGTGCCAGAACAAATCACGGAAAATCCAATCTTTAAGGCATCCTGTTATCCTCAAAACTGCATTTTTCTTTAAAAGGAAACTCAGAGATGACAGTGTTCCATCGAATCTCTTCCCCTGTAAATCAAACACGTAACACAGTTATGCAGAGATGAGGAAAAGTGTCCTAGAAGGAGTCCGCAGAGAATACAGGGGCCACCGGGGCCCCTTCAACAAATCACTCAGGTAAAAATGCTTGTCATTTCCCAACATCTGGCATTGACAGTGCGGGCGGTCAAATGCGTAATCTTTTATGCATTACCTCGTCAGCAGGGTGCCAATACCTTCAACTCTGCAAGGGACAAACGACAGCAAAGGTGCCCCAAACTAAAATGTAGCACGTTGTGTTGACAGCAGTGTCCTTGAACATACTTTATCTTCCTCTACCAGGGCTGTCCTAAAAATCGTCTCAGAGCTCAAATGTGTCTTTCTGATCATGTTTTTGTTTGCTCGGAGATGCTTTCACCAGACGTCACGCATGTTAAATTGAAAACATATCACTGTACCTCAACATGCCGATATATCACTGCAGTAATTCAACTTAAGAACCTTCCTCAAGGGCACAACTCCCTCCCAGGGTGTGAGTTGTGACCTAATTTCAAGGTTACAGTACTGAACTATTTGCAGTACGTCTTTTTAAAAGACAGTTCAAGCTATAGGGAATTGTTAATAGAAGCCTGTAATATTACACACATTCCCTGAAAGAATGAATTGTTTACCTTGATGGACCACATCCCAGGCTGTGGGTCCTTGATGTTGACAACTTTTGCAGAGTTGGGAATGTGCAGGAGCTCAGTCAGGCCGTCACTCTTCCCCATGAGCTTCCCTGGAGGCCAAACATGAACACTGAGATGTTTATTCACCTGATCTGCAGCTTTGACTGATACAAATTAATTATTAACACTTCTGGATGCATGGCTTCAAGTTACATATAAAATATTGAACGTTAGTTATCAACATATATAGATGAAATATATGGTTTTAGCATTCACAGCATACTGTAAGTGAATGAAACAACAAGTGCTAAATTAGTGGACCCCAAATGATGTTGGAATCAATTCCATCCTTCAAAGATCTTTTTGTTTTTGTGTGTATCTCTTAGCTCTATCTGGTCTGTGTACTGTACTTCTACCTCTACAGTTAACTTCACTTCCTAAAAGTAAAATGTCCTCCTCTTCTTTAAACTCCTCCTGTATGATTGTGAAACATTAATTCAAAATAGTCTAAAAAGCTTCTCTTTGATTTAGAGAGACTGACACCAGACCTGAAGTTAACACTTTGTCTGCTTTCACAATCTATTGTAGGTGCGCTGGAAGTATTTTGATGCTGCATTATCACTGTTGGTATCATTATATATGCCAACAACAAAACAGGCCCAAGTAATAACCACCACACTGATTTTCTTTAAGTATTTTACAGGTAATTTTTCTGTATTACAGTATTTTTTTACTGCAATTCTGGTCTTTGCTTTCACATGTGAAAAATGGCCTTCAAGGACTGGACAAACTAAAATGAAAACACTACTTCCTTAATGTGCAAAACACCTATATTCATATTTATAACATAAATCATAGCTAATATACACAATATCAATATATAACTAATTAATGTACAATACATACACAAGAGTTTGGTTAGTTTATATATAGATGAGCAATACATTTAAGAAAAACTCAACATAAAGTGGTTCAGTAAGATGCCAGGCCACCACGACCGGATACAATGACTTCCATGCTGCTTGTCACAGACTCATTAAGTCCAACTGATATTTATTCCCTCATCTGGTGTTTTCACAGTATGATGTGGTGGAGAGAGCTGTATTACAAATCTCCCATAGATGTTCAGATGGGTTGAGATCTGAAGACTGTGATGACCATAACAAATTATTTAAATTATTCCATGCTCATCAAACCATTCAATGAGCCCTCTTACCCTGTATTGAAATATCTGCATTTGTTATGTTTCTCCACTCGTGTTTTTTAGTTTTTTTCTTTGTATCTTATCTATCTTATTTTTATTTCCATGTCACCAATCTGTATATACATATTCATTATGTAATGGTAATTACATCAATCTGTGAATATTTGAATCCCACTGACAAACTGTTTATGTATGGTAACACTTATCATACCCTGGGGATTTTTTATCTCAATGTTAGGTGCTGGGCCGCTGAGGGCCACAGTGACTTCCTTGAGGCTAGGGTCAAAGGGCATCTGCCAAGTGTTGCTGGCCCCACTGAAGTGATCAGTGGACAGCAGGTGGACCTTGGATGACTGCACCGCCTCCTCCACCCATTTCAGAACCTACAGCGAAGGGAAAGAAGTGTAAAGAATGCAGGAATAACAAATCTTTTATAGTGGCTAATGTATTCTGTCTCTACTATGGTATAGACACTAGATAAGGTAGTCTATTTTAAAACCCCAATGTGTAAAACAACATGTGAAAATAACATTATTAAACAAAGTCTCTTTCTTCATTCTTAAATATGAATAATCTACCAACTGAGACACACATACATTTACCCCCTTGGCTGCACACAAGGTCATCCCCTAAACATGTGCAAAGCTTTCATCAGAAAGTTTCTAACATTCCCCCGTGTCCCGCTGCATCCCTGTGTCCCCCCTGTCTCTATGGAGAACTCAACAGCTACTGTGTAAGACCCAGACCTAGACGCTATTTAACCCATAATATGTAAACCAGGCAATTCTGACGTGAGAGTAAAATGATACAGCACAGTCAAAGTCTCAGGGTAAAGTTGGGTGCACAAAAGAAATCTGATTGATTTGACTCAAATATACTGAATGCTTGATTTGTCATGAATTAGTATCCATTTTTTTTTTCAAGAAACAAGCATTTTTAAAATAAACACCGCAAACAAACCAAACCATGGTCAAGATATTTGAAACTATTATCTCTCAAAATAACTGCTGTAAAGCTGTAAAAGTAGTGTTGCATTTGATCCTCCAAAACATTTCAGTGAAAATGACACTGCTGATGAGCAAATATAACATAAAGACAAAGCGAGAGTGACAGAGAAAGGTCAATAAAATAGATTAATAGAGAAATGGGAGTATTTCCAAAAAGACGGGCAAATAGCAAAGGACTCTCATGCAGTCTTATAGAAAATTGTTCAAGATTGCAAATCCCTTCCTCCACTAACAAGGACTCTTATCTTATAGTAATAAAACAGCAACATTATTCAAACTTCATGCTTTGACTCACTGCCCAGTCCATGACTGATGATTTACACTTCTTGGAAAGGTTAAAAAGAGCTACGGTACGCATCAATCAATTCAATGTTTCCAGCATATTTGATCTGGAGTCCAGACTTGAACATGGACACAGCAAAATACATAGAAAGGGCTGTAAAACCTTCTACTGCTATTTAATTTACACAGCTTAAGGGCAGAACCCAGGCCAAGCTGAAATGATGTGAATACTTTGACCAAAGGACTTTCTTCTTGAGCAGAAGGGCAGTTTCCATTCAGCGATACTCTTACCTCATTGACCTGTTTCTTGTCTAGATGGAAGACCTGGCCAGAGCTGGTGGAGGCGATCTCCTCGTAAACCTTGTAGCCGATGTGAGTCCTATCATCACAGTCTCCTGTCAGCACAAACACCACCTACACACACACATATATATGAAAATGTGACCAATTTATCGTTTAAGCCTATATATGATATACTTTATACTGCAGTAATATCCAAACCTGTGACTGTTTCTGCTGAATGAGCTGCAGAACTTCATGGGTCAACTTATAATCTTTGGAACGGGCGTCTGTGAAAACATAAATAAAGGATCCTGGCAAGGAGATCTCCAAGGCAATTTTAATGGCGCCAATGCTCATCTCCGGACAGTCACCGCCTCCCTGAGAAAGAGAAGGATATCATCATCAAATAGTGTGCATTGACATATATATGTGTGAGTTTGTGAGCCACTAACAGAGTTCTCTGATATATTCTCTACATTTAGTTATTAGTGTTTATTAATGTATGCAATAAATAAATAGCACCAACATTATGTCTCTAAAAAGATTGAATGTATATCTCTCTCTCTTAAAAAAGGTAGATGGCCTTCCATCTAGAGCCTGGTTCTGCTCAAGGTTTCTACCAGTTCTTCCTGTACCCAAGTTTTGTATTGCCATTGTCGCCCAAGTGCTTGTTCATGGTAGAATGTTGGGTCTCTGTAAATGATGAGTACAGTCTAGACCTGCTCCATATGAAAAGTGTCTCAAGCTAATTTCTGTTATAATCTGACGCTGTATAAATAAATTGAATTAAATTGGTAGAAACACCACATCCATGAACTGTGAAGCCTTTAAAAAACATGCCGATAAAAATAGACAAAGGGGTGTAAAAAATATCTCAAACCATTACTGACAGCCGCAGCCAACACAGTTAAAGAAAATGTGTGACGGTATGAGTGACTGTGAGTGTTCAATATGTTTTTCTCATCCACTATTCTGTCTGTTTCTTTGTCTTGTTGGTGAGGTCAAAGACAAATTTCCTCTGCAGCATTCCAACCGACAAATTTCTGTCAGAGGGGTTCAATAGCTAGCTTATATGCATCACCCCAAGAGTAACATCTGGAATGGAGTGACCCATGATTGTTGGCCGAGGGGTGTGTGTATGAAGAGACAGGAGTCCTCTGTCTCTCCCGAACCCGAACCCCCCCCCCTCCATTCCCCAATTGTCCCCAACACTAAGCCTGATAACATCGCTGTGCACTTTTGTTCTTGTGCCTTACAAATATGTAGCGTTGCCAAACATTTAACATAACATAACCTTTAACCTTTCAATATCAAGATAAATGTCAATTCTAAAGAGTATCTTTTCCATGCACCCTGGCCAAAACCTCTTCAGGGGTTGTGCAGGTGAAAAGGTGAGGGGAGGAAAAAACAGACTCAGGAATGAAGCAGTAAGTGAGAGGAAACTGGATCTCTTCCATTCTACACACAACACGCTCGAACACCAGATTAACTGAGGCGCATGCCAAGGATGCAAAGACACTTGCCAAAATCTTTTTCTTCAAAGGACAGACCTCTGAATGCTACTTATCTCTGTCCTTGTCTGTCCAGCTCTCTGTCATACATAGACATGAAGAGTCCCAGCTTTGCAGTTTTTCTCATTTGTTCAAGTAGTCCACAGCAGGGTTTCTGCTCAACTTCCTTCTGTACAACTTCTTTTCTTTCTCCAAGTGATTACACAAAAATGTAAACTTGGTAGAACTCTGTTTAGCTGTCGAGCCATTCTCGGTTTTTGTGATTGTACATTTGTTTGTAATGGTGCAGGAAGGCAAATAAACATAGGATAAAGATTAATTTGCAACAGTAAAGCTAACATATGACCAAAGCCATGAGTGTTAGAACCCCCAACAAACCCCAACATTTATATGAAGGATGAAAACTAATTCCAAGTCTTTTGTAAAAGTAAATCATTGTTTTGATCTTCTTTCATCATTCAATGTAGACTGACCAATCAGCTAACAAATGTTCCTGCCCAGCCATCTGGTATGACCACAGACTACTGCTTTTATCTAGGCTAGATGACCTAATGCTGCTGCAGCCATTTGATGAATGAGATCTCTGAACCCACCTGAACGTACAGCTCTCTCAGCTCATACTGGAACTTCTTCGGATCTGTTGTGAGTGTTACCGGTCCAATCTCTGCAAAGAGACAGAAAGAAAGAGGCTCTGTGATTAATAGGGCCAAAGGCTGATGTCTGCATCAGATGAATAACCGAAGCATTTTTGTTTCCCAAATTCTTGTCCTTAGCCAAATATTGCTTTTGGCAGAGGTGTACGGATGTCCAGATTAAAATGTCACAATATGAACTGCAGCAAGGAAAGGAGATATATTTAACTGACAGAGAAAGAAAGAGGGAAATGTGAGGAAGATACTTCTAGACTGATAGATGAGATGATAAAGGTAAAGAGCAATGCAAGAGCAATGAAAAGCAAGGTTGGAATTATAGTCTTAAAATGTTTCTCAAGACATAAAATGATGATGAAAATGTGAAGTTCTGTACTAGTAATAAACACACATATGAATTCTGAAAAGTCTTCCAAGTCATTTAGTCACTGATGCAGGATATATTGTAAAACAGAGCAGACAAAGATGCTAATTGTTTAATCGACTAATTGTAACAATCCTCTGTGCCATTCCTTTTGTTATTGGCACTTCTTTGGTTGCGGACGAAAGACCTTTTCATTCAGTTATTGTAATGTTCTTTAGTCAATGTCTGCTTTGGATTTGGCCGAAGTGGGGCCTCTTTCACTGTACCATGAAAGTAGAGCACTACCTCTAGATAGGGACAACATGGCCTGTGCTCTGTACCTCTGCCAGTGTTGGTAGTCACCGCTGTTTCTTAGCTTACTTTGTTCTATCCGTTAATGAGCTGCTAAGCCTCTTCTTGAGTCAAACTGTGTGACTTCAGCCACTGCAGCTGTGCTGTGGAATGAGCCTGATGAGGGGCTGCAAAAAGCACACACACGTAGGCACACATACTGCAGTTTTGCACATGCAAGCACATTGGAAAACAAGGTTTCCCTTGTTGAAGAGAGGGCAATTACAAAGGATCCCTGGCTTTTGAAAAAGGATACAGTTTGAACTGTTTTACAACGGTCTTAAATTGTGTCTAGAGGCCAGGGCCCACATTTAGTGGACTGCTGAGACTCCTTAAACATAATTATCATTGAAAACCTTCTATTCTTCTTCTATCTAAAGTGATTTTTTAAAAAGTAAAACATTAAGGTTTTTGAGTTTGCAATGAGGAATCGTGAGCATTTCATTTTCTTTGCAACCAGCATCACTGTACATTTCTTCTTGAAAGCACTCCACATACCCTTTTAATTTCGATAATAACATACACAAAGAAGCTTTTTCCAAATGACCCAGATTTTGGCATCCATGTATATCCTCAAGGTGGAGAGTGAAGGAACATTTGCGGCGTTCAGAGACGCTTTTTAAAACTAACATGGAAATGTGTCTGGCTGCTCTGAACGGAACATGGATCTTGAGCCAAACTTTTCAGAGATGGAAAAGCTGACATCTCTTTCCCTATGGGAGAAGTTCCCATGACTGTTGTGAGTATTCTTTAGTTTGGTTGTGGTGATTCTAACAACAGCCACTGTCTTTGATCAGGAACTGTGGAAAACCATTGCTAATACTCATTACCTATAAACAGTGTGAGACGACATGAGCCTAGCTCTCCAAACTCTACTTGTGTAACAATCTTTAACTTTGACATATCAAGCGCGCACACTGCTTTTCATAAAAAAAAAACTTTCTTAATTACATTTAGAAATTAGAGCATGCCTGCTCCTTTTCAGTGCCAGTGCCAAAGTTGAGCAGTTAAAAACATTCCTGCCTGGGAGATTCCCAGTTCCATCAGTCCAGTGTAACTGTTGGGGATGAAGTGCCTTACCCAGGAGCACCTCATGAATTGTGGGTAAGAGAAGGGAAATCATTACAGGTTAATTTCCACAAACAAATCTTCCCTGCAGATCTGGAGAGTAAAACCAAACCCTTGCACAACATATCAGAACCTTTTTAGGCAAATAAAAGCTATTTTATTACATAAAAACATGTTTGAGGACATGGGATGGTATACATGACTACATGTATAAAGGAAATCTTAATGCGTTGTTCTGGCTTCCACACAGGAAATAGTTTTAATGCTTTCTCTGTGATGACAACAAGGATCACATAAGTGGCATGAACATGGCCAAGAGAATGCTCTAAAGTCTGACAAGAAGTAACAACAAAAGAGAGGAAATGACCTGCATCGCATCCTGTTTTTCTTTATCTGTTGTGTAAATGGTTGAGTGAAATAGATTTGAAATAGTCCTAAATTATCAAAACAATTGAATCCACCTTTATTAGTCGTCCAGCATTCATCCGTAATGCTAACTGTAAGAGCATGCATTTGCAAATCGCGTGTAAGCACGCACAGAAAGTCTAATGGGATGGAACAAACTGGGCAACTTCCCAATGTCAAACTTAGTTTCACCTCCACAGACATTCGGTCTTAAAGTAATTAGCTGGGAATCATTGTGGAGTGAGTTTCTCTTTTCTAACATCAGCAGTGAGGAATTCCAAGGGCAATGCATTGAAAGGTCACACAGCCTTTAATGCCTTTCAACCAAATTAATTCTGAATTCTGGCAGCAATACATAAGACAGGAGAGCTTCATAAGCTGCTACAGTACATGACAGATAATGGAAAGAGGCATTGAACGAACTTTTCTTCAAAGTTGTGACCATGACATGATGCGACAGTTTGGGAAAGTTCTGCTCTTTAAATGCTCTGTGCTTCCAAGATCTTCTGCCACAGTGGGGAGAGTTTAAATAGCAGTGGCAGTGATCACATTTACCGTTGTTCTTTTTTCATTCCTGAAGGCAAAGACCAGAATGTTCCTAACTCACAATGTCTCTGGTTTATAAACACCTAATCACAAAGCTCACAAAACCTACAGTCCATCAGCTACCTAAGGAACCCTGAAACCGAACCTTCTGTTCATCAGTACCAGCAGTAACAAAGTCACAGGGCTGTGTTATTTTTCCTACTTACAGGCACCAATTCATTTACAATTTAAGATTATTATTAACAAAATGTACCCAATAAGCCCAGTTTTAAAACTGATTTAATGAGCTATGTATGTATGTAGTTATTTACCTACTAAATTAATGGTCAGGTAAAGGAGATTCTATGCCTCCCCATCCAACAAAATCAGACAGGTTCCACAACATGTAGCTGTTACAGCACTTAACAGCAACTGAGGCCGTAAACACACATTGCTTTCTGTCATTCTGCTGACTCAGGGTAAAGTCTGCCAGAAAGAGAGTGGCTGTCATCCTGACTGTCAGCTATTAGGCATAATTCACTGAATCAGGCCCACTGAGAAAACACATGTGAAATAGCACACAGTGCAAATAGTGTACATCAGTGAGGGAAATGTCCAGTACTATACATGCTGCATACAAAGGAGTAAACATGTTTGCAGACACATGTGTGAGATAAGGCACGCAGATCTACTTACACTCTTGACATATAAATGAACACACAAACACAAACAAATAGGCTGTGGATAAAAGGTCAACAACATAGTACTCTGTAATTACCTCCGTATAAGCAGCCATCACTCTTAACAGAGGGCACACATGTTTCTCTTGGGGAGAGGCAACAAAACTAAATAGATCTGAGTACACTGCGTGCAAACAACAATGTGCAGTACTTAATTGTTAACATTCTTTCTTTCGTAATTGTTAACTCTCTTTTTATTCCATTTATTAAACTATTAACTTTATTGAAGTTAGTAGAGTATCTATTAATTCTTAATGTCTGTCATAGGGTCCAATTCCCGGCAAAATTAGATGAAAACATTCACAGCACGCAGCAAGTTTACCAAAACCTCCTTCAGCTCAGACTCCAGCAGGCAGCCACCAGAACATTACAGACAGATCTGGCTTTGCTGCCCCCTTAGACCTGCAGTCGGAGCTCCGACGGAAGGTGGAGAGCTCTTCCTCCGCCCAGGGGCAGAGCTGCTCCGCCTGTCCCCGATGGGAGCCAACTCCAACACCACGCTGCTGGACGGGAAGTGCGGGAGAACCAGAACCAGGACTGCACAGAGCTGACTCTCAGACTCTACTGCAGTAAAATTCGATTTTCTAAAGGGAATCTGGTGGTCAGAAACACTAACGCTTTTGTCCACAGGGACCGCCAAAATCAACACAAAACAAAAGTTACTCGTCGCTTTGACTGTAAATAATGTTAACTTTCTATTCCATTATTTTCTTTTTAATTCCTCTTCCTTTTTGCTTGCCTTTTTGATGAGGATATAAATCCCTAATTGCATTTGGTTAAATTGCTTTACTCAGATACAATGGTGAAATCAGCCTGAAAGAATTTCTCAAACAGGAAATTGCAGCCTTGCGAAAAAAATGAGATCATGCTTTTTAACCAAGTTCATATGTATTGCCTATTTAAAAAGGAAAAGCACAGTGGAGAGGAAGTCATTATTGTCCCTCTCACGGGATAATTTCAAATGCAGTGGTTATTTCTGACACAACCATGTCCTCACTCCAAAACAATAACCACACTTGTAATGGTGCTGTATCAAAAATGTGTTCTCATACACATTTTACTATTCTTTTCCTCTCGAGCTGTATGAGGTTCAAGAAGAATTCATCAAATAAAGTATTAAAAAAGAAATTAATTAAAGTACTGCTTCCAACATCCGACCACCTGTCATTTATATTCTCCGTAATGCATCAAAGCCTGTCAATGTTCTCATCGGTCAACATAAAATTATCACATTTTGGCTTGATGCAATATTCAAAATCTCTCCTTTTACTCTTTCCTCTGCATTGGATTGAAAGCTTATCAGTCACCAAGCTGCAGAAATTCCTGCTCAATCCTTTATTACAGTGCCTCCCTATGTGTCTCACTTATTTCTTCTTCACCCTTGCACTTTTAAACTGCATCTCTTACCCTGCCTGACTTCACCAGCTGCCATCTGAGGTTCTGCCATCTGAGGTTCTGCCATCTGAGGTTCTGCCATCTGAGGTTCTGCCATCTGAGGTTCAGCCCGGAGCGACAGAGCTGACGACAGGCTTGATTTCAAACCACCACAAACTGAACTTGTGATGGAAACTTCTTCCTACAACCGACTGAGAATGCAGGACCACCAGGCACCTAAAGTCTAGTTGCGGCGCTACCTCTCTTGTTTCACTTCATTCGACCCAATTGGATCTGTCTTGGAAAGATGTGCCCCAAAACCACAGATCTCTAATAATGGCACTCGTGAGTTCAAATGATCACACACAGGCTTTCGCACATAAACACATAGTGGGAAACCCATGCACAAACCACACAGCATGTAATCCCTCCCAGATGTATAGCCTGATGAGGAGCGTGTTCCAGAGGCAGATGACAGCTCTGAAACCTCCACCAGTCCGCCATCGGACTTAATAACTGGAGCCAAAGACAGAAGGGGATGGAGCCCGAGGGTAAGTCTTAATTGAGTGCGTGCCACGTGTGTGTGTCTGTGTGTGTGTGTGTGTGTGTGTGTGTGTGGGTGTGTGTGTGTGTGTGTGTGTGTGTGTGTTTGTGCATTTAGGATTGTCATCTATGGGGATGTGTGGTTCTGTGGTGTGGCCATTCATGCAACAAAATAGACATGGTGACTTTGCAGCAAATGGAAATCTCCTGCCTGGGTTTGTATATGTTTACGTGTGTATATACTTGCACATCAATCTGTAAGTGTGTTAAATACTACTGTAATGGTGTGTTTACAGGTCTCTGTAAAAAGTCAATCAGAAAGCTGCAGCTGATTCAGAACGCTGCAGCTCGAGTCCTCACTAAGACCAGGAAAGTGGATCACATCACTCCAGTTCTGAGGTCTTTGCACTGGCTTCCTGTCCAACAAAGAATTGACTTTAAAATCCTGCTGTTGGTTTATAAAGCACTGAATGGTTTAGGGCCTAAATACATTTCTGATCTGCTGCTACCTTATGAACCATCCCGACCCCTGAGGTCGTCTGGGACCGGTCTACTTTCTGTTCCAAGAGTCAGAACTAAACATGGAGAAGCAGCGTTCAGTTTTTCTGCTCCACAGATCTGGAACAAAGTCCCTGAAAGCTGCAGGTCTGCTGAGACCCTCAACTCCTTTAAATCCAGATTGAAGACTCAATCTGAAGACTGAAGACTTGAAGACTGTTTGCTGTTGCCTTTAATTGAACCAGATTCAAGGATCTTAATCAATTTCTGCATTTCACTACTGTATTGTATTTATTAAACTGCACTGCAACTTTTATTACATTTTTTTAGCTTTTTAATTTTTTACTGACTGTTTTTAATGTTTAAATGAATGTTCTTAATTGTTTTTAAATCTTCTTTTCTTTTGCATTATGTTTTGATGCTTAATGGTTTTAGGTGAAGCACTTTGAATTGCCTTGTTGTTGAAATGTGCTACACAAATAAACTTGCCTTGCTTTGCCTTAAATGTAATGACACAATGGAATTGTGAAAAAAAAATGCTGCTGTATTAACAATAGTAAATGTCGCCTAATTTTCTGCTTCCTATCTTTCCTGTCACTGTCCACTTTTCAGGAAAGAAGAAAAAGCATTAAAGTAATTGTATAAAACATCTGAGTGTAAAGATAACATGACATTGTTAATTTTACATGCCAAATAGTATATAATGACCTGAGAAGTGCAATATTTAACGCTAACTGTTAAGACATGCTCTTGGTAAGGTATGCTCCGCTTGTTCAAACTAAAATTATTTTACTTTGTAAAACTGTATTCTCCTGTAACCAAACAGCTTTTGCCTGCACACACACGTAAACCTCCATCATCCCTTTTAATGTCCCTGACAGCTGTGTCTCACTAAAATTATCTGAGGAAATAATTGTTGTGGTTGACAAAAGATTTCAAAATATCTGTCAACATGGGCCATCTGCGTGCTATTATCGCTCAGTGACAATAAATCCATCATAGGCAGTTAAGTTAAGGAATTTAAGGATGATTTCAACTTGTTACTGCATATTTATGTTGCTCCATTTACATCTGGTCTGAGAAAGGGTGGGGTCAGAGGCAATGATCATATTGGACCAAACAAAGATGTCTTTTTTGACGATCCATATAAACATTATCACATGTTGGCAGTCAAAGCCTGTAGTCTCATTCTCAACACAAGCTGACTGAATGTGAAGTGTGGAATTGCAAATTTCTTCAAAGAAAAACATAAAAGAAAGAGTTGAATGTGATCTTGTCTTTGTGGTTGGGTGATTGACGAGACTTTGAGTCTGAATACCAGCCACAAGAGAAGAGCGCAGACAAATGTGGAAGGAAGAAAAGGGCAAGAGTAAGTGAATAATGTATTGCTCAAAACTGGATAGAGTATTATTATATATAGAGTATATAGAGTATGTCACTGTCTGCTGTATTGCCTTCATTGAGATGATGTTCAATCTTTTTCATATTATGTCTGCATGCAACAAGAGAAGATTTATTTTCAGTGTTATAGTCAGTTTGCACTGTGTTAGAATCCATAGCATGTATTCAAAAGAAATGTCTTAGTAGAGAGTATGACGTATGCTGAACAAATTTGTGATTTGGGGCTGTGTAACATACGTCTCATCTCCACCCATGCAGCCCTTGGTCGCATGGGTGGAGATGAGACGTATTTGCTCCTTTCTATACTGTTTCAGAATTTCATTTTAGTTTTCTGAACTATTGAGTATTGTTTTATTAATATCATTTAGGATTTTTTTTACTTTTTATTTTTGAGAGCTATTGAAGATTAGTTTTAGTTTTAGTTCACTGTACGGTACAAACAAACCCACTGAGGGTTTTGTGTTTGGAGCAAAGTATGCCACAGCATCTTTCAAAAGCAGATGTTTCACATAAAAGAATTCAACAACCTCTCTTTTACTCAACTGGCTTTTCTGACAATAGAAGCTTTATTGAAGCCACACACTCCACTCGGTTCACAATGTTTTTAAACATGCTTGGTCTTCAATTAGGTCACTTTTGTTGAACATGATCTCTTGCCAGTGTCATTGACTCAAATGTCCAAAAGCATGCGGCATAACATATTCTGGGTCTGATTTCTAATTCTAACTAATTTCCTTCAAATTCCTAACTTGGTTTCTGGGCAGGGTGACGTCTTTGCATCACTAAAACGTCATCTTACAAAACTGACCCCACCACTGATAGGTTGTGTTGTGCAATCTCCCTCACCCATAATGCATCACAGCAAATAGGTCAGCCAGATGCTCATTTTATTGCCTTGACAACATATTAAGGACGGGTGGGAGGGCTGGAGAAGAGGATGAAAAAGACAATGCTGTGGCTCAGAGAGGCTTCAGGTTGTGTTAAGCCTCTAAATGCCTTTCATTGAAAAGGCAAAAACTGGCACGGGTTACAACACACACAAGAACCTCAAGGCGTAGCTACATATGGTCTCCATCGTAGAAATCCAGGCCAAAACCCAGAGACTTGGCTGATGACGACTCTATGATTCACTCTCAGAAAAATAATTATTCTACAATTAAATGTGGCCTTTTAATTGTATTAATTTGCCTCAAAAATCAAGTAAAATGCTTTAAAATGAATGGCAACAAACTCAATATTACAACCACAAAACTTTAAAGCTCATGACCAAGTATTTTATGAGTGATGCTGTAATTCCAGAGTGCTCAAAAGTGACTGGGTGGTGTTTTCTGTTTTGTGTGCCTCTTTTGTTTTACTGAGGAAATTCTAATTGTGCGTGCTGAGCAGATAAGCACTGCCGACCACACACAGATGCACACTCAGATGTCTGAGGCAGTGACTTCCAACCAGTGTGCCACAAGACTGCATTCAGACCTACCTGGGCATGTTGTTAAAATAAAATTGTTTTAATTATGAATAATCAGGTGGAAAAGGAAATTATTGTTGTGTTTTTTTTCACCAGTTTTCCGTGAGCTCATTACGTGCTTGTCATCAGTTTGACACAGAATACCTGGTTCATTAAAACAAGCTGAAGTTTCAGGAAGAATTATCCTATATTTGTAGGGAATGAACAACGATTGACATGTGTACCTTATTTTGTGTGTCGTTGAAGGGCCGTATGTTGTGCCCAGGGATTTTTGGAACATAGAAAGTGTGCTATGGCATAGAAAACGTTGGGAAACACAGTTCTGAGGTGGTCTTCATGATACATGACTTCCCCCAATTCATATCCCTCGGAGGCAGGGGGCAGAGGGCACTGACAGCCTGACCTTCAGCCTTGCAGCCTGTACTTCAGATTCCCAAAACACTTGTCTGGTTCAGACGCATTTGCCACAATTAAAACCACACAGGCCTGCATGTCAGTCAACCTTCTATTGCCTAGTTGTTTCATCTCTACTCCTTTCCCTTGCTTCTATCTTTATGTCCTTTCCTCTGGTGCCGACACATGTCACCAGTTGTGCGGCCTTTCAGTAAATGCTTTAAGTTTGTCTGGAAGAGAAAGATAAGAAGACAAGAAGAAAAGGAAAAGAATATACCTGCAACAACTGGTAGAAGGCTAAATGCATCAAGCATAATACACGACACACAGGTACACCGTTTTCTTGCACACCCAGAGAGCAATTTTCATCACATCGCAGAGATACACTGAGAACACCTTCAGCAAGTCTTCTTTCACAGCGACCCGTGAGCTCATCTAGTACATACTGTCACTGAAAATGTCCTTCTCATATATGGCTGTAAACCTAAAGTCTTGGGATTAATAGGATCATTAAACTTTTACAAGGTTGTCATGGCCTGCTTGGTCTTTTTCAGTATAATAAAGCTGGCCCAGTAGACAGAATTTAATTAACCTGACAATAATTGGTGAACGTGTTATCAAACACTTCCCTATTTACAAATACAGCGGATGCAGAACAATATTAGTATTCATTAGGAGTTGTGTCTCTCACAGTGACATATATAAGTCCAATATTCACACTCCTTTGACCTCCTTTATGGTCTCGACGAACTGCTGCGGGGGAAATATCAAGCTCTTTAGAGCTAAATGCTTCATTATGTTCACCAGCTAGCCCATAGCTTGCCTGCCCTGTAGAGCTAGGAAGATAGCATATAGTAAGTTTATCTGTTTATTAAAACAGTAAAACAAAAAGCTCTGTAACGCTGAGGGATACTGCAGAGTCAATAGACAATTCTCTGTGGGTTTGTCACAATGAGAAACTGAGAACATTTTCATTTGATCCCCTGTTAATATGAAGGCATTGATTAGTGTGCCTTAATTCAATGTATTTAATATTCAAATCCATACCAAATTATTTTTTTATGAATATACCGTAGCCATAAAAACAATTGCGGGACTGTACTTCTGCTATCCTTCTGTCCTGAAGATTGTGTTGGAGGATCATCCAGCTCAAATAAATATCCGCATGTGGTAAAGACAGAATAACAAAATAAAGTGTCCTCTGGTTGTTTCTATGGGAAGAACCACGTCACTCTAGCATTAATACTCTCATAATTTGAGAGTAAATGTCACTCTGAGCACACCAGCCAAGCTGCTGAAACCTTACATATGTTTCAACTAAAATGTACATAAACAGCTTAGACAGTAAAGACAATGAGGTCATGCCATACCAAACCATGGGAATGTTAAACTCTGGCACTAGATCTATATGGACGTAAATCTTATGTGTTCCAAATGAGTCCTCCAGACCTTGAAAGTATGACGTAAAACAATAAAATCAAATGAATCTACCTTAAAAAGTTATTTCGAAAAATACTTCCTTAATAATAATGTCTAGACATCGATCTGTAGAGTCTAAATTGACTATAAAAACGGTGATTTGAGGAAAGCCCTCATTAAAGGACCAACAATAAAAGTGCTGAGGTTGTTGCTTGTTATTATGAGTAATAAAGCACAGAAAATGCTGACTGGCAAATACTAATATATAACATAGTGTACGTATGTCTGCAGCCGGTATAGCCTGCAATCAGCAGCTGGAAACTATCCACTTGGATTCCAGGGCAGTGATTTTGAAAGGCTGGTTTGAGACCCAAATTTTCTTTGTAGGGGCATAAAAATGGGTCAGTATGTTATTCATAATTATATTTTTTTGACGTGTTATGTGACTCAAGCCTTCTTGAGCAATGACACAGCCGTGGACAAAGAAAACTGTCCGAACAGCATTTAAAAGTTGCTCCGCACCAACAAAAGGCAAGCAGTGGCAGCTGTTATCAAAATCACCTGACTTGCCTCGGGTGATCAGCTCTCCTTGATAAATGGACTTGGAGTGACTGGCCGCTTATGCTGTGGACACATGGTAAGAGTTAAGGATAGGTCAGGTAAACATGTCTGCCCCACAACAGGGAAGACACATCTTAGACATGTAGCAACACGCGTATGTGACACAATAAACTGCCTTCATAAGACAGTTATTTTTTTAACTTGTCATCTAAAATACATAAAGCACTAAAAGACCTGTTTTGATGCAGATAAATTTGAATTAGGCAAATCATACTCTTAAGTAGTTAAAAACTGGACCACAATGTTTAAGAGGACTTGTGGTACATAGGTCTAATTAAAGGATTTAATACATTGTTGACTTCTTGACATTTAAATAATCATACTAGGTTTATTAAGTTATTATTATAAAGCTTTCAGAATAAATACTGAAAAAGGGCTGAGTTTGTGGCGGTTTGCAGTTGTTTCAGGTCGCTGTGGGACAATTAAATACTATCGGACATCGAAACACTGTATAAAAGGTTCAGAATACTATGAAACAGGATGGTGGTAATCTGGAAGTAACCATCATTATAACGTCATATGTTTGACTGGCCAACACAGCAACTACCCTGATAATGTCATATTGCATTGCGGCAAATGTTGATCCAGGTTCAATGTTTTTGCTGTTGCCGTCTGTGTTGGCACCAGACGGCAACTTCTGGTTCTGAAAAGTTAAGCCAATGTGGAAGTGCCTTAAACTTGAATTATTTTCAAAAGGCCATCAGGGGGCGACTCCTCTGGTCCTAATAAGAAGTCTGATTGTATAAAAGTCTATGAGAAAATGCCCCTACTTTTCACTTGATTTATTGTTTATGGTCTCAATAGGTTTATAGGTTTGAGTCTTCTTCAATACAGGATGATATTTATTTAGTAAATTATGGTCCCAATTAGAATAACATTTATGCTAAAGCAGTGTATGTTTTGGGTCGTGGCTATCTTGTGATTGACAGGTCGCTACCAGAGTCGTATACATAGGCGTCTCTACTACAGTCTACTTCATCCGCAGTCTACATATGGTCACTCCGGTTTACTGGTTGCAAAAATACAAAATCCTAGATGCCGATGGCCAAAATGCCAAACACAAGGCTTCAAAACCGTAGTCCACAAACCAATGGGGGAGTAAGGCAATGTGGCCACTTCTTATATACAGTATATGGTTGCCACTGATGTTGTGCCAACAGAGTTGCCTCACTCAAATGAATGCCCAAGGCATTCCCAAAACCTCCATCATTCAATGATCCTGTCACAAAACCAACTTCCTCAGACTGGGAGATGAATACATGTTTAGTTTTATTGCACAAACTCTTCCTATTCTTCATTTATTTTTCCTTTAATTCTCAACTCCCTTCCAGCCATGAATAATAATGTCTTCACCCCAACAGCTTTGTGTCATCTAAAGCTTTCAGTCTGTTTCTCCACTTTTTCACGACAACCTGTCCAACGTCCACGCCTCCGCACTCAGACAGTTACCCGACAGATGCTGTAACTCAAACAAAAAACAAGTAATAAAAGGTCAAGAGGGTATTGATGAGACCCCTGACAGGGATGTCAAAGACCCCTGAAGGTCACGACCTGGACTCAGCAACCCTCCAAACCGCATCCATTCGGAGGGTTGCTGAGTCCAGGCTTTTGGATTTGAAAAACAAATCCAAAGCCTGGAGGGAAACAAAATCAACATGGTAAAGAGTATAAAGTAGCAGAGACATTTAACACATTGGTCATTCATGTCAACCCTTGCATCAAAAGGTCAACTACCTGAGACTTTTCTAAACACCTTGGAATCTCGAAAGCATACATACCTGTCTATATACATACAAGTCATACATACATTTATAAACAGGGAACAAAATGGACAATGCCTAAAGTGTCCGATGCAGCCCTCAGGTATGTGCTGACTTCCAAGATGAAAGAGAGATAACCTCCGAGCACCGATTACAAAGTTAAATAGAGTTGAAACATGAAACACACATTGTAGTACGCCACACTCCTATCTCCTCCTCTAACTCTTCAAAAACCTCCACCTTTTTCTTTTGACATTCCTGCCTAATAGCATCGTTATTGACTCTGTCCAGCTAAACGCAAGCTCCTTGTAATCTCACACAGGCGGGGCGGTCCAGACAAAAAACTAGTGCTCAGGAAAGAGGGAAACAAAGAGAAAAGGAGATGGTGGAAAAGGACAATGACCACCAACAAAGGGAGCTCTGAGATGCCTTTGATCATGCAGAGGAGGTCGAAGCAATCCCGTCATCTCCTCTCATCATTCCGCGCCCAGAACTTTGGTCCATCTCCTTCTAACTAAAGTTAACTGGCTGGAAAAGGATGTCAAGAAAGGCCATCAACTCAGCATACACAATCTACAGAACTCACAGCTGAAACACAAACACTAGATACCAATTTAACTGAAGCAAGAGACTGGAATGTCAAAATCTGAGTCTAAACTTCTTGACGTGAGCAAGCCGATGTTAGTCAGATATCACTCAGTAATCAGTCAGTCAGTCTATGACTCAGCTTTTCTCTGTTTGGCTTGTGCCATTCATTGAACACATCCAGTGCAGTCAGAAAGGACAGAGATATGTTACTCTGTTTTAGCTCCGTTCTCCAACACACTGGATTTGAAATTAAACAATTACTTAAACAATTACTAGTGCTGACTTTTAATTGGTCAGTATGCGTCAAACGAAGTGCTAGTCTGAAACCCTCTCCAAACCTTTCCAATGACATTATTGGGGGACTTCATCTGACAATGTTTGCAACTTTCTGAAATTGTCAACCCAGCAGGCACTCACACTTTATACAGTGATTGGCAAGGTGTGTGAAGATGATAAAGTAGACAGATTTTGATCTTCTCTCTCAAGCTTTCTTAATAACGCTTAACAGTTCACACAACTTTCATCACTTATTTTATGTACAAACGGTTGTTACACTATGAATGCTTTCCAGAAAAGACAGGTCCAAAAGTGGTCTACATGTCAGACAACTGGTTCTACAAACTAGTTCACATCCCTATTGGGAGCATAATGTGGGACGTGTAGCCACTTTTAACCAGTATAGGACAATGCAGAACAAAAGTCCTAAACCAGACAATCATGCAGGGGAAACCAAGCAAATAGTTCAAGATGGCACAATCTGTGATGGGGGGAGATTGCATCCTGGACAAGGTCCAAAACTTTACTGACTGCAAAGAGTTTGCAACCAAACATTAAATAAAATGACTTACTTTAAGTTTATGTTAACTTGTCCTTTGCTTTCTGACATTTAAAATTGGAGGACATCCATGCTAACCATTATGGAAAAGGGATCAAATGTGCCACTTCTGATGTAGATGCAAACACCCTCCAATTAAAGCACCAAGTCAGAGCATTAACCTTACAGTCATTGTTCCATTTTAAATCCTTAATGCTGGAGTGCACAGCTAACGCAACAAAAAAAGTGTCACTGACCCAAGGCACTGGGTTCTGACCCATCTCAAACTCAGCTAATTAAACACTCACAAAAGCACATACGAGACACACACTAACACACCCTCTCACAGCAAGGTAGTGTTTACAAGGACAAGCATATGTGTGTAAGGACGTCAGCAGAGTCATGAAGAACGTAGAATCTCAGAGGACTCTGGAAACAAATCTGTGGACACATGCATTCTTTTTATTTCCTATCAACTCCTTACAGCACATTATTCTGACCTTGTAGAGTGTCTTTTTATATGGTTAATTGGAAAACTGCACAAATTAACATTAATTCTGGGATAAATGCCACATTTCCTGGCTTGGTAGTGGCAGGAGTGTTGTGAAATAAAGTTTATTTGGCTGTAAACTTTCAAATAAATGTTACATGAGTCCAGAGAGTCTGCTCGCGACACACCTTTGACTCCTCAGCCTAAGACTGGATTCCTCAATGACAGATCAGCCATCGTTCTCTGGACTGTAGCTACAGAAGAGAGATGTTCATGTTTACAGCTGCTAACAGTCCAGGAAGGCATTTTACTGTGGATTCTCTCATAAAGTGAATGTTATTTTTCAAACGTACCACTGTTTCACTGGAGCGTTTTCAAACTGTAGCGCAGAATACACAACCCCTGCGCTGTTGTAAAATTACTTGTGAAGTATCTTCTTGCTTTCTTTCTTTCTTCCTCCCCCTGCAGGATGGAGGAAAGGGGGAGGCTTCCTGACTGATCTTCCCACACAAGCCTGAACCCAATATCCAGGCATCCTCCCGACACTCTCGCTTCACACACACACACACACACACACACACACACACACACACACACACACACACACACACACACACACACACACACACACACAGAGGCCGAGAGAAACACAGATACACAAACACACTCTCCAATGTTTACCGTGTCAGATTGCAGTGTAAATAAAGGGGAATCTCCGGCCTCTGATTTAAAAGGAGCCAAATCAAACAGGAGGGACTGCGTTATCGCACTGGGTCGGATGGAAAGTGGAGAAAATGGATCTGTGTCAGAATGAAACAAACCCAAAATAAAAGTTCTTATGAAAACAAAACTGATTCTCTCAGTGGGTCTGGGATATTGTCGGAGAAGGAGGGCAGAACAACATTTGGGGGAATGTTCGGCTACCCCTGCTTGCACTGTGTGCTGTGCTAATCATTCCTCTTTCCCCCCGGGGTTTTGGAGAACACATTCTGACATCCTTGTAAACATTTTAAGAACAAACGAACGTCACTTGATGGTGAAAGACAAACACAAAGACAAAGGGTTGTCAACACAGAGTTTCTGAATCCCGCTGTTGCAGCTTCAGTTTACTGTAAGAGTATCGTATAATGACTGCCTAGTGGCAGTAATTGTAACATTTGCTATGAATCAAGCCTCAAAAGTGCATACAGGTTGCAATCATAAGATTCTTTGAAAACTGTTTTGTCCAAGATACAATGCATCACAGCTCTTATCATCTGCTAATAATTTCAAATATGCCCCCCCCCCCCACCCTATCCCCTTCCCAAGCACACAATAATGAATTCATCATTTGTTACACTTGTGTATACTGAGCATATTTCTTCCTTGAATATAATTATTATTCTAGGCACAGAATCTATAGGGAATTGAGCTTCATAAGAATTTGTGACATGCTGAAATGTAGCAGAGGAGAGCAAACATCTGGAAAAGGAATCTGTCTCTTCACCACACAGATCACCTCTGTCGATTCATCTTAGACTTTCTCTCTGTAGTGGCTAGGTGTACTCAAGTTGAACTGAGTATATTTTAAACACAATGAGGGTGATCATATGTTATGTTTTAGGTGCTGGCAGGACATTAAACAAACACTACAATATTGAGAGTCTGTGGTAAGATAACATTGGAGTAGGTTGAACCTAAAATACTTAAAAAGACACTATTGAGTGTTACACACACACACTTTGATTTCTGCCGCTGGCTGTCTCTGTTGCCCTTTATAAGGTCTATCTGCAGAGACACACTCGAGCATGTACCCTTTGTTCTTGCTGTTGATGGAGCCTCTTTTGGAGGTGGATGTCTAACACGTCTCACCTCCAAATCAGCACACAGACCCCCATGACATGGCATCACGGCTGCCTTTGATGGTGCTCTTGCAAGAGTGACCTCTTCTTCCTCTCAGAAAATAGTAATTACAGGGACTTTAAAATACTAACACAAAGTCTCTCCATCACCAAAACTTTCAAACTTGAAACATAACCTTCAGTAACGTGGTTATGACAGAAAAGATACATTTTAGTTGGAAAGAGATATAACTAATGTAATTCACTACATCGAATGTATGCTCTTCAATAGCTTTGTTCTATCACCATACTCCCATACCATGTCCCAGGAGATTATTGAACACTATTAATAATGATTATTCAACACCAATCATTTGGAACTTACATGACAGTGTGCCTGCGCCTCTGACCTATAAGCCAGGGTTACTGTTAAGTAGCCCAATGATATACTGTCCAGGCAATATTAGCTGCTGAGAATGAGAGAGCACCCACGGGTGATAACAATCATTGAGCTGCATTGCAAACATAAAGCCACACACTAACCCTGGCGGAATGCTAATGATAGTGACCGCCAGGCTGAACATCTGTGTGCGGAGACAAAATCCCCCAGGAGTCCCTCCTCTGGAGGTGTGAGGAGCATTGGGGCGGATTGTGAGCAAACTATCACATTTCTCACTTTTCTGTGTGCGGTTGTTGTCACAGCAGAGAGTAAACTCACAATAAACCCAAAAGTGTTGCAGACATTTGGCAAAACAAAAAGCAAAAAATGCCATGCGGAAAAAAAGTTACCACAACAGATTAGACTTTCACTCCACACACTTTACACCACTGTATTACCTGGATCGTGGAAGGGGACCAGGGCAAAGTTATACAAAGTTTGCTTCGGTCTATTGAGGGAAGTTTCCAAAATCTTGGACGCGCCCTCGATGACCTGGACCAGGTCGTCGTACATGGAGCCGGTAACGTCAAAGACGAATGCCAGGGTGGATGCCCCCTCCGGGATGTCCTCCTTCGTGGCCCCCGTGTCCGTGTCTTGCCCGGCGCACAACGACACCGACAGCACAAGGGACAGCCACACCAATCTGCTGCCCATTTCTGATCCAAGGTGCTTCTCAAGCAAAGTTTCTTGGATGTTTCGTTCTCGCCAGTTGGAACCTCAGGGTAAGTCTCGGAGTAAAGGTAGAGACATCGGGTTCTCAAAAATGGACTGAAACGTAATGTAGAACAACTTATAAAGGGTACAACTACAGCCACACACACAAAAACAAACCAAAAGAAACGGGGAAAAAAGAAAAGGAATCGGAGTTTTCGTGGGCTTCTTCCTCTGCAGTGTCCGTGCGCACAAGTCGCAACCTCTCACTTCTCTGTGAAGAGAAACTTCGGCGGTCTCAGCAGCTGCAGCAGAGCCTGTCGTCTGTCGTCTGCAGAGTCCGGAGCCCTTGTTCAGCTCTGTCATACAAAGACCCCCCTCTCAGCTGGGCAGAAGGTCTCCAAGGCGCAGACGAACCCGTGCAGAATCGCTGTGCTCTGATTGGACGAGATGTTTGGGTGACTTCGAGGGACCGTGCGCGCGATTGACTTCAAGGCGTTACACAAAGAGCTGCAGCGCTGTCATGTTTCTCATTATACAATAAATAGGCTACAGTCATCAATGCGTAATATTATTGGATTTGCATGCCAGTAACGCACTTGTTGCAGGTCTCCTTGACTTTTTTTTTTTTTTTTTTTAATCAATGAGGAATTTGATGCAATTAGATACAAATTATTAGAAGGGCAATTAATGTCGAACTATTGTGAAATAATACAGACAGAAAGGATGCAATGCTTTGAAATGCTGAAGCAATGCTTTGAAATGCTGAAGCAATGCTTTGAAATGCTGAACTTGCATGAGACAAGCTGGTTTGGGACCAGCACAATCAAAAAGCATCTTTTTGGTGATTTTGAGCTCTGTATTGCCACCTAGTGGTTGTTGTTTGACCTCACAAGTGAGTGCCTACAACTAAAGACATTTACGAATTGATATTCGGTATGCAAACAACAATACACTTGTACTTAAAACATCTTAATAGGAGATATTTTGTAGGTTTATAAAAAAAAGGCAAAACATGGACCAAAAAGTGAAACATGGAAGTAAAGAGCTATTAATCAAGGAATTTAAATGATACATAGATGGGTAAACTGGTTTCTTAATTTAACCCCAATCAAATGGATTTACTTATGGAAGGCTTCTGTGTACTTTTAGCCCATATTTTGTCTTTCAAAAGCAGTGGTGGAAAGTAATTGACTACATTTACTCTAGTATTGTACTTAAATACATTTTTGAGGTACTTTTACTTCACTTGAGTATTTCCATTTTCCACTCCACTGCATTTTAGAGAGGAATATTGTATGTTTTACTCCGCTACATTTATCTGACAGCTGGAGTTACTGGTTACTTTTAAACATTACATTTTGACATTAAAATAACATGTTATAAGTTTACAAATAAAGCATATTCAGTAAATCAAACCGTGCTTCCCAGCCTATTTGGCCTGTGACCTCTGATATTATTATTGGGGCTCCTTGCAATGATTCCAATGTCTCTGGGTTATAAACAGTACCACCAAAGAGATGATCTAATATTTCACACAGAAAACCCCTCGGGTTGATCTTATGACCCTTTGGAGCATAGCTGACTGTATATAAAATAGGTAAAATTAGCTCCACCTCAACCAACTACAACAGTAAAATCCGGCTGTTGTAGCTATATTCCGAGAATGTTATAATCATATATATATATATATATATATATATATATATATATATATATATATATAGTCACATGGGACATTTTATCATACGACCAGTACTTTTGCTTTAGAAGTACATTTAGCTGATAATAATTATGGAAGTCTACTTCAGCAGGATTAGGAAAGCAGAACTTTTACTTGTAATTGAGTATTTTTAGTTGTATTGGTACTTTAACCCAAGTAATGGATAGAGTACTTCTTCCACTGTTGACAGTGGATGCCGTTAATGAGACACAAATGAAACAGACATCACATATCAGTAGCAATATCAGACAACAATAAGTTTGAAAATAAGTTTGAAACTTCAATTTGATCAATAGTTTTCACTGATGATTTCAGCCCTAAATTACATAAATTATCCATCTTGTCACATCTGAGGGGCTATAAGACTCAACTACAAATTCCTGTTGACTTTTCGGTAATCCCGGTCTCCATCTAATCTCTATCTAGCAGAATTTCGAGAGCATTACCACTCCTCAAACGTACCTGTGGAGGTTCGTCGTGCCCGAGTGCAGCAGCGGATTCCCTGTCAAAGCTTCCGCACAACGCATTTGGCAAAGCAGATGAGCTAGTAGTTCAAGCATCGCACATCGATCATGTTTTTCTTTAATACATCTTTAAAACACATCCGTTGATGGTGTGGTTATTGCTACTGAATTTGGTGTTCAAAGTCCAGAGCTATATTATGCATACTAAATGCTAAATGGAATGTAGTCATAATTCAAGTCAATATGTCTGCTATGAAAAAGCAACCTGAAACCAAGGCCGCCTAATGGAATTTAGCCATAACCAATTTTATTATTTACACCTGTGCTTTTCATGTTGTGAAATGTCAAAATAAAAAAAGGTCTCTTTGGCTGAGAAGTAGTCCTTGTAACGTAACATCTTACTTCAATCAATATCTATTTAAATGTTAAACACCAAAGAGCTACTGCTGATGAATATCAGAAGTATGATGGTTGTGTTACAATTATGATGGATGTTGATTCAGTGTTCAACTGCATTCAAGTTGCAGGGCTCTTTTATGAGGAATGAAGTCTGAGAGACTGTGCTCCTGCACATTTGTAAATACAATACATATTTTTAATAATCTTTTATGACATGTTATTGGCCCCAACTAGTTCTGAAACAAGAATAAAGGAGAATGAGGCAGAAAGTGACTGTGAATAATATCCTTGTCAGTAAGATAGAGCTTTGTTTGGAACTGACAGCATTACCATGGTTATGAATTATCTGTGAGGCATTGCTTTAGTTTCAAGTAATCCAATTTAAGAATTGTTTGGAAAACAAATACAACTGCATCTCATGAATCATAAATCACTAAAATGTCCACAATAGCTGATTTCTCTGCAAACGTTCTTTGTTCTTCACTCCTCTCAGACAATTATTGTAAAGTGCAAACAATTAGCATATTTTGGCACTAGGGAGAGCTAGTACACCACTGATAGCTCATATTACTGCTATTGCAGGGCTTTAAAACTGTATATAACTAAATAAGTGAGATCAGGGGGAAAAATACAAAAAAAGATAAAGAGATAGGCATCAGTCTATTTCAACATGCATGGCTCTGTAAAGGGATTGGTATTGGTAAGTGAAGTGACTTGCATTTTCACCAGGTCATTTCACCTGGTCTTTACTGGAGGTTGTGGATTGAAAGTTACACGGAAACATTCAAATAAGAATCCCAACCTCACAAACCAAGGCACACTGAAATGATGTGGAAAGAGAATTTTGCATGGCAAACAAATAGGGAGGTTAAAGCTTTTTGAAAATAGACCGTGACAAATTCAGCACGCAGGCAGTGATTACACAACACATTGCTCAACATAAATAAATCACATCTGAGGTGCATCCTGTTCCTATAACAAGTTCATACAAGAAAAAAAAATGAACAATAATTATAATTGGTAAAACAATCAGTCACACTCACATCGTTTTAGTTACAGTGTCTTTCCTTTCTACTATGTGTGCACGCTAGCAATATGATTCACTTCCCTAAAGGTATTCTGCAGAAGTAGATGTGTTGCAATACTGTGAATATACTGTACATCCCAACCTCGTGTGACAAGTGTATACTGTCAAATACACACAAGCTGGATATTTCTCTTCGACACACACACACACTCACTCACACACACACACACACACACACACACACACACACACACACACCGTGTTATAGCTCATGTTCAAGGTAAAACACCAGATTAAATTCTGCAATGCCAAAGTGAAGAGATTTATTATCAGTTGTGGGAGGTGAACATTGTTGGCATCCAGTAGAAGGTCGTACATGTGCTTCCACACAACAACCCAGTTCAGCAGGCCCACATCTAAATGGACCTTCATGACCTTTTGACTACAAAAGTGTAACTCATTAATTAAACATCAATCATTCATGACAGTAAGCTATTCCGTTTAAGTAGTAGGATCATACCCCATTAGAATAGAACATTCAGTTTTCATTTTGCATTTGTTACCCTTAACAATCTGAATAATAATAATATATAATAATCTGAAAAATTGCTGTATCTAATATATTTACTTTCTAATTAATACTGTTGAGCTTGAAGAGTTTGTACAAATAGGACTTTTGTTCACTGGCACAACCATTGTCCCAAAGCAACCGCCAAAGCTACCACTTCTGTATCCAAAAACAGTCAAAGATTTACTTAGTTGTCTAAGGCATGGATCTTACATTATCATTGCACCAGCTCCACAACTTGTCTCACAATGACATCACAGATTACAGTCTTGTTTGACTGGTTTTGGTGTCACTTTATTGGAATCTATAACATATTTATATAATTTAGATTATGTATATATACTGTATATAATTATATATATATATACTAGATACTAGATACTGTAGATACTATTATTGGAATTGGAATTGAACATACTTCTGCTTAATTGCTGCTTAAAATAGATAGACCTGGTCTTCCTGTGGCTGTTAATGCGGGTACAGGTGGAAAACACTACGTCTGTTTCTTTCTGCACTTTTCATAGAAAAAGGAAAAATGCTACAGAACTAGTTTTTATATTCTGAAAATGGTTTACTGGCTTTACAGGAATTCACTGGCCTGAGGCAGTTTCTCCAAAGACTTACCAAACTTGACAAAACCAAAGAATCCAATGGACTCAACATTATAGTTGAATAACTTCCTTTTCCATTGCGCAACAAAACCCAACCCAGCTTTTACAAACTCATATAAGACTTTCACATTCTCTCTCTCTCTCTCTCTCTCTCTCTCTCTCTCTCTCTCTCTCTCTCTCTCGATTGTTCTAAGAAATACCCTAAATGGGAAACAGACTAGAAAGTGCCAGAAAAGGTGTGCTTGTTTCTAGTGTGAGCTCCTTTTCATTTGTTTGTGATCATTTTGTGAGATAATCTTTCTGCATACGCCAGGTGAACCACAATAAGATGTTTCTTTCCCCCATGTGAGTGTGTGTTTCTGCCTATGTTGGTAGTTTTCTATAGCTGCCTAATTACTGGCTCATGAGTGCAGACTCATAGGACAGGTATGACTGTAGCACACAAACACCATTCCCTCTGTCTTCCAAACACGAGCCACATGACACATGGGCTCCAGCCCCCCCAGTAAACCAACCAGAAACCCGCCCTGGGGCCTGGTGCTCTGTTGCCCAACAGGCCTAATCCCTAGGTTTACTGCCTGTCATCTCACTAAAGTCACTCTTTTGTAGGCAACACAACTCATCTGGCCAATGAGGCTCACTGGTTGTGCACATACACACCAACATATCCTTTGTAATCCCTTTCCATTCTTTCTTTTTATCTCTGTCTCCCACTCTGGGTCTCTCGCTTTCATCAACACACACTGAACAGTATAGACATGGGTAACCACACAAACATCGGCATTTGTGTGCACAAACAATTGTCCCCATTCTCTTACTGTCTCATCCTCTCTCTTGCCCACTCAGACGTCAGTCACATACAAGCAGTGATGAAAATATTTCTTTGTTCCTTGCTATCTTTATCAGGAGTTTATTTGTAAATGATGAGAAAAGAATGAAAGAACAGAGAAGTAGAGAACAGCAGATATACTGTACACATCAAGGGGAATGAATAAAAAGGGCTACGTGATCTTTAACTGAGGATGTGGCTTCTAACTTCTGTAAATTTAACTCTCTGGGGTCGCCGGACGCGCTGCATAAACTACTGCAGACCACAAACATCGGACTTCTGAAAAGTTATGGCAGACTGTGGTCGTTCTTCACTATATGTAGTCAGTCGGGTGATGATGGAAATGACAGGCGAGGAAAGAAGAAGCTTCTCTCAGTCAGACTCAGCTCTAACTGGACTGCACCTCTCTCTGTCACTCTTTTTAATCTGGTACCATTTGGTCTGCACATTCCTCCCTTGAAAGCTACTGTTAATGCTGATCGCATAATTAAGCGTTCATTCAGGTTTTGTTTTTCACAGACCATAAAAACAGACTATGCGAGAACAGTGAGTGTATGAGCGTATCAGAAAGTGAAAGAGAGATACAGAGAATAAGGGTGTGTGAGAGAGAGAGAGAGGCAGAGCACACTATGGTTTAGCAAGTGTAGGTGACATTAATTGTGACCTACAGTTAACTCTAAATGCTCATTTACATTTGAAAAAGTACCTATTTGTCCCAATTCATTGTGGAACAATGTTGTCTATGTGCCAATCTGTCCACAGCACACAATGGACAAGAGTAGGAAGATAAGGGAAAACTCTGCTGAATTGTCTGATATTTTCTGCTACTCTACTCCATTCATCTCTCTGTCTCCATCCCATTCCCTTCCCTGTATCCCTCTTACCCTTATTGCTGATTCTCCCTTCCACGTCTTTCCTGTTTTCCATCCTAGCGTGCATATGTGTCTAAAAGAGAGTCCCTGTGGAAATCAACGGACAAAAGAACAGTGGGATATCAGGCAAAAACTGGCCAATAACAACAGCAATAATGGTCTGTGACATAAATAATAAAATTGGAAAAGGATGGTGGGATGGATGGATGATGGAGTGAGAGAGGATTGAGGTTGAAGAGAACAAAGTAATAGCTTAGAGAAACAGAAGATAGAGGGTGGGAGGACATGCACTACAAATGGCTTTATTACGCAATAAATACACTGTGTCTCTCTCAGTCTGGTTGATGAGCGCTTTGTTTCTTTCTCCCTTTTTTTACGTAAAACCCATGCACCTGCATGTAGGCAGCGTCCTCTCATTCACAAACACACAATACAAAACAAGAAGCAGAAACACACGTGCACTAGAATATTATGAGAAAGCAGACTTTATCTATTCACATACAACCGTTTTCTCAAAACATCTCCCTGACCTTATCCCTCCAAAGGAACTTCTTCCATAATCACAGTGGATTTTCGGACAATAAAGTCTTTCACAGCCCACAAAGTCTTCTACTGACAGAAGGCTTTTGTGTGTTCATCAGGCAGACTGTGTATTTGTATACATTTACTGTACATGTGTTTGTATGTAAGGGAACATAACATCTCCAACTGCCACCCAGCAAGGAAGCATCAGTCAGAAAATAGACAAGTTTTAGAAAGTCCCACTTCCCATGGTCTTGAGGAAGCTGACTTGTGGATGTTTATCTTACATAAGAGAATGGACTAAAATGCTGCTGAATATTTAAGTACAGGCTTTTTACAGTTGAACAGACACATAATAAACAAGCCTCAGCATGGAACAACTGCTCAGTCAAGTGAACCAAAGGTTTCGATTACGTGTAGAAAGTCATGACATAAATTAATTCAATGTTAGCAAAAGTTTTACTTGGCTTGTGTTGAGCAAGGTCAGGAAGTGTTCTATAATGTGTGCTAACTTCCTCTACTTAGCATGTGATTCCCACTACATATTTTCCTGCAGCCTTTCCACAGATTTGTTGTTCTGTGCAAACAAAATTAATATGTTCTCCACTTTTGTGTCTGCCATTATGCAGTACTTTATTTTTATACTAAATCTGTCTGGTGGGCTCATACCAAAAATACTTTTTGCGACCAATTTGTTTGTAAAACTATGAGTAACATGTGTTGAACATCATTCACGTGAAGAAAAGAAAGACCACTATGCACAGTACAGTACACACCCATGGTCAAACTTATCACAAGCAGCATGACGGATGGGCCTGCATGGAACAATTGCAAACCATTTAGCGGCGACTGAGATAACGTTACATGCAACATAGATTCTTTATATGATTCAAAAAGAGAGTAAAGTATGTATCCATGTCAGTTAAAACAATGTACATTCACAAAATAAAATGAATGGACAGCAAGGTGAGCTAGCTCATGGTCATAATAACACAAATTTCCACATGTCCCCATCTCCCGTACAACCTTTAAATGTAGGTTAACTTTAGCGTGAAGATATTTGTACCGTTGAAAAATTATTTAAAAACCAAGTATTACTGACAAAAAAAAGTTGGTCATCACATAATCCCCATAGGTATAAATCCCTGTAGAGTGCAGTCTGTTATTGCCAATCATGTGATCTTTCTGCATATTTTAGCCTATACTAGGTAGCTAACGTCAACGTCATTAGCTAACGTTAGTTGGTGACAGTTATGGATGCCAGTTAATCAGGATGGATATACAGAGTGACAATTGTTTAATTATATTTGTGTATTATAATGAGGTTACCTTCATGCTTGTAAGTTAATTTCCTGTTATGGAAAGTAATTATGTCACTAAGCTAACTGATAGCTAATTAGTATCAATAGCTACAGTATGCGAGCTGAAGTTATATATAGCTATATAAACTAAAATTATGGCCCAACACATTTTAGTCAAACTATCAGCATTAACAATGTTCGCAAATTATATACAAACTATTAACTGTGCTAATGCTATGTGTCTTAATAACTGTGGTGGCAGTATTTTACAGCCAAATGTGCTTTAACCTGTAGCTAGCTGCACATGCTAAGCTATGCTAGAATTGGGTGACAAAACTGCACCTGTTAAAACTAGGTAGCTAACATTAGCTAGTGTTAGCTAGCTGTCAGTTACAATACGGACACTGGCTTGGACATAAATAAAATATGACAAACAATTGTGTTAAAGGTCAAATTTGTCGTGTTTTAAAACGAGCTTACCTGCTTGTAACTTTCCTTGAGGAAACCATTAACTTGATTTCTAGTTAAAGATTGTTGTACTGGTCAGTTTTGGCAACTGTGTAAGAGAAATTCATAAAGTTAATAGTAAACTAGTATTGGGCTTATTGGGTTTAATATTGTTTCTAGCTATGGTGATACCTTGCTTAGCACATCTTACAGGGAAGTCTATATACACTGGATTATGAAAATAAATCTGTCTTAAAGCTAAAATTCCTGGTGGGGAGGCAGAAAGTTTAATTAATTTGATCTAGTCTTCATTTATCTTTCACTAGTCATACTTTGTTTCTTCCAAGCACAGTGGTCCAATTGTTTTATGTAATCTCACTGTTTTCTGATTTGCATCACTATTATTGAATTTGTTGTCAAATACAGTTTTCACAGTTTCACAAATGCTTCCGGTAAAAATTTTAAAGGTAGTCACCTGTCTCCAACATATATTGGAAATGTGTTTCATTCACATCATAGCTGCATATATATGCATAGTAAGGGCAAAAGGCAGAAGATTACCAAAACGTTCAGTGATAGAGGAAATTGACAGCATTGGTTTCTCAAACAAAGTTCACCTTTTGTGAGCTTTGGATCAAATCCAACCAGACATGTGTCTATTCCATTTAATTTCCATCAATCCATCCTTTGTGTATAAACAACATTGAGTTGACTGGCACTAACGCACATTAGTCTTGACAGGGCCATTTACTCTGTAGCCTGCAGTCATCAATGCTACATTTGTTGTGCATGTCAGAGGCTAAAAAGTTCCATTTTATCAACAAAGTGTAATGGCTTAGTGTTACGGAAAAACAAATACTCTCAATCCTTTGCATTAACAAGGAAATTATAGCAACCTTGACATGATAGTTCCAGCTGACCTCAAATCAAAAACTACAACCTATCCTCAGCCCAGTGAGGACTGTTTGTGTGTCCTGATTCTAACATGAAAACAGCTTGGTGAGACCTTTAGGAAGGCCAAAGAAAGGATTGTGAAAATGTGAGTGATTGTTTTTGACCAAAACACAAGATCCAGGCCAAAATATCAACATTGTCCCTCACTGCTGGAATGTGACATTGAGAAAAATACAAGATACACGTGGAAACGAGCCACAATACGTGACTATTTTTAAAGAAGCCTCTCCATCTGAGGCGGTTGCATTATTAATGCATCTACAAAAAAGGCTGAAAAATACATCTTAAGAAGCACCTCACGTTGCTGTCTGGCGGCTGCAGTCCGATTTTTTTCATTCTTTAAATCTCTTGTGAAAATATAACTTTACTCATCTGGACGAACTGTTTTGGTGCTTGAAATTGGTTTACCAAAGTATAAGGTTCACAACAGTGGTGGAATTTATTGATAAAATAGTAGATAAATGCATAATAAATGTCAAGAACCAAATTTTTTAATATCTTTTTTTTAGTAGAAGTGATGTCTGTCACTCCACTTCCACCAGCTGTTAGAGGGACTGAGATCAAATGGGACTGAGTAATTACTTCATACTACAGACTGTAGTATTTTTCATTTGCACACATCATATGAAGCTTGAGTCTACAGATCAAGCTTCATATGATGTGTGCAAATGAAAAATGAACATTACAACCGTTTTTTTTTTTAAACAAAATATTTACTATATTGCTGAAAGTTCGTAGCTAACTGTAAACCTTCTCTTCATACTTCCTCTCTTCTCTCTGTCCTCTCGCCTGCAGACTAAATGTAAACTGCAGTGTTTCTGTAGCGTGAGGTGGTGGGTAGGTCCTTAGGGATTTACTGAGTGTCCATTGGTTAGTTTCATACAAAAATGTTGACGGACACATGAATCCACAAATGACGCTGAGAGGCGGAGCTCGACGCCCACGAATGACAAGACATGTCCAAGCTCCTGGCGCGCTGTGTGAGTCAAGTACGGTCTCATGGAAATTATGACATGGAGACATCCTAACCATATCTCTGTGCCGTATTATCGCGGCGATAATAATATAAACAGCGAGTAACCACCACGAAAACGCGTCGGCGCGTGCGTCGACCCCAGAGAGTTAAGTAGTTTAAAAGGTACAGCCTTGAAGCCTAAATCCAACGAAAACATGTATCAGTGAAGAAAGAAGAGCATTTCTTTAAAGCAACAAAGCATAAAAAGCTGATAAAACAATTTTATTTATCAAGCTTCTGTATTACTGCCCTCAAACTTAACCTTTCCCAGATTTTTGCAATAATTACAGCCAAAAGTGCTAAATAATATAATGTATTATATAATGTATGTAAGATCTATTGTATAATATTGTGCAAATTGTTATGTAATTATTCATGAATATTTAATTTTCCTAAATGCAATGTTATGGTACATTGTTGTGCCTTGTTCAATTATGTATATTCATGATGCTATATAGAGCAAAACAGCCATGGATTTGTTATGATCCAATTTCTAAAGTAAATATTATGGTCTGCCACGGCGGAATATGCCTGCTGACATTTACAGTTGCTGCCATAACAAAACGCATCACAGACAACAATGATAAAACAGAAGCTGCTGGAAAAACAGCATGAAGGGTGATCTGCAAATTTTCCACAAGATAAGCACATGTTCTCGTCATTATATACTTGAATGAGCAGAGAGGCCAGCCATATAATCAAGGCTACTGACTCGGTGTCTGTTTGGGCTGCTGAATTTAAACAGAAAACATTAATGCCAGTATGTGCTGGCCTCAGGTCACAAACAGAATGCTACCTCTGTTTACTCCCACTGCTGTAAAGAGATGTGAAAGCATACTGTGTATGTGTTTTTCTGTAGTGCATACAGTATGCAAAAGGTAGACAGGGGACTACCACATATGTATCAACATGCTTTAGCGCTTCAGACTCTTCACAACTCCACAATTAATTCACTCTCTCTAGCCTGGACTGTAAATGTCATGGCCTCTCCGGTTAAAGCACTGCTCTATTGGGGACCTTTCACATCATCTGCTTTAGTTAATCCTCAATTTTACCAAACACAAAAGACTGAAGTTGAGAAAGAAGTAGATTAGATGCCCTGACTGGAAACGGTCATTCAATTTCTAAGAGGCAACCTGTCTAGAAGGTGAATGTGATCAGACGTTCTATCTGTGAAGCATTCAAACAAGAGTAGGCATGAAGCATGTTCAAATATTAATGCAGGAATGAATGTTTTAAAAAACTTGTCTCCAAAATTCCCAGTAAGAATTAAATCTGCAACTCAAATTAACTTAGAAGAAACCAGTGCAGATAGAAACCAAGTCAATTGCTCAATAAAGGACATGGATGCAAATGTCTAATGTCAAATGTTCCAGTTTATTTTGGTGCCCTTAATTAATTCTGAGTTAAGCTCCTCGACCCAAACAGCTCAGTGAATCTCAGGTAAAACTTATACTAATGTTCCGCTTCAGCAGTTTGATACAACTCTTGCTGATGTGATGAGAAAGTGAAATGTACTTCGTACTTTCTACAATCCATCTGTGTAAACAACAAGTTTTGTTGCAGGTGATGGCTTCTGTTTAAATTAATTGCTTTCCTGGGATTAAACATACTACTACTACTGTGACGCTGGTGGTGTGAGTTGCCAATCACTCCGGCTAAAACTGGATAAATGTGACTGGGATTAAAGTGATCCAAGGTTTCCTCACTGGAGGCACACTGGTTAAACAGAATATCACTGATAGCCAACAGCCACTGTGTGTGTGCAGATGTGTACACAACTTGAGTTTGAGTTGTATGTCCCTTTTTTCACATATTGAAGTTCGACATATGATGTTATCCAGGCCACATTTCATGTCCACCTGTTTTAGAATTCACCCCTCTCAGCAAGACAAACAGAAAAATGCCATTGCAACATAAGCAGCACTGCTTGAGGCCCCAGTTGTTGACACTCGGGTCAAATGACTCACTTGAACAGGGTAAAAGAATAGTGTGAAGAGAATAATGATGAACTGTGTATACAGTGACAATCCAAATTTTCTGACTGCATTTTTTATTATTAGTTGGCCATATATGTATCTTAGTTTATAGGTAGTTGACATTTCCAAGTTTTTTAAGGAAGTTGAAATAAGAGTGGAGACTGACTGGTGTTCATAAAGCTGTCCGTTCACCATGGCCTCGAAAACAAGTTTCTGGTGATCACAACACTAATGTGTATCATTGTACTATTTCTCAAAGGGGTTCTGCTGCTAACTAGCTCATTATGGAAAGCCCAGTGTGTGTGATGAGCTGGCCGTTGGTACACGACTAATTAGGTGTTGCTGCCCCCCCACCCCCATCACCATGGGTGCTAAGAGAAAAACTGTGCGATATTAGATCTTATTAAGAAAGACACAGAGGAATTAAACACGCAAGGAAAGGGTGGACTGCATGGAGTTCAATTCCACATATCAGAATGAGGTTCACTGCTTTTAAAGTTAATAAAAAAGCAGCAAATAAAGTGCGAAACCCTGATTAGTTACAGCAATGCTATATTTTTTTATAGTGAGGATGTTAGAGAATAGGAATGAATGGGGATATCTTTACTAAAGCGCTGAGTTTACCATTCACACAACAGACTATGTTTTTAAAAGCAGTTTAAACAAAGAGGGGAAACATCAAGTGTCGTGTTTACCTTTTTTTTTTTGTTTAAATGTCCTCTCTCCATTCAGCTTCTTGTCCTGTAAGAAACACAAAGCCCTAAAGAAATCTGCTGTACATGTGGGAATAAAAAAATTGTAGTCCTGTGATGTGGATTTTGTTATGAATAATTTACATCAACAGATTAATATCTGGTTGTCAACATGTGCTTGTTTGATGATGCATTGCGTTCGTTCTTTTAACTTGAGGCTTCCATGCGATGTGTTGAGCTTTTTAGATTTAATGTTATTTCTTGTGAAACTCCCTGGATCACAGAAACACTTGCTCCTGGCGCTGCGTAATATGTATGAGGTTTTATGAGGTCAGTTGAGATAACCCTATCTTAACATTCGGGAGGAAAAGAAAAGACAGCTCACTGAGAGACAGCATCTTATTTAAAAAATGCCTAGTTATATAAAGAGTAAAAAGGATAACTGATATTATTTTTGTGTTTCAAAAGGTTGAGCATTTCACAAATCATCAACACAAAAAGAGAGAAATGAAGAATCATAGGCTAAAACAGGAGGCTGAAAAGAGAGAGATGAGACAGACAGACCGACAGAGTGGAGGTGCAGATAGGAGCAGCCTGTGATTGGAATTATCTGAGAACAAACACACTGTCACATGCAAGTCTACAGATTTGCATGTTTTTAAACACCAGCATGAGCAGTACAAGAGAGCATGTGTTGTCTTAAAAAACAATCATTTGCACACACGCTCACGTCTGTACATAGATTTCGACCGAAACAATAACATCAATCCATCAATGGATGTGGATATGCTATTTTTTTAGAGACATTGATCATTTAAAGGGACTTGGGACTATGCTTGTCAGATTTGCCTGCACATTCCACGTGTCTTGTTGTTGACACTCTTATGCCTTAAATGCATTGTGCATTGTTGACATTGTCCTAACTTGTCATAACTTGTGAGAATTGCTAGAGATAAATGTGTTTGTTTAACACTGTGCAAGCTATTGTTTTTTGGGGACATTATTAGTTATTTAAATTGGTTTTACATTAATTAAGGTAACTCAAACAGGCTGCGCTGTTTAAATGCAGAGATCAGAGGGCAAGACAAGTTAAAAGATAATGACCACTGGACCGCTCTGTACGACACAAGACCAACATATCATTTGAGTGTCTTAAGGGGTGTTAGTATGTTTGAAATTCAGTGCAAATTTGATACATGCATGAATGTATCATGCATGTATCTGGCCGACCAGAGAAAAACCAGAGAAAGAAATAAGAGAGTCAGGCTAATTCAGTATTTTACTGTCGTCAAAATACACGTATTGTTGTTTCTGAGTTAATTACAGCCACTAGTACATTTACATGTGTGTCCTTGAGGGAGATCAATGCAACAATAAGTCAAGATAGCAGCTCAGTGAGCTGCTTACCAAGTCTTTTATTCCCACAAAATCTAGCTTTGTGTGTACGTGTGAGCATGCACGTGTTCAGTGATTCCTCACTGAGCTGACCTACTTCCTGCAGTGTGGGGCAGACAGCAGGAGGGTGGAGGGTTTGAAAAAGAGAGTCTGGGATACAAAGCTCGACTCTTGTGATACTCTTGTGACATTTCCTCCTGTGGGGACTTGAGGAGAGCCTGTCACAGATCTGTGGGAAACACTAGAGAGGGTGTTTGACTACTGTGAGCCTTTGTGGATCTCACTGTGGGTCACACTTATCAGTTATAACAGACGGTAGCGATAACTTATAATATAACTGTAAATGACAGCTCACAGTGTCACCTGTATATGCAGATGAAGTTTGATGGGTTGCAAGTGGTGCCGGTTCAAATTACCAGCTCTATTTTGCCACATTTATTTCAAAGCACCACCGAAAAAGCAATCTGGAAAATGTAGTCATTTTAAAGAGGTGACTTTAAATCTGTTTTTAATGTGTTTTTGTTATCTAAATGTGGTAAAATGAAGCTGTTTGTGCATGCACCACATCACACCACACTATATGTCTTATTCACACGCTCACATGGCCATCCAATTAAACGGGAATCACATACACACACTGTTGTAACTCAAAGAGTGTTAGGACTTCATGTTGACTTTATTGAGGATACAATGAGTTTGAAAAAGAGTTCATGAGGCACACAAATAACATATTTAACATCTACATTGTGTGCCATTCTCCTTTCAGAGACAGGACGAAACAGAGGAGCACAGATCAGATCTGTGTTAACAGAACATTAAAGAGTGGATTATCTGAGGTCTCATAAATAGTGTGTTGTATCAGACCTCATAAACAATAAAGTAGGCCACTGAACTAAAAAGGCATGACATTGTCTATATGAGCTGAAAAACAACTGTTTAGTCAAGGTCATTGTTCTGTCATGAGAAGGTTAACTTCATGAGTTCCACAGTTTATCACTACCTTATCACTAGGTACTGATAAAGGACTGTGTAACTCCACACTCACGTGGCACTGTTCCATTTTTCAGTGCTCCAGGGTGAGAGGTCGGCAGGTGCATGGAGATTTCAACTAAACTACACCTACAGTTTTGCAGGCTGCTGATACACCAAAGCCATCTTGGCCATCAACACACAGGATGAACTATGATAATACGTGAATGCAAAACTAGGCTATACACATTATGATAATAATGATAAATATATGAGAATAATATTAGTGTAAAAAAAAGTCACGCTGATGAGAATGAAGTGCATGATAACATTAAATGAATTCCATTTACTGCTAAATGAAATCCTTTATATACATTGACTTGATTTAGACAAAAAAAAGAAAAGCTTTACGGTGTCACAATTTACTACATACAACTAAATAGCTGGTAAGGCCATGACTGCAATTGCTAAGAAACAAAAACTGCTACTTGTGACACAATTTTTGAAACCACTAACTCATGTAGCCTTTCTATTAACTAATGTATGCTAAACCATAAACACAAGTTGAAGTTTACTAAACATGTTTAAAAAACATGTTTCTAAAACAAACTTTTTGCAAAACAACAACTATAAGGATGCTTATCTAAATCAATCTTTCAAAACTAAAACCCTGTGTGTGCTGTTTGCTTAACACAGCCATTGAAATATCACACACGCGATTATCGATCACCTGCATCCAGAATGCACATAGATAGATAGATAGATAGATAGATAGATAGATAGATACTATATTAATCCCGCAAGTGGAATTTATTTCACTAAAGCAGCATTTTTACATACAGGTAAGAACAATATATACAAAAAATAGAATAGAATAATAATAAGAAAATAAGAAAAATGCACAATATATACAACAAATAGAATAGAATAATAATATTAAATTAAATTAACTAACAAAACAAAACAGTAGTGCAATATGTAGCCAACAAACAAACAAAGGTGCTATGTGGTTGATTTGGCCAGAGGAGATTTTTTGGGGAAAACACCTATTAGATTACTTAGAAATCAGAGGTTGAACACTATAAAAAGGATTCAAGTTTTCTCTTTTGAGTGCACAACATTGGAAGCCAATTTTGGAGAGAGTTAGTAGACTTTAATTTTGACTGATACTATTATGAGTATTGCGAATAATACCTATCAAAAAATGTTTCCCTATTACATTTATGTTCATAGTTTATATCATGCTATAAATGGAAATCCCAAAGACTCTAGAATTTTGTATACTTAGCACATCAGTGTGCAGTTGACATGTGGAAAGAGCTATTTATTTCATATTTGTGTGTCCAGTTGTGGTGCTTTTTTTTTTTTAATAGTTTTCAATGAAGGGCTTGCTGGAAGAGATGTGAGATATTTTGTATTTTGTGCATGTCTTTATGTTTTGTTTGTATAATTTTGACAAAGAGGGCCCTTGTTTCAGAAATTGTGTTTCAGCAATAGCAAAAAGAAAAAAGTTATGTATTTCCTTTAAAAATATAAGTAAGCACGTTTTTCAACACTGCAGTCTCACTCTAAATTCTTCACAAGACTTCCTGCTTACATCAACACCGTCCACAAGGCAGAGCCACGTGTTACTGCTGGGCACAGATACCTAAAATATTCATAGTGTCCTTGTCAGAACACATTTGTGCAGCCTCGCTGTGCAAATCTCTGTAGAATGAGTGGGGCGCCAGAGTTTACAAGACAACTCTGCCAAATGAGGGCTATATCCTTTGTGTTGGATTCAGACGAAGCCAACAGACAAACACACACACACACACACACACACACACACACACACACACACACACACACACACACACACACACACACACACACACACACACACACAGTTGTTGTTGGTGATTCAATACTTGATAATAACTCTGAGATAAAACCCATCAACAAAGCTAAGATGTTTCATGAAGATGATCACCTTCCTTGTGATAGCTCTTGATTTTACTGTCACATATGTCTGATAAAACAGAGCCTATTGGGGAGTAAAAATGTTAACCATAAGGCATTAAATTGTTCAACAGCTGTGCTACAAATCATATATTTACAGTGAAACACGTTGGTAGGGACAGGCAGAGGAGGAAGATACAACTTAAAACCTGGAGGCTAGATCTACAGGATGACATCTCAGAATGGAAAGGTAAGCTTTTTTCCCACTTTTTGGTCACAATCCAATTCCTAAAAAACACCTACTTAAAAAAACTAAGTCAGGCTGCTGTCGGTTGGCTGCACTCCATCAGCTGTAATCACCACTTCCCTGTCTGAGGCTGCAGATGCTGTTCTGAGGAGATGGACTGACTGCTTGCCAGAGGTCTTCATTCACCTTTCAGAATGCTGAAGTCAGACAAAGGAGCTTTTGCAAAGATAAAACTTAAAACGATTAGTGAATGAAAGACACCTTGAGATGAAGGAAACTGTTGATTTGAAGGTTTGCACGCTGTAATTAATTTCAAGCCATGAATATTATTCCAGCTTCAGTTCTTCATGTTTACATTCTCATGTTTGGCAATCACGTGGAAGTTGCATAGTGATGCATCAATGAAGGCATGCACTGTATCATACTTCAATTTGTTTTGTTGAAAGCATCCTTGGTGATATGACCTTAAAGGTGGTTGGTTTCCTGGCTCGTCTGCATGCTGGCCTTCCCTCTGAAGTCCAGGCACAGCTTCCAAAAAAGAAATAGGGGTGAAATACGATGCAGGTGTCCATCCTTGGAAACCAGCCATTCATTTTCTTGCCCATGAGCAAGCAATAACTTCTTTCACCTTGTTAGGAATGTCACCCCCACATGGATGGAAGCACAACGTGTTGTGGTAATAATTCCAACACAAGAGCTGTTATGAGGAGATTACGTTGTGTTGATGAAACTAATCTGCGTTGACTGGACCTCTGGCTTTGGTTGTTAACACTGTGGTTTTCAACACAATGGTCAGCGTGCTCTTAAGGTTACGGCTAAATGCTCTTGTGCTTCTGTCCCATAGTTACATTCGGTGCCAGGCTTTCACCAACAACTTCACATGCAGATAATTAGAGACATGTGCACACACATTCCCCACGCAGATACAAAAGCTGGCTGACACATTGGTATTGAAGCGATTCTTATCCTCTAATCTAATTACTGATGTACTGAGGTAGTACTAAGCTCCATCAGTTATGGCAGGTGAATGGGTCCTTCCGCCTCTAGATGACGTAGATGTGCAATAGTGAAGAGGTAGTTGAGCATGGACGTCCATTCTTAATGGACATGAAATGACTAATGTCGCTGTGCTGTCATGACTCACAGATGCATGTAGAGGAGAATATGACAAAATGTAAGTAAATATGGAAAAGGGGCATCGCAAATTGAATGGCTCATGCATTCAAAAGGCAGGAGACACCAAATGTAAAAGAGAGATCTCCATACTGATATGCCAAACAAAAGGCAAAGGTTGGCCCAAGGACCAAGTGGACCACTCACCCTTGAGGTCAAAGTTGGATATTCATTACTGAACATTCATTATTGAATATCCAACTAGTCAATACATCTACTGTACTCAATTACAAGTTTAAGGCACATATCATAAAATATTGCTGATATCATCCATCTTCATTTCTTTCTTCTTTCCACCCTGTGCATCATCATTTTCTAATTAATTTCATTTAAATCTTCTTTTATATTTCCTTCCCTTCCTTCTACTTTGCAAGGAGTACTTTTACTGTAGATACTTGTATTGACACGTTAAAGCCAACTGGCTTCTTGTTTGAATGCAGCACTTTTACTACGAATGTAATGTTTTTCACAATCTAACCTTCTCTGCTACCGGTTGAACATAAAGACCCCATTGGTGATCCCCATGAGGCAAGCAATAATATATACATGAAAAATAATTAGGCTTATATTTTCACTAAAGCTTTGTTATAAAACAAATCTGTATCAGATGATATAGTACCGTGATGGAATGTAACAACTTACATTTACTGAAGTACAGTTCTCAAGTACAATTTTGGGGAAATTAGCTAATTTACATCCATTTGTTTGGCACTTTATACATCTACTTAAATGCTTAATTACATGACAGCCATGGCTACAAATTATTGCTACGCATAATAAAATATAGTGCATTGTTTTGGTTTAAATTACCCAACAGTGTATAAAGAACGTAAAATCAGATCCATCTCAATAAAATGGCGAAAACACATACTTTATATGTGTCAGTAAAAATAGTGCAGTAATAAACTGTAGACTAGATTATAATTATTAGGGGATATACTTCAACTCAATTATTAAGTATTTTTACAATATTGTATTCATAGAAATACTTGTATGTAAAGGATTATACTCGAGTAGCCTCCTGAGAGGCCAAGTACATCCTCATCATCAGAAGGCTGATGGACTCTAACACTTGGAAAGTACACTTCCCTACAGGTGATTTTTTTTTTTTTAAACCATGAATTGCCTATGAGCCACTATTACATTGTACCCTGGATTTCATCACTTTCATAGTACAAGTGGGCGTCGGAGGCCCGCCCACCGTCGTTACGTCAAATGTGTCTACGCGGTCGCACGTTTCTCTTTTCGGCAGCGCGCTTTCCCGTCCCCTACCCGGCCATTCTGTCAGAGCGAGTCCAGACCAGCCTGCGAGTGGACGTGCTTCTCCTACCGAGAGGGATCAGACATCACCAGCACCACCAGCACCACCAGCCCCCGAGCCGAGCCGAGCCGAGCCTGGAGCCGCGTTGCGTCTTTGCTTTAACGCCAACCAAACCAACTCTGAATTCGCATTAAATATGTCTAATATCGTTTGCTGTCAAACGCCTCAGGTAAGATGCAACGCTTCCGTTTGACGTCTTTGTTGAGTGTCTTTGGAAATTGGGAGTATATTTAAAAAAGGAAAAAAAAAAAAAAAAACGCTATTGGTAGATATTTATTTTGCACTGTCTATTTTCTCAGACTTGTGTGGAAACTGCTGGAAATAGCTATTGTAACGTTACTGGCGCGGGAAATATCACAACCCCTTTTTTTTTTTATATATATATTATGACGCTCGTTCTCGCGTTGCGCGCGTGCTCGGAGCCGAAAAACGGCCGAATAAATTCTCCGAGGACCGGTTTGATGAACCCAGCCGGCGGCATGTGGCGGCTCCCCATCCCGGCAGCCGGCTAACACGCACTAGCTCCCCGCGCGTGCCGAACCTCTCCATCCCGCGTCAGCGTGCCTGCTGCTCGGCTTCAACCGGGAGGCTGACGTTGGCGTTTCCTCCTCGCTTGAAAGCTATAATCCGTGTAAAAATCGCGTTAATCAGATTGTTGGGGGGTGGACGGGGGACGGGGGGGGGGGGGGGGTATCTCGTTCCTGACCCAGTTCCTGGTGGCGGGATGTATGTATGCACAGACTAGCTCTATGGCTCCTGTCTCCTCGCCAGACGTGGCCCTGGTGTGTTACTCCACCAGAGGAGGAGGCCTGTGAATGACATTGCTGTGCAGCGAATAGACTAACACGAGATACCCGGTGGCCAATTGTAAGACGTTCCCATGTTGGGGAAGTGGGGGGGGGTAGCAGGCTGGCTAACGTAGCGTGGGTACATCCTGTCCTTTACGTACCCTCCATTTAGTGCCATGTTGTGGCACATTGAATGGGCTGTGACCGGTCTTGACGTCCTGTCGATGCGCCACTGTTTCTGTCGGCTGTACCGTATCGACTGTCTTGTAAAAGGAAATTGTCTAACGTTTCAGATTTCCCCAAAGAGCTTTATTGTTCACCGTCTCCCGGCAGCAGCAGGCCTCGTGTCGGGGTAGTATTTGACCTACTGTGCTTTTAATCCGGTTCTGAAGCTGGCAACCACGTGGGTGATTTACAAATGACGTAGTGTGGAGTAGTGCTTTTATAAAAAGGGTGAAGCAACATTTAGCATGCTGATCCAAGAGGTAATTAATAAAACATTCTTTCATGAGTGGCCATGCTTCATATTCTCCTTTTACTTCCTTTAGTGGCATCGAGATAAGCTGGTCAAGTATTTGGATGTCGTTTTCTGGTTTCTAAAAAAAAAAAAAATGCATTTGACATCTTCCTCATTTTCACTGCCTTTTAGAGTCATATTGTTTCATTTAAGTTGTTATAGTTTTCTTAGTTCTGCTAATGCTTCATCAATGTTTGTATTTTACAGCCACACGAGCAGTCACTGCATCCTTCGTTTTTTATTATAAACCCTTAATAGAGTCCCTTTTCGAGATGTGTTAAACTCGAGCTGTAAATTTCCACACAGTTACACTGGGTAAAATATCCAGCAATGCCTCTCTTCACCACTTGAGGGGTGTCTAACAAGCATTGATTGTTCAGTGTCAGGCCTGTACTTATGTGACTAATCGGATGGTTAAATGGAAAAAGAAAATATATTCAGGGCTACCCTCTGTGACAAAGTTCTGAACAAACTCACTTGTTCTCTTTGGGGCCTTTTGTGCTCGTTCCCGTTGTTGTTTATGCCCAAATATCCACATTTACAGCCCACCAACTCCGCCTTGCTTTTTTTGTCTATAAATACATTCCCATATGCATGGCCACTGACCTGATCTTGTCACTGTCATTTCCCCATTCTAACTCTAGTTTTTGGATACTAATCTTGCATCCACATAAGTGACCAAAAGATCGACAATTTCTACAGACGGCAACAATGTAACAGAGACAGCATGTAAAGGCTTAATGTGGCAGTTTTCATGTAGCCAGTTCCTGAATTACCATTTGCTCGCTGGCCATAGCACAAGATTGTGTTATCGGTCTACAGACGATTTTCTATTTAATCACAGCTGTGATTAAGACGGCAACTCTGTATTAAAGAATTATCCAGAGACCTGAGGGCGCGGTTGGCCTGGCGGAGTGTTGGGTTAAGTGTTAGGTGGAGAAATGTGAGGGGCAACAGGCGGGCATGGTGGACCCAAACATGTGGAGGAGTTGAGCTTTTGAGCCTTCACAAGAAGCCTTCTGCCAGATATTGCATAACTAAAAACTGGGTCAGTGTTCCCTCCATCCACACACACACACACACACGGTGAATTATAGCTTTCCATGCTGTTCAGTGCAATACAAAAGACTATATTCTAGCAATTGCCATCGTGCTTGAGCATTTACCCATAAAAATCTCTGGCACACTTTCCAGCAGTTTTAGCTTTGTGGTTTTACACATCCGCCTTTCACACAGTAGTGCAGCACAGGCTGTACTTATGTTCAATGTGTGTTTAACATTCACACTGCTTATGATTAGCATCTTTCTAGATGGATTACTCTCAAACATGTCATCTGACAGTGACTGTAAAATAGTGCACGGTACTTCAGAGAAACGCAATTAATTACCAGCCGTGACAGCGCGTGGCTGGTGGTGCCTTGACCGTTACATAGATTTCAGAAGTAGCAGACAAAAAAAATGAAATGGCCAGTAGAAATGTTCAGTGATTTGATAGTAGCAGTTGATTTAAAAAAAAAAAAAAAAAGATATAATAAAAAATCATAATTTCAGACCCTGCGCTTACTGTAGGAGGAACTACCACAGAAGGGACTTTGAGTACTTTGCTGTCTGTCTTTGGACAGATTTTGTCAACGTGATGGTGTCAAAACTGCAAGATGCAGTCACAAAACTTTGTATTTGAGATTAAAATGAAGCCCTATTTTGAAGTTGGGTGTGGGGAAGGGGCCGTTGACCATCCCACGTTATGCCCCAGGCCCGATTTTGGTTTTGCGGCTGGTGTGATCCCATCACAAGATGGTCTCTAAGTTTCACAGTTGCTTTCTTTTTTTACTTCTTCCCCTCCTTGTATATTTTGGCCTTTTTGTCCCCTTGACTCTTTGTGTTGTCAAAAGGAGAAAGAGGAAGTATTATTACTCCTGATTTCCTTGTGATACTTGTCTTATGATTTTCAAATTAACATTGAGTGGTCTTGAGATAAGTAGGTCAATAGATTTCAGTATTTTAATATTTTATCGCTCAGCCACAGTACACACATGTAATGTATAGTGCTTTGTGGGTGATTTTAAATAAAGGATTGATGTAGGCATAGTGGTAGTTTCAGATTATTGGCATACAGATCTTGTATGATCATCTTGCATAATTTTTAATCTGGAAAATGTGATATGTATGGTTAGCTTTTTGCACCTAACTGGTATTGTGATTTACTTGTTCAACTGGTTACTTGGCACCTTTTATGCAATTCTAGTTGTTGTATTGGAATTATTTACTGAAAGTGCATAGCTCAAGGCAGCAGAAAATAACTAGTTGAAGTCAAAGGCGCTGATGTTTTGCAGTCTTGAGTAAATGTTTTTGCCATCTGAAGACAAATGTTAACATTATTTCAGTATAAAAGCGCCGTTCAGACGTGGCCTCGGGTCTGAACTCAATGTGTTGTACCTTTCCTTCAAATCATCTTCACTGTGGATAAGACGCTTACACAGCAGCAGACAGTTTGTCTGCACCGATGTCAGACTGGCTCTTTTACATCGTCTGCTTCATGCTAGCAGCAGCTACATTCTACCCATGGATTGTGCACAATGCAACTACACCCGGAACAGTTCTAGATAAAGCTCCTGCAAGGCAAAAATAATCCTTTTAAATCAAGTTGATGTTTTTATATTTTTGCTATGTGCCTTGCAAGGACATTTTCCAAGGGTTGCATGCTTCTTTAAGAAGTAGAGGCCTGCTTTGATCTGTTACATGGCTTTAAGGCTTCATTGACGAGTACTAATGTTGAACAGTCTGCACACTAACTAGAGGATTTCACTGGAAAATAAATCTTGCACAATGATTAACAGGAGGCTACTGAATGTGCCACTGACAGCAGCTAGAATCACAAGTACATTATATGCGCAGCAGTTGAGTAAATCACAGCTTTTTGTTTTTTAATGAGTTTGAATGTCATGCAAGTTTGAAATGCAACACTCACAATACTGGGCTGCCTGGGAAAGCCTTGTCACATGGAGTCTGGATACAATTTCAGACTATGGCAGCTGCTGCGGTCTGTCTAGACCTCTCTCTCCATTTGGTATAGTGATAAAACGTTTGGGTCTGCAGTGTAAGTTTAGTTATTGAGCTTCGGACTGCAGATGGCATAGTAGTGAGGTGGTTCAGCATTGAATTACAGCACTTGTGTTGAATTTCTACTATGACCATCTGATTGGCACAAGAGATTTGTGTGTTTTTTGTTTGCTCAGTTTGGACTGCCAGTGGCTTTCCAGCTAGTGAAATCCAAACTCTTCAATATCAGAATAAAATATCTCAAGATGGGCAGATATGGGATGAATGGTCTCTATTGGATGGGACATGTGGGTGGGTGGGGCCTGTGGTCCAGGGCTATGTGGTATATGGAGATCTGTGATGGCCAACCACAATTCAAAGCAGCAGATCACTATCTCACCAATTGACTGACTGTGGAAACTTGTCACAAGTGGTTCCCTCCTGCGTTTTCCTCATAGGTCATTGCTTGAATGAAAGGGTTCCTATGGGGAGGAGCCAGTCAAAGGGGCTTGTTGCATAAGATAGAGGTGGGGTGGCCTTGTGTTCAGAAAGAGTGGAGACAGAGCTCAAAGCGTGAGACGGATTAAACGGTCTTGCTCGGCCTGGTGGGACGCATCAGCAGGTGTGGAGATTTAAAGCGCTAAATGGAGGGTGTTGTAAGAGAGGAGGCAATGGGCTTAGCTTTTCTGTATGCCTTTCAGTTTACAGCATATAGGGATTAGATGCTGAATTCCAGTTTTCTTTCTGAATTCAATGAGGCTAGTGTGATCAGATGAGGTGACCAATGTATCCTGACTCGGATCATTTATTCTTGAATTTTGTATGCATGTGGGGAATATGTAAACATGTTATCTACTGCATGTTTGTAAAATGGCGTGTGAAAAGGACGCTGGAAGAGGAGAAGGGAGGGGGCAGTGTTCAACTGCCATCTCGTGTTCAAGGTTGCCTAGATTTATCACGTGGAAGTGATAAATGCCAGAATAGGCCCTCTCTCCACTTCAAAAAAAAATAATAATACTCGTGTCCCTTTTTTTCTTTTTCTCCTTTTCTTCTAGGTTATAATGTATGACCAACACAGAATAAGTACAACTCTATAGCCAACGGGATCCCAAGGACTTGATTACAGTCGCTTCAAGCCTGATAGTTTGTCCGTGCGGCTGCTCCCCCTCTCCCTTCTGCTCACGCCCGTTTAGTCAACTGGCATTTCTTCTAACGACTTCCCATCCCTCTCCTCTGGTGAAGAAGTCTTGAGTTCCACTGTGATCTCAGTCTGCTTTGCCTATTGCCTACCTTCGGTTCCACTTTCAGCAGTGGTGCTTCCCTGGATTTGCATTATTCTGTATTAGGTAAGGCCATGACGAATGCATAAAACTGATTATAATACACAAAACTGATTTATAATACACAATGCACATTACAGGAACCTAATCCTAATCCCCTCTCTGGTCATCAATTAATAAAGCCGGCTATTACAATGTTGGACAGAATTAAAAAGACAAGCACGCTGGGTATTTTTGCTTTACTTGGGGAAACATTATTTTTTTTAATAATTTTTTTTTTTTACCTTTTTCTTTGCAGGCATACCATATAAACTCACCAAGATGATTCCAAACGGTTATTTGATCTTTGAGGATGAGAGTTTCCTGGATTCCACTGTGGCCAAAATGAACGCTCTGAGAAAGAGTGGCCAGTTCTGCGACGTCAGACTGCAGGTATGGCTGATCCAAACACACTCACACACTTTTTCAGAGAAGCCAGAGGCCCTCTGTGAAGCACGTGTAAGAGACGGTGGTGTCAGGGAGAACGTGACAAACGTGTTACAAAACAGTTGTGCAAGATGTTACTACCTGTACTACCTGTGGGACTACATGAATGACGGACAACGTGAAAGTGTCACGTAACCACTGGTCATGCCACACTTGGAAACAAGGAAAAGAGTCAGTATTTACTTAGTTGTTTCCTGTTGTGTTTCCGTTGCTCTCGTATCAAGTGGGAGAACCTGTTCCCACCATTTGTATAAGGCAGACGTCTGAGAAAGCAGACAATCAGGAATCAACATTTAAATGTAGCCATTGAGGCACCAGGGAATCAAATGGCTTTGATTTGTAACTATTGATCATGTCTCTTTATTACAAACGTTCTCTCAATTAATATTGGGTTTATTTCTCACGTTTCCTTTAACGCTTGAACTCTGAATATCGTGTTTGGTAGCATGTTTGACAAACTCATGCACATAATTGTCTGTCTTCTTTCTCTTCAGGTGTGTGGTCATGAGCTGATGGCTCACCGCGCGGTTCTGGCTTGCTGCAGTCCGTACCTGTTTGAGATCTTTAATAGTGACATTGAGCCCCACGGAGTCTCGCATGTCACCTTTGAGGACTTGGACCCAGAGGCTGTGGAGGTCTTGCTCAATTACGCCTATACTGCCCAGTTAGTAGCATTTTGGCTTTTGACCTTTTGCGTATCTTATCACAGCAAAAACAAATTTGAAAATGATTAACAACCTCTTTATTTTCTTTGTCTTCTGTGTGTAACGCAGGCTAAAGGCAGACAAGGAGCTTGTCAAGGAAGTTTACTCTGCAGCCAAAAGGTTCAAGATGGAGCGAGTCAAACAGGTTCGTTTGTTTTTTACTCGTCTGCTTTTAATAATATTTACTCCTCCAATGCTACAATTTTGGTTACACACTATTTTCACAGGTTAAAAAGAATATTTTTGTATTATTGCACTCCTCAGATTTGTGGCGACTACCTGCTGTCTAAAATGGATTCCCAGAGCGCCATCTCTTTTCGTAACTTTGCCAGCTCTATGGGAGATGCCAGAGTTTTGGCCAAGGTGGACGCCTTCATCCAGGACCATCTACTGGAAGTGTCTGAACAGGAGGACTTCCTCAAACTTCCCCGTCTCAAGGTACTTAAATTTGCACATATACAACAAACTAGTACTAAAGTATTTTATAGTCCATTTAAGTGCTCCTAGTTATAGATGGTATGTCAGTGTTGGGGCCATTCTCTGATCATGAAGCTACATGCCAACACAAGTTGAAAGTTGTCTATTCTAGTCCCCCTGGGCTCCTTCACTAAAACTAACCAGAGTTGGTGTTCTCGAGTTGAATAACACACACTGGATTAAGCTTTGTACTTTTAGCTTTTCTGACTTTGACATAGGATTAACAATACCTAATTTATGAAGGTGTGCCTCTTATAGATTTACCTACTGCTAAAGCCTGCTGAGAATGTATTTAGGGCACGGGGTTTAAAACGTATGCAATAGTAAAGCCAAGCGTAGGCGGTTTGTAGTGTGTAGGTTTATGTTCAACGTGAGGACAGCACTCTTTGGCTGAGGTTGTTCAAGTCAGCTGAATCCAATGAAGTTGTTGCTTTAGAATACAAATGCGCTGGGAGTATTGCTGAAATTGAAATTAGTTGATTAGTCAGCAACTATTTATTTGACAATAATATAATATCTATTAAATACCACTTTGGCTACTTACAGCTTCTCAAATGTGAGCATTTTATTTTTGTTTTCCTTCTAGTTTGTGTCATTGTAAATGTAATACTTTGGGGCTTTTTGACTGTTGGACAAACAAAATGAATTAAAAAAAGTTCTGTTTGGTAAATCATTTGGTTTGTTGCAGCCCCAGTTGGGAGTGTCAAAATCAGGTGCTGCGGTGAGAACGGCAGCACGTCCATTCTTTTTAATTTGGGTAATGCATTTGCGGCAGTGGGTGCCGAAGGGGAAAAAAATGCAGCAGCCTGCGGCAGTAGTTAAAAGAGAATCAACTTTTGGAGAAATGCGACCCGACGTCACGCTTCAGTGGCCAATCATGTAACCGGCGATCCAGATCTGTACGAGTCAGTCATGAGGGAACAGAATAAGTTAATGGTTGTGCAGTAGCTTGGCGTAAATACAGCTTCATACTTTAATTCTCCTGAAGTGAACCACAAACTTTCTTGATAGTTATGAGAAAACTGAGGACTGGCAGCTATTTGGTCCGTTAGCTAATTGCTGCTGTCTTACTTGAGTCAGAAAAACCTAAGGTTTTTCTTAATAATCAGCCAGTAAGATAAAGTTTTTCAGTAAACGCGGGTCACGTTACCAATTTCTTCTGTTCACTTTATACCCACGGTGTGTCCATCTAACGCCTGTTTCATCCCCCATGTGTGTTTACAGTTAGAAGTAATGCTAGAAGACAACCTGACCCTGCCCAGCAATGGAAAGCTCTACTCGAAGGTGCTCAACTGGGTGCAGCGTAGCCTTTGGGAGAATGGAGACCAACTGGAACGCCTGATGGAGGAGGTCAGTACTAGGGCGTGCAGTCGAAACTGACTTTACTTCTTTCCTACCCTGCCCCTTCCACTCCCTCTGACTCCTGTTTTTGACGTTAAGAAGTCATCAAGGGGCCTGAAGTAGAAATGGCATGCCACTGTCATGCTGCTATGTCAGGATTGTTCTTTTTTTCCTCTGATTTGTTGAGGTTTTTGCAGTAAGAATCTCTGTTCCCCTGAACCATACTACGAGTTAGAGGTGAGCCGAAAAGAGCTGCTGTCTGCTCTGGTTTTTTGTTTCTACTGTTCTCTTTTGGGTATGTGGTTGGTTTACGTTCAACCCCATTTGAGTATTAGTGCTCTTCTCCTCTGAAACACAAAAACACAGGTTCTCAAAGGTGTGACCCTTGATTCTGCTGTCTCACTGCCACTTTACTATCTGAACAGGTTCGTGTTTGTTGCTCCAGCACTAACAGACACTCCTCCCCGTTGATTTATCTCTCCTGTAGGTTTATTAGCAGCAGCAGGAGACCAGACTGAAGAGCCAGGACTGAGCCACCAGGGTAATGAGTCAGAGAAAAAGAGAGGGCGGAGAGGAGCACTACTGCCTCTCAGCAGCCTCTCTTTGCAGCCAAGCAACACTGTGCTCCCATCTGTCCATGCCACATATCTACAGATGCATCCCATTTCTGCATTTACCAGAATACATTGCTCACAAGCCTTAAGCATTTAAAAACCAATAATTGAAGGCCTCTTTATTGCACATAACAATATATTCTCATACAGGCCTACTCGCCCACCGACATATTCAAGAACCACTCAAATTAGGCATGGGGCAGAAAAACGGCATTGCACATACTCATAGTGATATGCCCAGCACAAATATTGTATTTCACCTTCACTTCAATTATTGGAGCCTTTTGCTTTTTTCCCTCAATTTCTAAAATGGGCCCTTCAGATGGGCAACTGAGTGACTTCAACACATATTCTCATTATATGAGAATATGGCGTCAACGGAACATATGTGGTTTGCTCTTATTTCTTGCGTTTAATCTATTAATGGGTAATCTTTAAGATTAGCTTAATAGATGCTAGAACGTCAATAGTCGGCTGGATTTTGCCCATTGGGGCTGCCATCACAATGACCAACTTGTTCAGCTAGAGGACCGGTTTCCAAGCAGAGGTGGATGGAGGGCCACGTGCAGCCCCTCCTCCTTTTCTTCATTCTTCACTGAAGATCTTTCCAGATGCAGCCTTTCATTCTTCACCAGCTCCCTCTTTTTTTTTAGATGCAAATTAAGGAAAGACACTGTCAGGTACCTTCTTGAGCTCCAACACTTAACCCACTCTATGCAGTGGCAGCAGCGTGTGTCTTTTTAAAGGGAGCTTTCCATCCAAGCGACTGAAGATCCAGACCATCGTCCCTTCCCCCTCTTCCTCTTCACAGCACTGCCCCCTCTTCCTCTTCCTCCGCCTCTCTCCCTCCCTCCCTCCCTCCTCTCCCCCATATGCTGGGGTTCTCAGTGTGTTGCCATGGAGACAGCCACATGGGTGTGTTGTTGCTGTTTGTCTTTCAGGTGCAAACGCTGTACTACTCACCTGACCATAAGCTGGTGGATGGAGGGCTGGTGATTGATGGGCACAGTGAGGTGTTTGGTGGCGAGGAGGACCACCTTCATTTTGTGCAGGTACTCAACAGCTTGTGCCTGGCTCCACTTTAATGAAGTCTACTATATTTTGCTTGGCAGTGTGTAGCTTTATTGTACAGCTCGTGCCTGGCCATGCATAAAAATACTACACAGCATGTGCCTGGCAAGAAGTAGATCTGGCTCATTTGATACCACAGTTAAGCAACAATGTAAAGACTAATGTCAGTAGATGAGCAAGAAATGAGCTATGATGTCTGCCTGGCTTTGCTGTTGAGCATATATCAAAACCACACTTTTATTTTCAAACTAATCTCAACCAGTTGGGGGTGGGCAGTAATGGCTGTCTCAGCTTTTTGCCCTCTATTTTGATTTGTGATTAGTGCCTGAACTGTGTGCCGTTAGCTCTGATTGTAGTGTGGTCTGAGACTGTGGTTTGCAGTGTGGAGTTGTTGGCTTCAGATGGCGTGAGATTTCAACACAAACGTCTACATTAGAACAGCTGGATCAAAGCGTAGTTTGGGGTATGATTACCTGGTGTTGTGGCCACTGGTGGGCCTGTGGTGCAAGCTTGGCTTCTGTAGCTGCACTGTGCTCTTGCAGAAGAAACCCGTACGGGAGAGCACCCAGAGACAGATGAGCTGCAGCTCATCAGGAAGCCTGTCGCCCTCCAACCAAGCAGCAAATGCCCCAAAACTGCCCGGCAGGAGAGAGTGGAAATACATCGCCTCTGAGAAGACCACAAGTAAGTGTGTGCATGAACTACATGGGATTTGTCCTAGTGCAATCGGCAAAACACTTTTTTCCTTAAAATATAATATAAATCCCGTAGATGCGGCAGAATGCTGACATGGCATCTGAATTCTGAGCTTAATTTGAAGACTTTGTTTTCCCCCTAGTGACTGAAACAATATCCAATCTTGCTTCTAGACAACACCTACCTGTGTCTGGCTGTGCTGGATGGTGTGTTGTGTGTGATCTTCTTGCACGGCCGGAGCAGCCCCCAGACCTCTCCCTCTGCCACCCCCTGCCTGATGAAGAGCCTCAGCTTCGAGGCCCAGCCCGAGGAGCTGGAGGAGCAGCCGCTCTCACCCATGCATTATGCTCGCTCTGGCCTGGGCACCGCAGCCCTGAACGGACGACTCATCGCAGCAGGTTAGCACTTAATATGGTTGGAAGTTGACTTTTTATATCACGTGTGACGTGAATATATAATTGGAGGTTGGGCTGCATCGGAAGATGCATGCTTCTCTTTTAGCGTAATATGGGGATTATGCGTAAAAGAGTCAGACCACAGAGCTCAACTGTAACTTGATGCATCTTGATGTCCCGGCAGGAGGCTACAACAGAGAGGAGTGTCTGAGGACTGTGGAGTGTTATGACCCCAAAGAGGACCGCTGGACCTTCATCGCTCCCATGCGGACTCCAAGGGCTCGATTTCAGATGGCTGTGCTCATGGTACGGTTTACTATTCATCATAATCTCCGATTTATTGACTCGATAATGAAGTGACATTTTGAATGTTCTCCTCGGAGTGCACTTATCCAATGTTTAAACAAGTTTCAATTGTCTTGTGCAAATATTTGCATGCTTCCCGTACACCCTGTCCAAATAGTTGGGTTTCTAAATTCTGTTCACTGAATGTCATGTGCTTCCAAGTATATAAGGCAACTAAAATTTGAAATGCGAGTGTTTTAAGTGCCATGTTTAGACATCGTCCCCTAATGACTAGTTCCTTGACACCTCACAGGGTCAGCTGTACGTGATTGGAGGGTCAAATGGACATTCTGACGAGCTGAGCTGCGGGGAGACGTACGATCCACATGCTGATGAATGGGCTCAAGTGCCAGAACTGAGGACAAACCGCTGCAATGCAGGTGAGTCTCTCCTGCGAGGATCTATAAAGTGATTTATTGAATTAAATGGTGTTTTGGCGTAGCAGACTTCAGGTTACTTTTCCCTGTTGGCTGATTCCTGTCCTCTCTGTCTAAAGGCGTCTGCTCATTGAACAACAAACTCTACGTTGTGGGAGGGTCGGACCCCTGCGGGCAGAAGGGCTTGAAGAACTGTGATGCTTTTGACCCTGTGATCAAAACCTGGACCAACTGTGCCTCCCTTAACATCAGTACGTGCCTCCAGTCTCGCATACACTCTTCCATCTGATGCGTATAACTTGGTCTAACCTCAACTGTAAAGCTAAGAATCTTTTTTTTCAGCATGTTTACAAATGTCTGTCTTTCATATAAAGTTTTAATTATTCCCTCTGGAAAATTGGATTATTGCAGCAGAGAGTACATTATGTTTTAAGAATGAGACCAAAAATAGGATTTCAGTTAATCAGAGAACAGCTCGTACTCTTGTGATATTTGCAGCCTGAGGGGAAATTTGAAAGTTTTATTCATCGAGCACATTTATTTTCAGGGAGGCACCAGGCAGCCGTGTGCGAGTTGGATGGCTTCATGTACGTGATTGGAGGGGCGGAGTCGTGGAACTGCCTGAACACTGTGGAACGCTACAACCCTGATAACAACACCTGGACCCTGATAGCCCCCATGAATGTGGCTCGCAGGGGGGCCGCCGTTGCTGTCTATGAAGGTAAGCCCAACAACCGCGAGGGGGGGGGCGCGTGAACGGCGTAATCAGCTGGCAGCTTCTTTAGTGTGACATTCTACAAGACCATCATGTTGTGCAAACTAAGTGTCAGGAATTACAATTTGGGTGACTCAGTTGTTGACATTGTGCCGATACTAATATCCCTCCCTCTGTCCAGGCAAACTGTTTGTTGTCGGCGGCTTCGACGGCTCCCACGCGCTCCGCTGTGTGGAAGTGTACGACCCCGCCCGCAACGAGTGGAGGATGCTGGGTAGCATGACCTCTTCTCGCAGCAATGCAGGTGTGGCCATGCTGGGAGAAGCCATCTACGCTGTGGGCGGCTTCGACGGAAACGAGTTCCTCAACACGATGGAGGTGTACAGCACCGAGACGGACGAGTGGAACGACTGCACCAAGGCCCCGTCTCCACTCTCCGACTGAAGAGGGGGGAGACGGGGTGGTGGGAGGGGGCGACGGGAGGGAATGGGGTTTGGGAGTTTCACAGTGCTTCACCTATTTCCAAACTAACAGGCTTAGTGACGTAATCGTGTTTCGTGATGTTCTGTGTGTGTATGAGCGGATATGTGGGGATTGGGGGTTGTTGGGATGAGGGGTCTTCAGTGAAGACTGGCTTATATTTGGCGGGTGGGGAGAAAGGTGGGAGGGGGGGTTGTTGCCCAAAACAACATGACGCCTTTGCATATTGCATACAATGTTTTCCGTGCTGTATATATTTTGTTTCTTCCTCATTTTTGTCATATGCCAACATTTAATACACTTAGTGCTTTTTCTTTTCTCTTTAGAATTGAACTGTTTGTCTCCTTGGGGGTTTTCAGAGGAGCTAGCCGTTATTGGTCACTTGGAATGTGGCAGTATGGAGTGGTGACAGTTAACTTTTTTGAAAGTTAAAGTTTTATTTAAGAATATTTCTGTTGTTGAAATGTAATTTTGCTCACATATATAAAGGTCAGTGGTTTGAAGCCTTACTCAGAGTGCGAGTTGATAAACACCTCATGGCTTTTTGTGTCATTTTAAACAAGCTGGATTGCTTTTTGAATCTTAAATGATGGCCTTTTTTATATTTTTTATACACTGCTGATTTACTGATAAAATAAAAGTAGTAGCAGACAGCTTAAAGTCAATGAATCTAACCAGTGCCAGTTTTAGTATAGTTTTTGTGCACATGCCACACACGCACAACCATGCTTCTGCTAACCAACCTTTTGTTATTGTGATTTACTAATTGATGTAAGTAGAGATGCAGTTTACTGAAGCTCCTTTTTTTTTTTTTTTTTTTTTTTTTTTGTGTTTCAAGTGTCAGGCATTGGCAGATTCATCTGGAAGGAATGTTAGAACAAGAAATTATCACATTTGTAACATTTCCTAATTAATAAATCATTTAAATCAGATTTTTGTCTCCAGCCTACTTTCTAAATGTCATTAAGTGACGATGGGCAGCAACGTAGCCGTTCTATTTTACACTGTTAATATCTAGGTTTGTATCTCCTGCCAGGACTGCTTGTTTTTTTAACCACGGAGAGCACGAGAAGTTAATATTGCAGATATGTCTGGTTGTGATCGTATTCTAGGCGTTAGCATTTTGAAGTCGTAGATCAGCAGCTGGTGCTTCAAGCCTTGACCAAGTTTCCAACAGCTGATTTGCTGAACCTAAATTTAGCTTTAACTGCCACCTCATCTCCCCCATGTTCTGGTAAGTAATTACAGCCTCCTGGTCACTGCTGTCTAAGCCACCATTTTCCTGAGGGACGACCACACTAAGCCAAGTTTTTTTTCTGCTCCTCTAAGTGTCTTTTAGGAGCGATTATACTAAGCTGGCTAACAGAGCTCAGCAGGAAGGGCCGATGACTGTAGGGAGTGTTGTGAGGGGACCAGCTGAGTCTGGATGACCTCACACGTCACCACCTGCCAGACCGTTTATGAAATCCTGACCCTGCACTCATTCACAAGTTTGCCTCTGATAATCTGCTGATACACCGGACCGTCGCAGCAGACGGGCCACGTGCTACAGGAAGTGGGGACTAAACACTTGGACTCAGATGAGTCCGTATTCTTAGATGTGGCAAGGCAAACGACTATGCAGACTAATATCCAGCCACCCTTCTCCCTTTCATGGTTAATTGGGAACAAGTTTTCCTGACTTCCTCTTGGCTTTGGATTTATAGAACCCTTGACTGGAACAGACTGAATCAGATGCTTGGTAAAATAATGAAATAAATCTATTGTAGTACTGTAAAGGCAACTAAGCATTCAAATGGATTATAAACAAACTATGTATTTAGTCATTTTTGGCTCTTTGCTTTCACATTTCTCCCACATTTAAAAGGGAAATATTACATCGCATTAGACAGGCACTTGATAATACAGTATTTGAGAAAGGGTCCCTTTAACTCAAAGTGAGATTTAAAAATACACGTCCTTTTGGCAGAGACTGCTCGGGCATTAAAATGATTTAGAAATGAAGTACGGTCAAAATCCCATACACACAACTAAAAAAAAAAAAAAGTTCAATTACAGCTTTCTGCGTAGCGTCCCATCTAATGAGACGGGAGGTTCAATGACTTCTGATCATCGGCGGCCTTCGTTTCCTGTCCTCTCCCCTGTGCTCCCTCCACCTGAGTGACGTCTGACGCTTTAGCCTGTGTGTGTGTGTGTGTGTGTGTGTGTGTCACAGCAGCAGCGGGTGTAATCTCAGCCCGCCTGCGTCCTAATCCCTTAGTCATCATGCGCACGCGCACACTATAATACACAGGTGAGCCGCTCCTAAAAACTGCAGGAAATATCTTACTTAACTAAGGCTAAAATAGTTTGGAAATAATTTCTACTCAACGATGCACAGAAGCAAATGATGCATATAAGAAAAATACATTTTGAAAACATTTAATTTGTTGTAAACATTTAACTCTTTTATTCAAAATATATTTTGTGTTCTCCAATTATTTACATTTCTATTTAAAAATCAACCAAAACCTAGCAAATTCTGAAAACTAATCACTCATTTGTGATTGTGTGACAACCTCACCAATAGCTTTGGTAAAAAAATAAATAAACACTAGGTTTCAGCTTCTCACTGGGAATGTTGGACAGTCCAATGCGGCAATCTGTTGGCTTTCAAAAATTCCGATTTTGAAAAGAAGAAGCTAAAAGGAAAGTCTTACTTACTCTCCAACAGGATTTATTGATTTGTTTTATAATTTTGCTACACTTTTACACAGTTGTGTAAAGTCTAAAGTATTATTTGTGACTATTTGGTTAAACAGGAAGTACACCGAGAATTTCCAATTTTTGGATAATGTCCCATTGGACTGTCTTTGAAAGAATAGTTCAACATTTTTGAAAATAGGCTTATTGACTTTTTTGCTTAGAGTTAGACGAGAGTCTCTTTTATGTCTGTCAGCTAAATACGAGACAGTTAGCTTAGCTTAGCACAAAGACTAAAACGGGTAAACAGCTTGCCTGGCAACGTAAAACCAAAGTTATGTTTACACTTTAGCGCTTTTGTTTTTTTTCCACACAAAAAACAATCATCTCCTAGCTCCACCTTAATATTTAATGGACTGATATGTGGGTGGTATCGTTCTTCTCGTCTACCTCTTAGCATGAAAGCAAATAAGCTATTTTACCTAAACGTAGTATTATTCCTTTAAGCCCAGTGGACAGAAGCTTACGCTGAAGTTGAAGAATCATAAATAATGGGAACAGTGGGCCGAGGGTTAAACCTAGAACTTCAGACATTGTTGCATCATCATTCATATGGTCCAAAAATATAAAAATGTATATAGCTCTAATTCTGTGTTTGAAAAGGAAATATCATTGTTTAAATAATAATAATGAAAGCCACTATGATTCTAAACTACTAACTTTTAAAAAGATATTTTCTTTTGTGCAAAAAAATGTTTAAAGACTTAATGAACTGAAATATGATGAAGGGTGAAAAAGGAGAAATCACTGCTCATCTGTGATTTGGCCGGATATGTTGGAGCCAGGCGTAAAGAAGCTGAAAGATTATTGGAGGACTTTGAAAGCAGTACTTGATGCAGTTGAATCCTGGAAAACAGTCTGTTTAACAAATGTATTGCCCCTTACAATGATGGAGAACATCCACAGACATCCACTCATTCAGGCAAGCAGAACAACAACGCATGTGTTTTTATACAATAATTGCAAAAAAAGGTAAACAGTTCCAGTCACCAGAGGCAAAGTATAATCAGACGTCCCTTCAAAATAACAGTCTTCAATTCAAGTAAAGGATATCCGTTTATTCTGCGCATCTGTTTGGCTGCAGACTCCCAGACTCTGATCCAATCAGGGCGGCGATGTGTTAAAGGGGATGTGTTGACCCGTGGCCCCAATACAACAATCCAGGGCCTCTTTAAGCCCCATTAGCTGGTTTCCGCCAACTCCCAGCTTCTCCCTGGGAACACAAGCAAAGAGATAAATTAGATACGAAGACAGGACAGCGTAGTGTGTTTGACAAATGGTGGGCCTTAAAGACCCCTTCCATCTTGTTTCTGAAAGCGACCACATCCTACATGAACACAAAGATCTCTGCCAGAGCTGGAACTCTGGGTTTGTCTTTTGCTGTGGTTGATTTAAAAGTGGGTGGAAAAAGGGTGTTTCACCTGCTTTAATGCACAAATATTTGAAACCTAAATCTGGTGACACACAATCGTGATTAAGTAATTCACGAATATTTAAAACAATCCTCTCTGTCTGGGGTTTGTGCCGTGTAGAAACAGTGTTTTTCTTATTACTGCTGAATCCTGCATCTATGGGGAAAGTGACTTGTTTCCACCAACGTGCAGATCTGTACATGTTCTCGCTGTATGGCACAAGAGTCACAAGCTAAGCCGGAGAAAGGTTTTGTTCAGCACCAATTTTCAGGTATCAAGAAATGCCGTGCACGCTTTTGTATTGTTGTACATTGATATTAAGAGGTTTTTAGTAAAAGCCAAAGCCTGTTGGTAGAGTTAATATCTATTTTTTTTAAATACATTGGCATACACAAAAAAACGATTTTTTTAACATCACATTTAATTGTCTCGTGAATAACTGCACGACTTCCCTTTGTACTATCTGGATGAACCTGGATAACTCCACACACACATTTTGATGCGTCAACTTTCTATGTGCTGATCATGTTGAGCACAGAATGTCCATAACAGACAAAAGAGCTTCTGTGTGACGGTGCAGCTTCCAGAAGCCTCGGGTCTCAATGACAGCTATCTAGGAACACTTTTCTCCGGCTGAATTACATTTTTTTCTGGCTCCGACACCACATACATCCAAGCGGTTACAAAAGCACCGACACAACACACAAACGGTGGTCAGTGTGAGCACAAACACGTATACAAATTGGCTGCTAGAGTCTTGGCAACAGCTGCCTAGCAGCGGAGACACTGAAGGAGCTTGTTGCTTGTTTGTTTCCTCCTCTCCTTTGTTTCCATTGGAACGTTATGTAACTTCAGGGCGGATAGAAGGAGGAAAGAAAGAGCAGTATGTACCGGCAGTGGACACCCCCTGTTTTCACCCCTACAGCCATCAATCCCCTCTGCCTTTCTTCATCTAACAGTGCAGCTGCGTGCTTTCATAACCTGTGGAAATCGCAGGTTACATCACAGACTTTGGCTGGATTTGGACCCAGAATGTGTTGGTCCATCACAAATGATCTGGTGTTACAGACCATCATGCTCCATGGACAGAGGGGCTGTGTGAAAGGCTTCCTGTCGATGTGTTTACTTTGTTAGAACTACAAATGAAGAGCATCAAGCTCTACCAGGAAGGATCTCTGAACTCAGCCACGCAAAGGCAGTGATGCACATGAATTGTGCACAGAGTCAGTGACCCAGAACGCCAATGTACACACAAAGAGGCAGCGCTGTGCCGCTCCTGTGCATTGCATAACCACCTATATGTGTTTGATAGCTAATTAATGGATATCCCCAGGAGACAATAACGATTCGCACCGAATTATTTTAGGACCACGTGATACATCGAGATGACTTAACGGACTGCTGTTCACCTCAGGCCAACCATGTTATGCTGCTATGGACACATGGATCATCTCCATGGCGACCAACTGTTGGTCTTCTCAATCTACTGCTCAATATCAGAAGAAAAGGAGGAAGTGTAGGAGGCAAAAATGTGTAGGAGGGTCACCTATAAAACTTTTAAATGATAATTAGGTTATTTTATGTTTTATATTTGGTTGGCCTCATTGCACATGCTTTGAGATTTTCCCTTTATAATGTTATTAACAGTGTTTGCCGTCTTTCACAGTAAACCAATGATGCTGCGATGGCTTTTGTGTTGACATCTCATTGCTTATTTTGATTATATGGAAAAGCCTAGGCTTTTTTTAAAAGACAGCTTTGCATTCGACTTTCATTTGAAAGCAAAACATTGACCTTACAAATGTGACTCAGTCTCACAGAAAGGCTTATGAAGGAATGCCAGTTAATGATAACAAGGTGGCACTGCGTTTGCTTATAACATGTTTGACCTAAAAAGACTTGCAAAGACTTGGTGCAGTCCAATTAGAAGTGATGAAATAGTATTAAAGTTCAGTAATAATATGGACTCATATGAAATCAATGCTTCTATACGTTTTCTCCTTTATTTCCAACATGGTTATATTCAACTTTTCCTTTAATTGTTACAGATCTGTCTCATCAAACACAACGCAGTTTCTCTTCAGTGTAGCTTTTGAAGAAAAACATAATTTATGTAAGGCTTTAGGCTTTCTTCAAATAAACTATGTGTATTTCTCTATAGGTTGGTTAGTTTTATGAAACAGCAGTCGGTGTTTGCCCCTGGTCATTCTGTTTGAATGAGTTACATAAAACATATGTGTAAATATTATGATAATATATATATATATTAAGATAATGCTGAAAGGGTCGGCCTGCCATGGATAAGGAGCCGGTGAAATAAAAAACGAGTGAAACACGCAGGCTGGACTTCACATGGTATTTGTTCTCACCTATCAGCTGTGAAAACCGACAGCAAAGCCGTATTAAAACACATCAGGCATCAACCCTGATGACACATCCACGGGTGAAAAGAACCCAGGTGGAACAAAATCAACAGTCTCACAAACATTGTTCCACAAACCAGCACCACACATAAAACAGACATCTTGCCCGGTACAGTGGAAAGACATGAAATGCTCCATATATTCAAATGTGTCTTGGACTTAAAGATATTCTGGCAGACGGCTAACAGCAAATATGTTTTGTTTTGTTCACTTCCCACCCACTCTCCTACAAAAACAGTAAAATGGACATGGCCTTCAGAAAAAGGCTTACGTAAACACACATGTTCATGCATGTCTTTCCCAACTGTATTACAAATCACTGAAGAGTGTGACATACACTCCTTGCTGAACACAATAAGGTTCTCCTGCATGCAGCAAGTTGCTCATGGATGCTAACTGCATATAAATTACAAAAGACTCCGATTAAGAATCTGAGATTTTTTAAGTGTACTTGTTCTTTACCGATCGCTGAATAACTAGTGTTTCTATGCCTGCAGTTTTATAAATCAATATGTATAGTGGTTACTTTTTGATTTGTGTGTTAGCTAACAGGCGTTTGTTATCGAGAATGATTAACAACACAGAACTCGTTTTTTTGATCTGACGTTTCTAAAATCTTATCTGCTGTTGAGGCCCACTTGTACTGAAAGCTGCCTGCCGGTGACCGAACATGCCTCTGGAAAAGGCCTCCCCCAGGCTTTATATAACTCATGACATCATACTGCCGCACTGAGCACCGAAATCAAATATTTAACACTGCGGATAATGCGCTCACTAAGCAAAGGCCTACATCACTTTACAGTGAGTGTACCAAATAAAATATTTACAATCACCACACATTCAGCTTAACTATATCTCTCAGTGGTGCCCCGCCGTTACAAAAGCTGGAATGACGTGACTGGTGAGTGCCATCAAAGCTCCTCCACAAAGCGACACAGCAGATGTCGTCTTTAATACTGATGAACCTTTGGTTTCATGTCACTATCCCAAGCAAGAAATCATATTTACCTTGGTTATGATAATACAATAATCATTATCAATATCAACAACAACAACAACCACGGTACTAATTTAAAATTATCTTTCAAGTGATCAAGAGCTATAATATTACTTAAACTATTAGTGAAAGTCAGTATCTTTTATGTGGTAATGAAATCCTCAGAAATGCTGTGGCATTAATAGATGACATATAATGACCTGGAAAACAAATCCGTTGAATACATAGAACTTTGGCTGGTTTCCATGGAAGCGGCTGGGTTCAACTTACAGTTATATATGCAGCAGCAATTTAGCTTTAGAGGTGTATTATGATGGACCTGTTGTGACCTGTTGTTATTTTTCTTAACAATCAACTGATTATCAAAATTGTTGGTGATTAATTTTCTGTAGTTAAACTAACCAATAAAAAATAATCATTTCAGAACTGCAAAAGTTTAAATGTCACAGTTTAGTAGCATTTAAATAATATTATCTCTGATATTAAATAGAAAGACATGTCATAGCTTAGCACACAATATCAGTCACTATCAGTGACAAAGCTTTGGACAAATCCAGAAAACAGTTTTAGCTGAAGCAAAAGTAGTGTGCACTTTATGTTCAACCATGTCATATTACAGGTTACAAGGAGCAAAATATAAACAGATAAGTAGGATAACTGTGTACTTGTATGTGCTAATTTAGTCTTAAGTCCTACAAGATAATCTTAGAGAATGCGTAAAAGTAAAGCCTGCGTTAAATGAGGGAGTGAGGTGAACGATGGAGATCACGTTGTAGTCCAATGACACACAAAGGACACTTATGAATAAAAAAAATAATGTTGGTTCTGACTAAAGTTAAGGACAGCAGGATTTAGTCAGGCGGGGAGAAAGGGGAAAAAAAGAAAACCAAAAAGCCAGTATGAGTGTAAAAACAAAAGGCAAAATAAATAGATAGCATTTTAAATAAATACATTTATAGTAAAATAAATAGTAAAAAACTTAGACTGGTGAGATTCCAGGAGTACTTTGGGAGTCTGATTTACCAGACAGACAGAAGCCATAGTGTGACAGCACTCTGCTGTTTCAACAGTACATATACAGTCATGCTTGTTATTTCTGTGTGTGTGTTTGTGCGCGCCCTACCTGTAGTCTTGTTGTGAGAAACAGTCAAGAAGGTCTTTGGCTGTCAATCTGGAATCCATATCAACAATCTGAAACACAATGCATATGAGCTGAGCTGACAATGAACCGGCCACGGTGAGCTGATCGTGACAAAGACCACTGCGGCGGAAAAAGGTCAAAGTACTTTGATAAATGGCACCCATCTAATTTTATACCAATAACATGTGAAATGGTACCAACCTTATTAGAGTGGATGATGCCGAGCAGTGCCTGCACTTCCTCTAAACCAGGGGCTGAGGACCAGACACTGAGATGGACCAAAAAAACAAACACACATTATAGGGATAACCTTTTTTCCAGCTGAAGCTTGAAAAGGTTATACATGTCACAAAATGAATACACAGCACTTGTTTTTCTCTACCTATACTCATCCATCACCATGCACCCAACCGAAATGCACAGGAAAAGAAAAATAAGTCAAAACACACCGACAAAAAGAGAGTAAGCAGTGACAGCAAAGGAGTGAAGAATGAGAAATAGAAAATGTACCTATCATCCATATTTAGTGTCCACAGAAGGAGAAAAATGAGTGAGAGGGAGGCAAAGAGCGAGAGCCTGTATGGAATGAGTCATAGCTTTGCTCAAACATATCAAGAAATGAGTCTGGCTGTCTCCTGGGCAACTGTACTTGAGCAGCCCAACACACACACACATACACACACACACACACACACATGTGCATAAATAAGCACAGAAGTGCAAATATGCACACACATGAAGTACACACAGATTCCTGCAGATAGAGACAAATGTAGCGTTGTCCTAAAAAGCTTATTCTAACTATTATGTTTGCTTTGAGGTATTAAACAACACCTTTTTTTCCTTCCATTGAATATTTTGGGTGAAGTCAAATGAATTTGTCTAGCAATTGTGTTGAGTCAATTACTGCAAATTAGTTAATTACTACAAATTCAGTCAATGTACTTCAATGGGGAAAGTCATCCACACACATGCATTTACAACTTTCACGTAAACCTGCAACATGTGAACCCACAGCTTGAGAGAAAAAAAAGACCTGAAAAAGAATCCGCTTTTGAAAGAGGATGCTTTTTTTTTGGGGCAAAACTTGTCATGGGTGTTTTTTGTGCCGAGTGAACATCTGCACCGTCACCAGATTTAGGTATTGATTGTGCGCTCAGGATATCAGTGTTATCTAGTTTGCACACTTAAAGCACCACAATGACATTTAAAAAAAAAAGAAAGTATAATCAATATTACTGAGTGATGTTTTGAGGACACGTAACATCACACAAAGACCTGCTGAAGCAGCTTCAGGTGGACTGTCTGCAACGTGACATCGTTAACGGGAAATGGTAGATAAACATAGCCTTACACCCTGATACACACATGGTAAGTACTTGCCATGAAATCAGAACATACACCTCACAAATATGACAAAACATTTGGTACAATGTGCACTTGGGACAGTTTAGTGGGTTATGATCTGAGAGGGCTGTTTTGTCTGTTTTATAGCCACTGAGTGGAGAAAACACATCATAATGTTCCTTCACTGCTCCCATCATTACAGAGAAAAATATCTAAACGCCCTTGTAGTTAAAAACATAGTTTTTCAAAATTGTTATCACCATTTTTTATTTGTTGTACGGGTTCGACACTATAAGATGCTTCCTGTTTGCAGCAACATGGAACTGATTCAGAGGGGAGGGCACATACGACCGAGAGATAAATAAACAAAGCACAGCAGAGTGCAGACACATAGCACAATACATAAAGCACGCCTGGAAACATGGCATCACGAGTTTTATGGTCAACATGAACAAACTGGGACGACAGAAGTAAGAAGCGCAGCCATTTAACTGCAATGTCTGGCAGGGAAGAAGTGCAGTGATGCGATGATCTCAAATGATCTGTCTTGGCTGATGTACAGCTCGCACTACAAAAGTGAAACTTCATTAAATGTGTTTTTCTTTTTATTCCATGATTACGCAACTTTTTTTTCAAAGGTTATTTTCGGAGCATATCACAATCAAAGGAAAAGTATTCTACACGAGTACCTGATACCTAAAGTGTACATAGTAGGAGTTCGGAGTGACATCTAGATAAAACAGAGGGATCAATCGACACTTTGCTCTTTGGATGTCAAGAGTTTATTGTCCCCGGTCCTCAAAGAGACCAAAATGTCACAGTGAATCCTTTCCAGGAAATAAATAATGTACTGACTCATAACTGGATCTTACATATGTGTGATGTTGGGTTGTTTTTTGTGCGTGTGTTTGCATAAGAGACTGTTGTTAAGACTTGAGTTACTAAATTATTAAAGTCCAGCCATCTTTGTAAAGCACTTATATTGTATTAATGGAGCTTAAAGAGTTCTGTATTATGATGTCTTCTTGCACCTGCCATAACAGCAATGTGAAGTGTCACCAACTTAATGGGAACAAGTTGATGGATGTGACTGCAAGCAACTGATGTCAGCTGGAGGAACATGGTGATATTATCAAAGAAGACAGAACAAGAGCATAAAACCCATAAAGACCCCACTGATGTGTCATTTTGCAATGGCATCAATTCTTTATGGTGGAAATTTCTCATTGCACTCAACCAAAGACTCACTCAGCTTCTTGCCCCTTTGTGATTACCATTCTGACAGCTGGCTGATGTTAAATGTAAGCAGGTGCAACTATTTTCAGATGCCACTGCAGTGCCCAAGTATACATTAGGAAAGCCGACAGGAAGTGAAGAAATCTCAGGGATAACTGTTAGCCTTTTTCTTTTCAAAGGCACTGTGAGAAACTAAACTGTTGCATCATGGTAAAGGTGATAAGGCAAAGCTACACGGTCAAGCAGATTAACATTGCATGCCAAATAGGGCCTGAGAGCTTTGAGCATACAACACACACATATAGCCGGGACACAGGAAAGAGTAGGCTGGTTAAGGACAGGTGAAGGACGGTTTAAAGGGGCTTCCTAGAGGGACTGGCTGTTGAGACAAAAGTGAGACACCACTGTGAAGGCATAAGGAGGGTTAAGGGTTAAACGAACATGAACCAGTGGGGACAGTGAAAATTGACACAATAGTTATGGAGGGTGTAATAGGAGAGGTATTCAGAGGTGCCAAACAAATTCCTGCTCAGAAACGTCTTTCTAGACTTCTCTCATGCTTTAGAGCCCTGGCTCTTTAAACCCACCAAGGATTTAGCATAATGGATACAGCGATGTCGAAAAAGTTTAACTTTTGTATACAGGGCATACCTGTACAGGAAGTAGTAGGAGGAGATTAGACCATTTACTCTGTGCAAAAACAGATTTTTGGACACTTGGGGCCAGTGGAAACTAACTGTGAACACTGACATATAACCTTTTATGATAAAATGAAAAACTTATGAACAAATAGTTCATATTTACACATCAAGCAACATTATCTTTTATTTGTAATCATGTTTCTGGTCACCTAGCAAATCTAAGTTAATTATTAACTCTCTTTTTAGCTCTGTTTTTAGACTCCAACATCTCTTAATGGCTGCTATTTGTGACACTAGGCAGTTCCCCTGTAGAGCAGAGGGGAACTGCAGAGTCAGGTGATACTTCTTTGTGGGTTCATCACCACAAGTGACCTCCTTTCACATACAAGTTGTCATGTGATTCATTGTTAATATAAAAACACAGCATAGAGTCTTTAACCCGAAAAGACAGAAGTGAGTAGACTGAATATACAATTGACATAGAACAGGTAAAGAAGCAGAACATCTGGTGGTATGTTTAGGCTGACAGCAGTGATATGAGTGGGCTAACATACCTGCTGAAGGCTTGGAGCAGCTGTGAGACCATGGAGGACAGTTTGTGCAAACAGACCAAGGCATCCTGTGGTGGCGGAGGACCTCCCACCGGCTGAGGTCTCTGCATAGTGTGAGGGTCAAAGCCCAGAGCTTTGAACACTTCCAAGCTGAAACATGACAGGAAAAAATGACCTTAGGGGCCCATGGAATGGAATACAAAACCAAATAAACAACCTCCAAAGAGTTGTCTTTGCTTTTGGAAATATTCTCCTAATTTTCCTTCAAAAAAAAAAAATCAAGGTTTTTTTTTTCTTGACAAAAAAAACATGCATCTTCCTCAAATGTTCTCGACATTATAACCATCCCAGCACTGCATCAGTCAAATCCCTGTTACACCCACCTTATTTGAAACACATAAGACCAGATGTTCTCAAACAGGGCCCACACTTCCTGGTGCGAGACCTCAGCAGACGTGGGTTGTTTCTCTTCATCATTATCATTCATGACAACATCACAGGCAAGAGGTTCCCACTACACACACAAACACACAGCCATGTATCTTTAAAATCCAACAGTGTCAAATAAAAACCGGTGTATAATATGAATATGCATCCTGCCATCTGAGTCATTATTGTTTTGGTAATTACTCTCAACCCTTTCAAATCTAATAGAAAATAGATTTCCCCCGAGAACTGTCTTCATATAAACCCAATACACAACAGAAACCGGGTAGAAAAAACATCTTTGTGTATTTCTGTGCTTCCAAACCACCACAATGTAAAACACAATTCAGAGGGTGCCGTGCTAGAAAAGCAGTTAACTTCTTGAACAGATCAGAAGTGGACTTAGTTTGAGGTGTGAGTGCATGCAACTTCAAAATGTGCTCCGAGCTGACCTGCGCTCGTAGCTTGTTGTAAATGTTGTCCATTCTGGAGACGGCACTGGGAACAAGTCTTGAACTTTTCACAAACACTTTCACAAGCTCCTTGGCTTCTTGGAGGGCTGCTGAGGTAGCGCTACAGTTTGCCGTTACACCTGAGTAAACACATGATAAATAGATATGAGCCGTCAGACAGTCGATGCATATGAAGATATACATACAGTCAGTTGCCAGCTGTTTTGGTCCACCTAGGCAAAATGGATGAGGAGGTCTTGTGTCTGTAACCTTTTGAGAAGAACTGTTATAAATATATAGATGGAAGCCAAAACAGCCAGATGGTGACAGACACAGTGGCCAAAAACAAGTCAGCTCAGACTGAACTTGTGTGAATGTGTCTCATGTCCCACTCTGTTTTGAGACTTTCGAGATACTGAATACTTGAAAGGACATAGTATGGTCTAACATTCTTACATATCCTGAGGACATACTGTGACTTTAAACATCACATAAACATACCTATCCATAATCCTAACCCTCATTGTAACATAAGTTTATCAATACACATTAAAATGTGCCAGAAGTTGGGTGAGAATTCCTATGGAAAGCCAGTACTCATGTTAAATTATGTTTTAAGCCATCACTTGGACTTGTCGTGGTATCAGGCTGAGTCGTCATAAATCCGTCATCCCTATGACACCTATCTCTAGCCCTTAACTAACTTACCTTTAAGCAAATCTGCCTCCAGCCTTCAAGGTACTATGCAACAATGTATAGACTCATACAAAAGAAATTCCTCTCAATCATCATTTGTGACCCACTAGAAGTGTGTGGCAGCGTCTGTATCTGCAGAGCCCCGGGCCCTCTGCCTGTATTTTCTCTTTTCTTTGCATTCTGCTGTGTTCGGGAGGTTTCTGGGCGTCCAAGAGGAAGCGACGAAAATGGAAATACAGTGAGGCGAATCACAGTGAATCTGTGGTTGGCTTTCACTTAGTCTGCGGTGTGTGATGCTGCAGGTGGCACACTGGGCTGTTTTCTGTTAACTGCGGTCAGGGGGATATGCGCTTCTGGTGTTGTTGCACCGGCGAGAGGAGGGGCCAACTTTGAATGTTGTGTTTATAAATAGTACGGGACAATTCCTGCATTGTATGTTTTTAAAATTCAGCCTTAGTCACTTTTTAGGAGGCTGTAAAAGGTCTGTCCTCACAAGTGTAGCTACAACGGACCACATGCACGCTCACTGCCTGCTTAAGGCAGACCAGAAAATCGCATGCAGTACTTTTCCACTCCAAGATTTTTTCTTAGCCTCACATACAGTTTATCCCTCCTTCCTTTCCTCCTCCTCCTCCCTTCCTCTTCCTCGCCCTACTCTCACCGTCCTGGCACAGAGCCAGGCTGTGTGGTACCAAGAAATCCAACATCATGTTAGTGTATAAACACAGTGAAAGGGCAAAACTCCATTGTCTTATCAATTAACAATCTTGAAGGGATCAAAATTCTTGTGCCATTGTTGTAGCAACCCAACCCCACACAGGTGGACCGAGACTGAATGAGAGGCTGAGACCGACACACACACACACACACACACACACACACACACACACACACACACACACACACACACACACACACACACACACACACACACACACACACACACACACACACACACACACACACACAGAACTGTAAGCGTAATGTAATTAGATTGAGTCATGAGGTCCAGGGCAAGAAGTGCTGCAGTGGACAACTCAGCATCTTTCTGACACACATTTAAGCGTCCTGTTTTAGCAGATGACCTAATTCTGTATGTAGTTCTGTAGGGTTCTAGCGCAGTGCAGGGCAGACCACGTCATACCCCAGCGGAGTAAGTGTTTTATCGGAGGGATGACTCAGTATCTTAACGCTGCTGACCGGAGAAGGGTAAAAAGGCAACTAACCCCAACCCCAAATGCAGTATTAAAGCTATTACAGTGGCACAAGGAATATCTTTGCATTTAGATACCTCTGGGAGCTCAGCTGGGCCGTTTCCACAGATGTGAAAGTTTATGCTCTTGTATCTCATGTAGTAGCTCAAGTTTATTTTGTTGGTTTTTTTTGCAAAATCTATTGTTCACATTCAAAGGAAGATTAAAATCTGCTCCAAGAAAACTGGCATCAAATGTTTTCATCGACAGTGTTTGACATTATCAAGCTTTACCAAATACCAGCAACAGAGATGATGAGAAATAAAGCAAAGTAAGAGGTTAACACACTTTGAGTTGACACAATGTAAGCCACATTAGTAATCACACTTTATGGCAACACAGCTAAATTCATTTCTAACCAGGCTTGATTTAATTGTCTGAACGATGTGGAAAAGATTGTTCATTGTTTCATTGAGTTTCATATTAAGTTTGGTTACATTACTTACTGTTCAACTTAAGTGTTTGGACTATAGCCAAAACAGACAAGACTGTTTCCAGAAACAAACATTTAGACACATCTACCTGACGAGATGATCCACTATTATCTGTTTCATGTATTTGTTTTATCATATCTTTACTAGTTTTTATTGAACATTTGACTTGTATTCATTATGCATAGTGAATTGTTCAGTTAAGGATGGTGCTAGTCATAGTTGCAACAAGATTTAAGACCAAAAAAAATCAGGCTATACTGGAAATCTTTATCTGAAAAAAAAAAAAAAAAAAAGTGTTTTTGTTCATAGAAAGAAAAACATTTAAAAAATGTAGGCTCACTAGAAGACTGTTGAAAACCGCTCAGATACATAACAGCCCTTCCCCCTTCTTCCACCCACATACCTGAGTTGAAGAATTGGATGAGGTTTAAAACAGTTTGCAGAGTTGTCCGTGGGACAATGCTCCCAAAGACAGCAATCCAGTGCTTCTTCAAACAGTGCAAGACATCTTGAAGAGTCCAGGGTGGTTTTAGGTAAACTATCTGTTAACAGAAGAAACGACACAATAAAAATCGCCAAAATGAAAAATATTGCAATGTTAAAAATGACAAGTCAATCTGGCCTATTTAGACTCTTGGATAGCCCACAAGAGGAGATTTGATCCATCATTGTCCACCCAAAACACATAAATCTGATCTAAAATGACCAACCAGGTGCCTTGCAAAAATGCAAAGTTAAACCAAATATGACTTTAATCCCTTCATGAATACCAGATATTAGTTATCAATGTTTTAAATGCATTTAGAAACAGTAATTATAATATAGTCTAAAAGACAATGTGAAATTCCAATTCACAATTTTACCTCTAGCCAGAGGTCTTCGTAAGCGGCCTTCATCTCCACCTCTAACACATCGGACAGAACCTCTCGCAGGCAGTCCCCGAGTTCAGAAACGCTGCTGAGGTTCAATCTCGTCTTCTCTTCATCCTCTCTTGTGCTCAGTTGCTTGTTATCTGTGTTACATACATACTGTATATGAGTAGATACAAAAAATAAACCCATAATACAGGACAGCAGTTCTTTTTTTTACAAGAGATTATATGCATATATTTGCAGCAGGAAAGCGAGCAGGAGCGTGTGGCAGCACAAAATACCCACTAGGTAATATGGCAGCTACACGACAAATACACCCTCCAGTCCGTGTACTTTTTGTTTGATAAAACTGCTAAAATGTCACCTGAATTAAACACTTAATGCGGATGGACTTGAATTGAGGCAAATAAAACATGGAAATTACAAGGGCTGTGAAGAAATGGCAAGGGCATGGATGGTATGTGCTAATAACTATTACACCATGATGGAAAATGGAAAGTAATTTCCTGTTTTGCAAAAAAGTACACATTAATCCTTGGCTCACCTTTCTCTTCTACAGAAAGGCCTGTTCTCTCTTGACTGTGTGGCTGGGCTGGAGTATAGCTCCCGCTCTGCATTGGTGATGAGAGGTGAGAGCTGACGTGGGGCAGCATGGGAGTCCTAATGTTTCGCAGAGGATGAAAGCCATGTCTGGACTTTCCAATCTCTTCTTCCAAATCATTTTTGCTGAGGGCCTTCACTCCACTCAGGAGGGCCTTACTGCATAGGTTCTTATCATTACTAGAGAGGAAAGAGAGGAACACATGTTTTTTTATCTGGTAAGTCTATATAGCAGTGACAACACAAACAACATTAGGATGCATCTTATTTAAATCGGCCCAGAGGTTTGCTCGCTAGCATCAAATTCAGAATTATTTGACTTGTGACTGCAACAATAATCAAATTTCTGCCCACTAATTTCTACTTTAATTTAGCAAAATGATCAGTAACAGCATTTGGAAATAGTGGCAGTCAGAGAAATAGGTCAAAAGGTAAAAGAAAGTAAAACAATACAATGGCCCACTATGCAAGCCAAGTAAAGAAATCCCTGAACTAAACTCTCCATGCTCAGCACATCTATTCTTGCCCAATTATTCTGTCTGGCCCCCTCTCTCATGAACTGGAACTATCTGGTTGGGCCCACTCACAGTCACATGCATGTGCATTATTTGCAGAGGACACAGACTCTGCAGCAGCAGCAGTATATGCCATAGGGGGAGGGGGAACTCACGTGCATAGAATGAGAGCACACTCTGGGTACAGACTCTGGTATTGCAGGCAGCACTGCAGCACCCTGTCATCATTATTCTCAGCATTCAGACCATCTGGGGACAAAGAGGTACAAAGAGAGAGAGAGAGGGGAAGGGAGTGGAAGAGAAAGACAAGAGTGACAGAGAAAAACATGACAGTCTGTTGAAAAGACATGTTTAATGCAATGATAGCTCATGGTAAGCGTGTTACCACACTTTTGTCCTTTAAAGACAAGGGGGAAGGTTCAAAGATGAAGAACACGAGATGGACATTTCAAGTCCATTTCAAGAGATGCACTAATTGCTTCTACGCTCATAAATAGTAAACAATATCTCTGCTAAATATCCTTTATCACACCTCTCTTTTGAGGAGAGCCAACCACCACTGTTGAAAAAAACAATTATCTGATCAATATAATATACAGCTGGTGTAAGGTAAGTGGGTTACCTTATGCAAGGGTGACACCTGCCCTTGAGATTCACAATATGTATGCATTGATGATGAATTCTGAAGGACTAGCTTATTGATAATGCCACCTAGTATTTGTGTAAGTGTTGGGCATGGATGCATGGCAGCTCTGTAGCTGTGTGTAATAACTGTAATAACTTACTGTAAAGGTCAAAAAGAAAATATAGTCAAGTTACTCATGGGATAAGAGGCTGTAATACACACCACAAACGCTGTACCATGCAAAATAACATACTCCCAAAATACTGACTTTAACGCAAAATAATAAAATCATGTCAGCTCACTCTCAATTCTCAATTTCTCAATTTAGAAGTCAATGACCAAAAATCCACAAGGACAGGATTGTTGATGTGAAAAATAGATTATTCTATTGTGATGCTTTTACCCATAAAAAGTTCTTATTTCTTTACCATCAATTTCTGTCATGTCTACGTGTGCTCTTTTGTAACCAAGGGCGATATTTACATTAGCCTGCTCAGCCATCATGTTTTGGTCTCAGATAACACTCAACAGTTGCCTGTAGAAATCTGACATGTGCTCACGGAGACAATAACCACTCTTAACTTTTAGCTTCCGTACTTGGTTGTAATAAATTAGTAATACTTTCAATTCACAGAAAATTCCCATATTTTCCTTGAATAAACACTCACTGCTGCTCTCGGCGGCCTGCTGCATAGACTGGCCCCACAGGTGAGGTTCCCGGTTCTTCAAAGAGTTGTAAATATACGAGATGGCGGGAGTTGCCAGGTGCGCCACAGAACCGGACATGCCTTTTCCCCTTTTGAGGGAATCCAGCTCCTGAAGCACCACCCAGGGGATCAGGACTATAGGGACGCCCAGGGCTAAGAGAACATGAAGGGGGGAGAAAGCAAGTATTGATGATTCCATTTTTCACAATATTAGTGCATTTTATTATTATAACTAGAAATAAATAAAACCAAATTGGAAATGATACTTTCTTGGAGTATGTTTTTTATGATAATTCCCCTACACTAATGTCGTTTTCAACTATTGATTGTGTGATGAAATTATTTCTTTGTGAGCTGATGCTTGTTAACGTGGTCTCTTCTTTGCATACTTAGATTACCTTCCTGCTCCTCAAATGTGCTAAGATCACTGTATCAAGACTTGACATGTTCACTAGCCCCAAAATACTATTAAATTAATTACAATTATCTGGAAAATGTAAGGGCAAGGAATATGGATCAAATACAAAATTAAACAAAGAGGGCCAAGGACAGTTAAACATGTATTTTGCCTTTAAACTGGAGATGTGTTTAGAAGGGTGGGGACATCTCTTGATGATGTATAATAATAGCTAAACCACTGCTTTGGCTCACAACTGGAAAAACTTGGGAGTGAAAACTAACTGTATACTTTCTATAATGGTATGTTACATCATTATATAACATATGAAATAACCATAAATCATTCTACAAGAAAAATCAAGCATTAAAATCATTCTTAACACCTCCAACGCCATGAGATTTGATCTTTTTCACATAATCCAGGTGGCTGAGGAGAATGTTGGTGTCCAAAACAAGGATTAGGTCTTGCTGAGGAGGTTGTTTCCCTGTAAAAAAGCAAGTTCATATATATTAAAATAGTTTGTTGTTGATTGTCACAAGTTAACAACAGAATAAAATCAAATCAAATTGAACATAACAATTTCAGCCAAAGTGTAGTGCCTGTGTAGATTACGGATCAGAATTTCTTTTTTTCATTAAATATATTTTGTGATTACGTTGTGATTATTTTGTTCGGTGATCTCCTGTTTTACATGGATTATCTTCTTCGCATCTTCTGTGGGGTTATTCTTTACCTTTACACTTTATTCTTTTAAATATCTTCAATCTTTCTATATTGTAAATTGACACATCTTATTTGGTATATGATAATTTCATGTGTCATTCTGAGGCAAAAGCAAATCAAATTTATGTATCATATTTCATGTTAATCACACTAAGTGAGGCCATTACGAGGCTTACACTTTTGAACTCAATTCATAGTGTCTCCATGGGGTCATTTGAGACTACATTCCGCAGAGAGTTTGAATTTACACTTATGATGAGTGCACACAATTCACAAGGGTCTCTCAGTTTAACAATAAAACGTACAGTGTGTGTCTGCAGCTCCCTCTTCTGGAGGGTCTATGTCCATACAGGTGAGTTCCCCATAGCTTTGCATAACGTTCACCTCCAATCGCTTCTCAGAGCGGGCAAGATAAAGCTCTTCAACCACTTGCATCTACAGAAAAACAAATTTTTGAAAAAAAACAAAACCACATACACACTTTTAGCAACATAATGCAGATGTCATTTCAATACACTAGCTGACAAAATGCTTTAAATGCAAGATTAAATTAATAATATTTTTTTATTACCTGGTCATACCACGGCTCAGTGACTGTATGAGACATAACTGGGTGTTGGCTGGACGAAAACGACCTCCTATCTTGCCCTTCAGATGAAGAACTAGGTGTAACATCCGAACTGCAGGGAGCTTGTTGGACAGTTTCCTGAATGGCATTGCTTCTCGAGGGCCTCGAGTCTGAAGGTTGAGTCCCATGTTTGAGATTTCGGTTTGAAGAACTAGGTGTAACATCCAAACTGCAGGGAGCTTGTTGGACAGTTTCCTGAATGGCGTTGCTTCTCGAGGGCCTCGAGTCTGAAGGTTGAGTCCCATGTTTGAGATTTTGGTTTGAAGAACTAGGTGTAACATCCAAACCACAGGGAGCTTGTTGGACAGTTTCCTGAATGGCATTGCGCCTCGAGGGCCTCGAGTCTGAAGGCTGAGTCCTATGTTTGAGTTTTCTGCTTGAAGAACTAGCACCATCATTGTCACCGGTGCTATCTACTGGTCTTGATTGAACCTTTTTTGATATCTTAAACTTAAGAGGCACAGGTGATGCATGAAAGAATATTTGTTGCTGAACAGATGATGACTTGACTGTCTTATATGACATCGATGGGACATTCCCTGGGATTGTTCTGACATTCTGCACCACATTTGAGCTACTAACTGAGGTAGTCTGCTTGGATGAAGTGGAGGAATGCTTTGTAGTAGAGACGGATGGAGTCTTTGCCTTTGTACACAGGCTCCTTTTGGCCTTATTTTCTTGATGCCTTTTGCACATCTTCTTGAACAGTTCTGTTTTCTTCTCCCATGAAGAATCCTGAGAGACAGAGGAGGCCTTGCTTGGTTCTCTGGTCTCGACAGTGTTGCTTTCATGTCCAGTCCTTGGTGGTTCCTCAGCTCTGCACATCCTCTTCAGTAAATCCTGTCTCTGTTCTTTCTGTTCAGCAGAAACCAGACTGGGACTCATTTGCTGTTTCTTTAATTTGGATGTGCTACTCTGGGAAGATTTTTCATCTGTGCTGCTTTTAAAGGTCTTCTCGGTCCTCTGAGGAACTGTACCTGCATTGTTCGAGGATTTTGAGGGACCCCTTTCCACAGTCTTACATCTACTGACAGTTTCATCTTTACCCGAAATTTCATGTTTTGGTTTTGTACATTCTTCTTGCTTATAAACAGGTTTCGGGTCTGTTGCTTGTGTTTTTGACAGTCTGTAGACAGGACTTTTGACGTGGCGGGTGCTTTGGGAAACATCTTTAACGGTAGGCAAGGCATACTTTTCCTGTTTTGCTGCCCAACTACATGTAGAAGAACAGAAGAAATATCACATTCAGAGATAATAAACAAACATAGTAATTAAGTGAATGATATTCAACCACGTGATATCAACATTAATTTGTTGTTAAAAGTCAAGTAAACTGTATCTAACCTCTTCTGACTGTTTACATCGTGCTTCCTCTTGCCACTTTTGTAATCCTTAGTAACATCTTGTGCCTTGGATGACTGAAAACATGGGAAAAAAGCATTACATTTATTTTGCTCTCCAGAAAATTATTCTGAAACAATTCTGTATTTTCTGACATTTTAAACTCAAAAGGATTAATTGCAAACATGATTTTCAGATTAATTGATAATGAAACTTGTTTTTTACTTTCAGACCTACTGCCTACAGTTAGAGATTTTTTCCAATACCGTCTATATTGTCGTAGCTATCCCCGCAATATCTCTGTTTGTAGTATTTTAGTCTGCTTTTTTTTTGTTGCATGAATTCGACGAAGCACTTTGATTTGTCTGGTATCAGCTAGACTAGACTAGCCAAAAACATACATTCCTGATTGGTTATTTTATCCACGAACAATTGTTCAAGGGCTTTCCACAAATGTATGTGGCTATTATATCACAATATGTATTGATATCATGACGTAAAATAACATGCATTAAAACAGAGGATTTTATCCGTATAGACAGCCCCTAGCAACAAAACACTGTTGAATACCTTCTTACCTTCTCATCTTCTTCACTTGAAGATGACAACTTCTTGCACGACGACTTCTTGCGCGACGACTTCTTGCACGACGACTTCTCGCACTTTTCCTGTTTTGCTCTACAACTACATGTAGAAGAACAGAAGAAATATCACATTGAGAGATAATAAACAAACATATTAATTAAGTGAATGATATTCAACTCCATAATATCGACATTAATTTGTTGTTAAAAGTCAAGTAAACTGTATCTAACCTCTTCTGACTGTTTACATCGTGCTTCCTCTTGCCACTTTTGTAGTTCTTAGTAACATCTTGTGCCTTGGATGACTGAAAACATGGGAAAAAAATCATTACATTTCTTTTGCTCTCCAGAAAATTATTCTGAAACAATTTTAATAAATTATTAATTAGTTTTATTCAAAAACACCAAATATTTGCTGGTTCCAGGTTTTCAAATATCTCTTTGGGGTTTGGACTATTTGGTCAGACAAAAAAAATCAATATATGTCTATTTCTTATTGTCTCGCCAAGACTCGCCAAAAACAAACATTCCTGATCGTTTACTTTATCCATGAACAACTGTTCAAGGGGTTTTCCACAAATGTATGTGGCTATTATATCACAATATGTATTGATATCGTGACGTAAAATAGCATGCATTAAAACAGAGGATTGTATCACAAAACACTCCTGAATACCTTCTTACCTTCTCATCTTCTTCACTTGAGGATGAAGACTTCTTGCGCTTTCTCTTTTTAGATTTTTTGGACATTTTCCTACATATGTATTTTTGAAAAGCAGGTCTTCAATGACTATGCATCATCCTAGAAATACAGAATTAAACTTCTCTTAATGAGAGACTACGAATATAAAATGGAAATACCCCTTAATGACATGGTAACATGATTAATTAGATGCTCTGTCTGAAAATACATTTCATATCGTGTCACACAGACTGGTTGGACCCAGTTTGCATCTCTTGTGCAGGTGTAACTGGTTTTAAATCAATACAAATTAGCTGCTTACTACGTTACATGAAGAACAAACACTGTGTAGTGACACACACATTACTAGCTTGCATCTAAAGAGTGGGTCAAATGCATACTGGACTCATGTCTCATATAAAACCATGGAATAGTTAACTAGTAGTAACCTCTAGAAGTGTTGAGCTGACTGCTCGCGTCACAACACACAACCACGAGCTAAAGTCATCGTGTAGTTAATGTTAACTTCACTAACGCGAGTTTAACTGGACGCTCACGGGTGAAAAACAAATACAAACCCGAGAGCAGACGTCTGAAACAGCAGGTGTCTGAAACGTATCGGTACACGAATTTAGTGACATAAAGCCCGTCTATTAGGAACAAATGTGTCATATACAGCCGAGTGAGTGAGTTACTCTGCTCTGACAGTTTCCCTTTAACAACTGCTGCTCTTCCGCATCTTTCTTCTTCTACGACTATTTCTTCTTCTGGTCGATACACTACTGCCACAGACTGGACTGGAGTGGGAATCCGCGCGCCTCTGGTGAGTGGTTGTAGTGTAGTAGAGCAGTGGTCCCCAACCACCGGGCCGCGGACCGGTATCGGTCCGTGGGTCCCTTGGTACCGGGCCGCACAGAAAGAATGAATGAAAAAAATATTTGATTTATTATCACGGTCTGAAATATGTTTTATTTTGAAAAATTACCAGATAAAGCTGCCTCTAGGTCTGTGCTCGTCTCGGTGACCTGATACTTTACCCCAAAAATTAAGCCCACAAGCAAGTAAAAATTAGTAAAAACAAAGGTATTTGGAGAGCTTCTTTGTAAAGGGGAAAAGGCCCAATGAGAGACAGAAGAAGAAGAAGAGCCTACGACTTCCAAGAAAAAGAAAGCCGCATTTAAAAACAATATCAGGAGTCCTACTTAAAATACGGGTTTATCGCTACAGGTGATTCTCACGCACCCGCTCTGCATAATATGTGGCGATAATTCGGCATAATGGTGAGTTGTATTTTTTATGTACTTTATATATCTGTTTTTATCGTATCATTTTATTACGTCATATTCATTACATCATATTTATCGCCCACACCTTGAAGGCCGGTCCGTGAAAATATTGTCTTACACGAAACCGGTCCGTGGCGCAAAAAAAGGCTGTGGGCCGCTGTAGTAGACGATACCCACAGATAAGTATGTGAGTCCTGCAAAGAGAAAGACACATGCAGTCATGAACGGGGAGTAGACAGGTCACGATCAGCTGGGGGTCAGTGTCTTGACCTCTTCACACAAACAGTCTTTTCACCTTGGTTACACACAATTTAAAAGTCCTTACATAGTTTTCCTCTCAACTTGTCATCTTTTACAGCATTACAACCAGATAGATGCACGAAGGGCAGCTTGTATGAGGGAGAGTTTGGAGTTTGTATGGAGTCTTTTAAATGCATTAATAAAAAAGAGAAACATGCAAGTTAATGTGCTTCAGGAGTTTAACTGTATTGTGTTGTTGAACTGAATTCTTGCCCAAAGTCACAATAGAAATGTTTACATGTTCACTTCATCGGCTGTGCACCGAATGAAAGATCGGCTAGGTTACATTAATAATGATCTGAGCAGAGAGAGAGGAGAAACTGTCTATCCGTCAGCACAAAACACTGTTAACATCATTTTCCATTGAGTCACTTGAGGCTGATAATTCCTGAGCATTTGGTTTGATATGAGTTACATAATTAAAATTTTCCCTGAAACATTAACCCTAATAAATAATTCCCAGTGTTTAAAAGGCACCTGTGTGGTGTGCCGTGTGATAACAACATTGCAAACGATCACCATCATTCCTCTAATGCTTATAGAGTTTTCAAAAAGCTAACCCTCAAAGTAACATTGTCAATCATGTAATGCCAAATTTAAGAAAACTCTCTGAAACCTCAGATTTATACAGTATGGCCCTTTATGAAACCAATACTGAAACAACAATTGCTGTAATATGCCACATAGTGACACTGTAGCTCCATTCAGAAACCCTGCCTCCCTTTGCTCTTGATACGCACACTGACTGTGAGCATTCACAGTGAGCACCTTTGGGTCCCTGGACCACGGCTTGAGAAACAGTAATGTTGAAGACGGAGATCAGACGACTAACAGATGAACAGTGAGTATTACCAGCTGCAGGGAAGAATATCTGACCACTTCAATAATCTTGGACAGGAATAATAACAACATGTACAAATTGTGACAGAAACAGTTAAATGCATTGGGATTCAGTAGATGACACAGCTTGGATTAGATCAGTGACATGTTAAACACATAACGATTATATTTGAAAATTGGAAACAGCTTGTCTGTTTCGTAGTTCAGACGGTTAATTCTTCTGGGTTTAGCTGTGATAAGATGTGTCTGTGTGGTGAGTTGTGATGAAGGTCCAGAAGTCTGATGTCAAACAGGCCGGTTCATAAGATTTCATCATCACAGGGTGACATTTGGTGGTGGAGCTCCCCTTATTAACACAAATAATGAAACTCAAGCTTCTTTGTTAACATGAAAAGACATTTCACAAATGGAAATCTGTCTTTGTGTTATTCGTGGTGAATAAGAGGAGACAGAACAAACCTAACACTTCCCCGTCCCCCACACAAACCGACTCACACACTTGACAAAACCAGCAGGCTGCAGGCCTGAAGCCAGGATTTTAGAAATAGGACAAGAGTCCAAAGTCCCCCGGTAATAAATTTGAATAGCCACCCTAAAAAAGTCTGTTTAAGTTCTCCTTATTCTCCATTTCTTTATTGATTTAACTGTTATTGTTGTTATTGTTAGTGTTCTGTTTATTTGATTCCACAATAACAGAAATAATTTTCTTGTTGACAAATACAAAATGCCTTCACTTTAATTAACGCTTTTGATCTTAACAGTCACATGAGATCATTTGAGAACGTTCCATAAAACATAAGAATCAGCCTTTAAAAACTCACCATCTGAAGTCCAGGTAAATTCTGCTAAATCTTTTGCAGACGTTCATGCATTTATTTTTGCTTGTCGTTTGCACCTTTTAAACTGCCCTCAACCACATGCATGGTATTTTGTTTTCAACACAAACTCTATAAATTCTGAGTTCCTTGAGCTACCCAAAACACAAGAAAAATAATACGGGCGCCTATATAGATTTACGAATCTGTAGTGAAAATCACTCAACATAGTATTATGGAAAAGTTCAAGTTTGCAAAAATATTTTTTCACTATTTATACACACAAATAGGCTACAGCATTAAAATATAAGAAATATAACCACAGTCTGTTTCCATGTAGAGGGATATTATCATAAATCCTTTTTTTTTTTTAAGTCTGTACGACATTGTAAATCACTTAAAATATAAATAGTTAAAAGTTTTAAAATGTTCTTACCACTACAGTTTTTTATAGACAATATCATGAGTAAGACACTGTGTGAAAGCAACTTTCAACTGGTTTTCTCTGCTTGTATCTATGATATGTATAAAATAAGTTTTGTTAAATATGTTAGATAAAAAAAAACAGGGTCAGTGTATTCACTAATGAATTTAAACTTGAGATTTCCAGCTCTGTTTACTGAGCTTGATAATTGGACCAAATACAATCATTCTCGTCTTCACTTCAATATACAGACAGATTGCTGAAAAAAAGGGATAGCAGGAATTGATTAAGAGGTCTGAAGCCAGACTGGAACTTGCTGGCTAGCAGTATACATTTGATAAAATCAGGGTGAAAATCAAGTTAAAGAAAAATAATAGTTTACAGATCTTTTAGACTGAGATTCTGGCACATTTGTGTTCCTCTGTCTTTTTGTTTTTCTGTCTCTTTATTCCGATTGGTCTCTCTCTCTTTCCATGACATTGAAAGACATTTGGCTTTAATCAATGAACAGATTTGGACAGATGGAGAATGCTTCTGTTGTGCGTGGGTGTGTGTGTGTGTGTGTGTGTGTGTGTGTGTGTGTGTGTGTGTGTGTGTGTGTGTGTGTCTGTGTGTCTGTGTGTTTCTGTGTGAAATGGTGTGATGTTTGAGCATTGGGTGTTGGGGAGGGTCTTTGCTCCACTATTGGTTTATTCAGAAACCTGAGCAGGGTGTTTTATGAAAATGTGAAAATATTATTTTGGTCATTTAACTAATGGCCAACTACTGAGTGTGTGTGTGTGTGTGTGTGCGCACGTGTGTGTGTGTGTGTGTGTGTGTGTGTGTGTGTGTGTGTGTGTGTGAGAGAGTGGGGGAAAGAGAGAGAGAAAGAGTAGGTGTGTGTGCAAAAATTGAATTAATACTTTCTGATTTAAGGACTGCATAGTTCCTTTGAGGTCAAGAGCACGCACACATACACAGACACACACACACACACACACCCACACTTTAAACAGGGACTACTTGTTTGACTTCACAGCACATAATTTATTCACATTTTGTCTCACATTCTAACTTTATATAGTTGTCTCTCTTGTAGTATCGGTGCAGTTTCGATCAGGTTATGTTGTAGTAGTAGTGGGTCACAATCTGGGGGTTGGGACCTCCCTCGTGATCCCAAGATAAAACCCAAGGGGTCACAGGATGATTATGGGAATAGGAAAGAATACCAAAAAAAAACACAATATACAAAGTTTTTGCTTTTTTTTTTCTGATTTCTCAAACTGCAAACGTCCTTCAAAGGAAAGAATCTTAGAGGAAATATCACTATTTGGTTGAACATAAGGTCATAGCCCATGATGAGGGGTCACAAGTACCTATTGTTGATATCATTAAAGCTGCAATTTGTCAATTATCAATTAGTCGATTAACAGATCAAACAACTTTTTTTCAGTTGATTACCACAGAAGTGGCTTTGAGTACTTTGCCAGGTGTAAATATAATTCTGTCTGTCTTTCTGTCAAGGTGGTAAAGTTACAGCCATGCAAGATGCAGTCATATAGTCAACTGTACAGGTGTGTAGTTGAGATTCAAATGAAGGCCGAGTTCGAAGATGTGAGTGGGGGGTAGGAAGTGGGGAAGCCCCCCCCCTGGCCCCCCCCCCACACACACACACACACTTTAGGGTCCTGGCCAGATTTTGTGCATTGGCTGGTGTGAACTTGTTGCAAGTTGGTCTCTAGTTAATTGTCTTTTCATTTTTTAAAAAAGAAAGTCAAATATTGGCTGGTTCAGGCTTCTTAGATGTCAGGATTTGATGTTGCTTGTTGTCATAAACTTTGTCAGATCTTTGGGTTTTGTTCTGTTTGCTTTGAATAGAACAAGCTGCCTAAAAGCTTCACCTTGGGCTGCAGGAAATGTTGACACTTTAATAAAAAAATTAAAATAATGATTACTCAGAGCCAATTTCTTAATTTTGAGGGTTAACAAGCCAGAATGGTTGTAAATCACTTGTCTTGACTATCATACTAACCTACAGTACGCAGTTCTTTCTATATGAGGACAAAATCAAGTCTAGTTTAAACTGCAGGGCCAAGAACAGTCCTGCCAGCACGTACTAAATATTTATAAATTTCCATTTCCCCTAAATCAAAACGTAGGTGATTCTTTCTACATCTCATGGCCAACAGAGATGACTCCTCTGATGGGTTCCAAGTTTATGTAAATAAATAGGGCTTTCAAGCATGTGTCCTCAACATCTTGACTTGGCCCTGGATCTAATAAACCCCACTTGGCTCTGCAGTTGCTATTGAAAAGTGGTGACTAACACACTGACTGGCTCTGTGACAGACACCTACTTCAACAAATGCTTCAGGTCTCTCTGCCATAAATAAATGCTCTGTAATTAGTCTATTCTAATAATTACCAGAGAGAATTCCTAGACTATAAAGGGGAGTTTGTTGTTCAGAAAAGTAATTGTAGTAGAAGTGTTAATAGGCCCAGAACAATAGCCTGCCATGCAAACCATGAAGCCATAAATGCCTTCTCCTGCTTTACTGCACTGCATCTCCTCATGTTGAATCTATTAATAGCAGCTTTTTGATTTTCAACAAAGTGTTCCTTATATTTCCCTGAGCAGATAGTTGATATATGTGAATCTGTTCATTTGTGATGATGATGATGATGTTGAAGTAAAGACGGTAGTACTGATCATCGTGTGAATGATGTTGAATAAGAGGAGGCAAGAGAGAATACTCATGATGATAGAGGTGAAAAGTGAGGTAGCGAGGATGAAAATAATGATGCAATGGCGATTACCTTGGTAATGATGATAGTGAAGATATTAAAATCAACTTTATGTTGGAGGTGAAGATGGTAATGAAAAAGAGGAAGATAAAGATAATGAACATGATGATGATGATGATGCATAATGAGCATCAGTGAAACAAGAGAAAATATGATTATGTGTTGATTTAAATTAGCTGGTATGCAGGGTTATCATTATATTGGTTGTCATGGTGATGATGATGATGATGATGATGATGATAGGTGGGGATAATTAATAACTTTGAAGAGGGGAAGATAAAAATAAAAAGTGATAGGTCAAGTCATCAAAGGGTGACCGTAAGCCTGCATGAACAATACCAAGATTTGAAACTGAAGCAGCTTAATGAAACTCGGCCATCTTTAATTTTATTGTTTACACCTGCACTATACAGTAACATGCCAAAACAAGATATATGTCTTCTACCACTATGGTGCTGATCAGCTGACCAACAAGAGCCTGTTGCATATGCACCTGTGATGATGATGATGATGATGATGATGATGATGATGATGATGATGATGATGAAGGTGACAGTGATGCGTGAGGATAATGTTGGCATGCAGGATAAGAATAATGTGCACAGGTACAGAGGGAGTGAGTGAGTGAGTGAGTGAGTGAGTGAGTGAGTGAATAAGAGAGTGAGGGAGTGGTAAAGTTTAATGACTTGATGATGGTCGATTGCATAAGCACCAATGATGCAATAGAAAATAAACATGAGAATTATGATGAAGGTGAGGGAGGTAAAAGAGAATCTGATGATGATGATCATGTTATGAGCTGCATTTATGGGAGTGACAGTTTGAGTGATGATGATGATGATGATGATGATGATGATGATGATAATTGATAGACTAATTGGAGGACAAAGTGAATCAAATCGAGGCTGAGAGGATGATGACGAAGATACTAAAGTTAAAAATAACGTTATAATTCTGCGTGGCCGCACTGTTACCGGCGGTGGGAGTGTCCGCGAGGAGGGGAAAGCCGCTCCAGCTCGCGCGCATACACGAGCAGCGTTGAGATGTTTTCATTCTGAGCCTAAAGGGTCGCGAGAGCAGGACGCGGACGAGCCGGCGGGACACGAGGACGAGAAGTCTGCCGCGGAACTTGAGCGTTCCTTTAATTTGTATCTTTTTTTTTTTTTCCGGAGTAATGTCAGTCTGCCGGGCCGCTTTCGTGCTCCTGTGCGCGCTGCTGGCGGTGGCTCGTGCCCGCAGGAGTTCACCGGAGCAGGAGGACGTTCAGGAGAAAATCAGCAGCGCGAGATGCACGTCCAGGTGCCTCACTCTGCACATGACTCAGCTGACGACTGCCTTCAGACACCTCCAGGTACCGACAACCACGCGGCCCCTGACTTAGGAGTCCAATGTGACCTCGACGGGACCACCTGTCTATCTATACAAAATACACGAGGAGTCATACAATAAAAGACAGTGATTTGAGGATGTCAGTGCTGTTTAACAATAACACCCCAGTCTCATTACATTAGTTTGAAACTTACTCTTGAAAGTGAGTAAACTGTAATCCTCAAATAGGACAATTGGGCTGCATTTGTTTCCCCCTCATTTGTTTCTTCAGGTGCATTACTGATATGTTTATATGCTACCACTGCATGTGTTGTTGACAACATACTGTTTGCTGCATCTCTCTCATTATTATTAGTATAATTCCGTATAGTTAAGTGGGGTCAGTATACATATTGTTTGTTTCATCTTGCATAATGCTATTTTATTATTTATTATTTTAACTAAAATGTTTGCTTTAATGTTCAGACTGACCTATCTCCCTAAAATATTTCACAGGGAGATACGGGAGGGGTGAAATGAACAGAAATGGGGGGCAGGCATGAGCGTCTTGAATCAATCAGATGCAGTCAAGTGTCAAATTGATAGGCTAAACATATCAGAGGGATTACAAATACTTTCTCATCATCCACTGACATGATGACCTCAGTGAAGCAGAAGCTGCAGGGCATGAATGGCTGAATCTGTTCCCAGTGAGGCATGCAGCCACAGACATTACCATTAACTTCAAATTGTATCATGAAACTTTATCAAAACATTGAAACATCACATAAATAATCATATTTAATTGGTCTGATTTGTGAAAAGGCCCCACTGATATTGTTACACCTCATTATAATTGTGTGGCTATCATCAAGATCTTAAAAAGATTCTTTACAGAATGACTGACCACTCAGTGCCATATTGTGCAGATATTTTAAATCAGCTTCGACGTGTTGTTATGCACAACAGAAAGAGCACAGTGGAGCGCTTTCTGCCTTGCCAGAAGAAACTGCGGGATCTCACCCAAAACAATGCATTGTTTTCCAACATGGTTTTCATCAGGAATGTTTGAAGAAATGTTTTGATGTTGCTCAGACTGAAGTTGCCCAGTGTTAGTACTCAGAGGGCCAAAGGTACCCTGAAAAAAATGTAGATTACTGGTTTGTAGTAGATGACAAAATTACTCATCCCAGTGAAATCGCTGGCCCATGTGCCGCGGCCTTTGTAGTGAGGAATGTGATTAACGGGGACATTAGGACGTTACCAAGTTCGAAAAGCCACTTATCGTTAACGGCTTCAGCATGTGCATGCTGTGTAGTGGGTGGGAAAGTCATTAACCACAGAGTTCAGCCCCAGTGGCTCTGAGGTGTGTAGAAGAAAGTGTGTGTATTAATGTGTGCGTGTGTGTGCGTGGGGTTTGCATATGTTCATGTATAAAACAAAAGTTTGGTCTGGTCCGCGGCCATCCAGAATAGACTCCCGGCACCTGTGCATTGGGTAATGAGGGTGGCCCCTGGATGACTCTCTAGCAGTGAGGTGTGTGTGTGTGTGTGTGTGTGTGTGTGTGTGTGTGTGTGTGTGTGTGTGTGTGTGTGTGTGTGTGTGTGTGTGTGTGTGTGTGTGTGTGTGTGTGTGTGTGTGTGCGTGTGCGCGAGCGCGCGTGGTGGGGTTTCTGGAATGGAGGTGTGAGAAAGGGAACATTTGGTTTAAACTTTATGAAGTGCAGTGCAGTAGTCAGATGTTGAGTGATCAAAACGTCAGTGATGGAAGTGAAACCAACTGACTGGGAGGTAGCAAACAGGCCAGATATTCAGTTTCTACTTGGGTTTCCATTTTAAAAGTGATGCTGCATTTAGGGCTGCACGATATGAGGAAAATATGCAATGACGTTGTTGAATATTGCAATAACGATATTACTTAAGCAATTTTTGCATCCACTGTCGCACTCACAGACTCGTACACGGAAAGCTGCGGACATGTAGTATTTCTTTTTATACTACTTTCTGGAGTCTGCTTGGAGAATGTGTTCACATTCTTATCCCAAACTCGAGGCAATTTCCCTCCACGAATTGTTGCTCATGTGATCGTGTTTTAAGGATGAGTTGTAAATGTGGGTAGCCAGAATGAACCTCTTCACACGGCCTCTCTTCAAATTCAGCGTCCATTTTGATTTTCCAGTGCATGCACAGTGAGTGTAGCTTGTAGTGTATTGGCCTCGCAGTCGCCAATACAGTTCGCCGATCGGAGGCACGCTGATGTTCGCAAAGAGCCTACGCGTGCCCACGCCTCTGATGACAGAATGTGCATCCCGTGGACCCTCGCTTACTCGCTGATGCGGAGAATAGTTTCAGCTTCTGTCTCTCACTCGACCCCACACTCTGCTACGCACACAACATCAGTCATCATTCTCAACCCAGTCGTATGTTTTTACTCCCAAGACTCAATGAATGTTTTTTTTTTGCGTTCCAACTCGTGTGTTGTTTTAGGATTCACCCCCATTTAATCTATGACGTAAACGAGCCTGCCTGTGTCTGTCTTGGTGCGGCGTGGTCGCCTCGTGCAAAGACCGACACAGGCAGAGTAGAGCGGAGTCTCCGAGGGTGGAGCAGATGCAGTCATTACTTCGTGCACTAGCCTGATCTGGCTACTGGCTCATTGTGTTCATTTGCCCATCTCATTTTTATTTAATACAATGATACTATATCAAAAGTGAAAAATTGCACTCTTTCGCAGACTGTTTATTGGGCAAGTTGACATCACAATGACGATAACATTTAGTCATCCCACTTTGATCGGTGTAGCCTGCGGTGCAGCAAATTGTCCATTATTATTTGGACAAAACAAGTCATTTGAAGTCATCTTATTGGAATTGAATTTCATTGAGAAATCAATAGTCAGATTAATCAATAATGAAAGTAAGCATTAGTTGTAGCCCAAATTGAAATATGAGAAAAAATCATTAATGAAAAGTCATTAATGATTAGCGGGACAATGACAAACAAAGTGCGATGTTGTCCTGCGATTTAGAAAGTCATTCTAGGATACAAAGGGGCACTGATTTAGCAAATTAAAAAGAGCCTCTAAACTTTGAGCAAACAAGGAAACAAGTTTCCTCTGAGCCACATCCTGGGGAACAGCATCACTCCCTGAAACTATTATAGGACAGTGTAGAGAACACAGAGTGATTAATGGGCGGGAGAGACTGTGTTCATTCATTTAAAGTACAGAACGTTTAAAAAAATAAATGGAAAAAAGGAACCTTTTTGATAACAGCTCCAGTAACTACAACATCAGTGACGGCAAATAGAGCTTTACTCATCCTACTCCGTCACCACACTCAGATACAAAGACACAAACACATTGCTTCCTGTGTGTGTGTGTGTGTGTGTGTGTGCGTGTGTGTGTGTGTGTGCGTGTGTGTGTGTGTGTGTGTGTGTGTGTGTGTGTGTGTGTGTGTGTGTGTGTGTGTGTGTGTGTGTGTGTGTGTGTGTGTGTGTGTGTGTGTGTGTGTGTGGCTGGCTGGCTAGTGTGTAGCCACAAGAATGTGAGTCACCACTTTTCTATTTACACCTCTCTTTCTGCTTCTTCTCTGGGTTTTCCACTACTTTCCCTTGTATGGTGTAATAGTGTAATTATAGCTCTTTGTGTGTGTGTGTGTGTGTGTGTGTGTGTGTGTGTGTGTGTGTGTGTGTGTGTGTGTGTGTGTGTGTGTGTGTGCGCACAAGAGTATATATTTGCTGGTATGTTGTCATATTCCCAAATTCCTCATTGATGTAAACTTTTAAAAATAAGAAAAAATTGCAGCCTCGCCTGCAGAGCGGGATCTTTTTTGCACATACGTAATAGATCAGATTAGTTTGCGTGTCTTAAACACTGTGGTGCTGATGAGCTGGTTAGCGGTTCGAGCCAGGGCTGAGGGCCAGTGCGAGGCTGAATGAACTGCCTGTGCATTTATGTTTATGTATGTGTGTGTGTGTATGTATGTATGTATGTATGTATGTATGTATGTATGTATGTGTGTGTGTGTGTGTGTGTGTGCGTGTGTCCCAGCTGCTCTGCGGTAGGTAACTCTAATCTGCCCAGAGGTCGGTCAGCCAACCAGTCACGCTCTGAAAAAGACCAGAGACAACGGTCAGGTCGGGTTGCACAGAGACAGACGGGGAGATAAGGTCAGGTAGACAGACGCGGTCAAGCACGAAGACAGACGGGGGATATGGAAAGACGTGAGGGGGAGCAGGCAGGTAGAAGCACACAGACAGGTGTAACAAACATACACGTAGACGGACAACCTGACAAACTAATACACTGGCTAAAAAGTGGACTGACGTGCAGGCAGACAGGTAAGCAGAGAGACAGGCACAGGGGTGGGTGGCGGCAGGAGACAAAAGGCTTGTTTGATTCACCTCAGAGATAAAGCATCTGCCTCTTTCTGCAGCTGTGTGACTGCCCCGTCATTTGATCAGCAGAAGCAGGGTTAGATGGTGATTCAAATTGTGGCATTGAAGGAGTGACTCTCACCTGAAACCAGGACATTCCAAGACCGTAAATTGCAGCTGGAATGGCATTGCATTGAGCGGCATGGCTTTGTTCTTTCAGCTCCAGAAAGAGAGACAGACAAGACGACTATTTTACCACATGAAAACCTTGAAGGCATATTATATCTGATACTTGAGCAATTAAATACATTCTTCTTCCCAGTGGTCACTCTCATATCTGCAGCCCGAAAATGAAGTTACCGCCGCCGGCCGGTTAACCAGCCCATTCTCATTCCCAACTCCTCGCATGTGGAGGCACTTGAAAGCCTGGTGCGTCTCATACAGATGCTAAAGGATGGCTTGTGTGTGTCAAATATGTTTTTGTTGCCTGGGGAATGACACTCATTTATTTAATTCCTATAAAAAACTAAAACTAAAAATAACAAATCACAGTTTTACAGGGAGCTATGTGTCAGACTATTACTTGGTCCGGACCAGTAACTTCCTGGTGTCTCCACTGGTTGCCAGGTAACAGTCTTTTTGTTGAGCTAAGTTAGCTGGCTTCTGGCGGTAGCTTCATAATTAGCATAGAGATATGTGAGTGTTATACATTTTCTCATCTAACTCACGGCAAGAAGGCAAATAAGCTTATTTCCAAAAATGTTTTACCATTTCGTGATCATTTAGAGTATTTTGTTTATTTTATTATCGCTACTGATGGAAGTGAACCGAAACGGAAAGACGGATGCTGTAATTGTCGGATGAGGCAAAGTTCAGGACCGTATAACAACCACTTTGTTGTGACTCTTGTTGTTTACAGGATGTGGGGCAACACAAACACTAACGTTGACACACACACACACACACACACACACACACACACACACACACACACACACACACACACACACACACACTAATTAGGGGCTTCTGTCGGGAATGCTCAGACCTCAACATGGGCATTTTTGGAAGAACGTCATATTCTATTGAGTGGAAGTTAGTCATGATACATTCACCACTCGCACAAACAACACGTACACAAAACACGCACAACACGCACAACACGCACAAAAACGCACAACGTAGCTGTGATTGCTTCTGGGTCATCTGGGTGTGATTAGCTGAGTTAATGCTTAGTGTTAAATAGACTTTCTACTGCGCCTCACTGCAAACACTGACCACAACACACACACACATAATATGTACACACACTCTGCCTTTGACACACACACACACACACACACACACACACACACACACACACACACGCACACACACACACACACACACACACACTCACTCACTTTTTATCGCTGCATCTGGCAGAAGTGTGATTTATATCTCACTCTCCTTCAAACACTGAAGGGTGTGTGCAGCTGTGCGCATGCATGTTGCCCGTGCACACAGTTCTGTGTATGTGTGTTTGTGTTCCTGCTTCTTTCCTTCTGTTGCATCCAGTAATACCAGGTTGTTATTCTTCAACACTGATCACCGTGGATGCAGCTGTCATCAGAGCCATGTGGAAGTCCTTTAGTGCGAGTGTTTCTTACCCCGTGGATCGGTTCTGGTTCTGACTTGTCTCTCGTGTCTCAGGCTCAGACAAATTTCCCAGGATGGAAAAAAGTTTTAAGACCTCGAGTTTTTAGTGTTTGTGTGAAATCCAGCCATGTGGAAATCAATCATAAAAAATGAAATAGGATTTTTGCACGTTTTTGTTCTCAGTCATCATAAATCATAAACTGGGTTGGAGTGAAATTCTCTCGATATTTTTCATGCAACGCTTCTTGTGAGCAACAGTGTTTTTTGGTGCATGCACCATAAATTGCACAAAAGCTTTTGGACCAAAACGTTTTGTTGGTTTTCATGAGTTTAAAATATTTTTTAATAAAGAAATGTACTTTTTTGTATTTAAATACCTCACATACAACTTTGTCCATAACTAGAAGTATAGTGCCACATAAATGCATTTGTAAATTAAAAAAAATTCTTCCACTATGGATGAAAATACTGTTTTTTAAAAGTTGGCTTCCTAATAATAAAATAACTCCAGTAAAATTTATTGCGTCCTGTTTCACAACTAGTACCCGCCACTCTTAGCCAGTCTCCTTTCTGCTCCTATTAACTAATATACATTTCCGTCTTTCACCATCTTTTGTCCGTCTCCATCTGCTGTTCTCAACTTCGTCTCTCTCTCCCATTTCCTCTCAGTCTCCCACATCCAACTTCTCTTCTCTTCTCCCAGTCACCTTCGTCCAATCCTCCCTTTTTTCCCCCAACTTTGTCTCAACTTTTCCTCAACATGTGCAGCTGTTTTGCCGCAGACACACACACACACACACACACACACACACACACACACACACCGACACACACCGACACACTGAGACCCCACAAAACCCCACTCTGACCACCGTTTAATAGCCCTACGGCACAAAGGCCCATCAAAACTGCCTTGATTGGCTCTGACAGCAAATATGTCCCATGAAATTGACTTGGGATCAGTGTGCGTATGTGTACATCCACGTGTATGTGCACTATTGTGTGTGTGTTGCAGAGGGTTCTGAAGAGGAGTGACAGAAACAGGGGGATGATATGGCAGGGAAGACAGAAACAGAAAGAGAGCGTGAAAAAGATTAAGATAGAGGATAAAGATGTGAGGCCAGCAGCGGGGAAAGCAGCTTTATATCTCCAAAGTGAAAATCTGGAGATGTTTAACTGTCCTCAGTTCTTTGAGTGGAGCATCTACATTATATGATCGCCATAATTTTCAAGTCCTCTCCTGTCATTTTTAGAGAAGTAAGCAGCAATGTGGAGAAGCTGAGGCGAAGAGTTGGAGGGTAAAAATTAAAGACACAAAGAATGTCTGACAGACTGCTTTTTCTCCACCAAAAGGAAGACAGAAGGGTGGTTGGGTGAATTTACCATCCTTCTGTTGGAAGACAAAATGATTCAAGCCACCTTGATTGAGCATCTAGGAGCAGGAGAGAGCACAGCAATATTGCAATTCATATCACAATATTTCTGTCTAATTTATTTATTTAGTCCACAGCAGTGTATGATTTTTAATTTTGTTTTATATCCAGAAACAGGTTTGAGAAAAATTAACAATTGTGTTTTTGAATGTCTTCAAAAGTTTGTCTTTGGATCAACTACCAGAGGATACAGAAGTAAAGAAGCAGTGGGAGACGTGATGTCTGCGTGACATAAACTGCTACTATAAGAGCTGTATCCATGGCAACTTGGTCATTTGTGATGAATTTAGTAGCGCCTTGGCGGCATCAGTTTTGCGTGGTGAGAAAGTGCTTTGAAGAGAGGAGGAAAGAGAGAAAAGGTGGGCAGAGGAGGAAGGTGTTTCTCTGTAGTGATACCATGACAGCCGTTACTGTGTTTCTCCTCTCACCTATTCCTCTTTCCATCCTTCCCTCCCCACAGACATGTTACTAATATATTCATCAGAGATTTAACCATTACTTTTATGCTCTACTGCTTTCTTCTTCTTTCTCCTCCAAGGAAGCTTGTTAAGCAACAGTCCCAGCACGATCCCTTTTACCAGATTACTGCTAAACCAAGGGTATTAAAGGCATACTAGCATGGGCAAGAAATACACTTGCAGTATTTATTCAAAGATTACGTCCAACAGCAATTTCACAGACAGAATTTCTGTTCAAGCATTTTAAACTCGGAGCCAAATTGTTGCGGTCTTTGTTCAGAATTCGATCCTGATTTTGGTTGCACTCCTGAAGTCTCCTCTCTGAAAACTAACCACCTCGTCACTGCTGCCAACAGCTGGACGACCGAGGCAATAGTAAGCAGCTGGAGCAGTGGACAAGGGTGAGAGTATGAGAGGAATGAGGCAAACATAATTTTGTTGAGAACTTGGAGCTCTGACCATTTTCACACATATTCTCAATGGCTTGTCTCTGTAGAAAGCAGGCGTGAGTGATTGTTTGTCTGTTTTTTATTTTTTTTATTTTCTAAAATTGTGAGAGGCAGGCCTCCCTGTCTTACAGTCAGAAAGAAGCTTTTAACTGTACCATCCGACCAGCCCTAAACTTCACTTAGATCATTAAAAGAAGAACTCGATGAGTCTACATTGTCCTTATTTATAATTTATAAGTTATTGCAACACAAATGGGACACAGTCATACCAAAAACTTAAAGTGACATCACGTTTACGCAGCTTTTATATAGTAAATCCCACACAATACAGAATCACTTAAAATCACAACACACCGGGCAGAGCAAAACAAGGTATCGCCCTCGGCCCAGACTGTACCATGTGACTCAGGAACATCATCAAGGTCCTTATCTTATCTTTGCCTTGAGACACCCTGAGCCTCCTCACATAAGGCATGCCAAGTGGGATGGACTCTGAAGCCTCTAAAAATACCAAACCATGACGATGAACAAATTATACATTTCTTCTTGTCTACAATTTTTCCACAACAGTAAGTCACAGCCTTCATCGTACTCTCACTTCAGTAAAAATGTTGTTTCTAGTGACAGTAAATTCTTTAAGCTGCTACATGCAGCATCTTAGTTATTTCACCAAAATAGTCCGTATGCATCTGTTTTGAATGGTACGAGTGAATGAGTCAAATCAGCATCTTCTGTACCGTGAAAGCCCTTAACCCTTAACCCTTAATCTCTAATCTCTAACCCTTAACCTCTGCACTGTTACCACAACTCTAACCCCTTAACCCTCATCATACCAGAAGCACAAAGGCTACTTAAAAGAGGAGAAGCCCTGAGAGAGGTGTGTGTGTGTGTGTGTGTGTGTGTGTGTGTGTGTGTGTGTGTGTGTGTGTGTGTGTGTGTGTGTGTGTGTGTGTGTGTGTGTGTGTGTGTGTGTGTGTGTGTGTGTGTGTGTGTGTGTGTGTGTGTGTATATATATATATAAAGAGATGAGCTTGGTTCAGGCTAAATACAGCCCGCTCAGGAGAAGGTTTAGGAGTCGTTAAGAGGGCTTATCACACACACACACACACACTGGACACTCATATACTCCCTGGAGGCACACACACAACACCAGACAGATACACAACTGCACACACACCAGTATTGTAATAGTTGTTTTGATGTTGGATGACGGCATCATGATTGTGCTGAGGATGACAAAGCAAAGAGCAGCAGTTCTGCCACACTGACTCTTAAAAACTGTATTGTTTTGCGCTTTACTCTGCTTATGTCATTGTAAATTGAATATGTTTAATTTCTATACTTTTATTTCAACAAAGCAAGCAAATTGAAGATGTCTCCTTGAACCATTCTTGTAGGATATATGATCAACTGTTTTTGGAATAATCAATATATTAATTGATAATTAAAATAATCACAAGTTAACATAACTTACAACAGAGGCTAGAAGTATCTTTTGTAACAAGAGAATCATAATTTCACAATGATGTAATTATGCGAAGAAAATACTTCACGCATGCTTCTTTGTGAAACACCTTGCAGGTATGTGTGGTCTTTGTGCATTCAATATCAAGTATGGATACGTTTCTTTTTAAGGTGTTGTATTTGGATCGAAGACACATTTTGAAGAATGGAAGGGACACGAGAACGAGGGATTGGTTTGGTTGATCTGTATTTCTGTCCCTGTGGTCATGAGATGACGTCTCCCTCTGTCACGGTGGTTATAACAGCCATGTTTACTGGTGGTCTTGACTCACTTAGCAATAACTGTACACACACACACACACGCAGACACACATAAACATACATCTCACCAATTGACGCGGCCTCTGTCTGGTTCAGCAACCACAAACCCAGAGTTTTAAGTCATTTTGCACCCTGAGGATAATTATGTAAATAAGAGAAAGGTTGAGTGTTTCTGTCAGGTTTGCTCTGGTTATTCTGACCTTTTAAGTCACAATATTTAGCTTTCTGTCTCCTTGTATGTCAGACAGGGGGCTCACACGAATGGCTCAAATGTGGGAAGAATGTGTCAAACACAGGATTTGCCTGTGAAAGGTTTATTTCACTCTCTGCGTTTGTTTTAATCCTCATCCTCTCCGTCTCTTCACAGAGTGACCAAGTTCTGGTTTGGTGTGAAAACCACAGACGCTGCGCGCAGGTAAATATTTATACACACAAACTTGTACGGCTTTACTTCTAAAGATATTTTACTGACTTGCATTCAATTCCCTGAAGGCCTACTCAAAAAAAAAAGAATCACTCTGTGCCTAACCCCAACCATAACCCTGATATTTAACCAGTCATAACCCTAAACCGAGTCTTCGATGTAAGAGGAAAGACCAGAGGGTCAAAAACCTGGACCCTCCATGTTACATTTTCCCAATGAAGCTCATTGCTCGCACTTGAGAAGAAGACCGATCGTGACATCATATTATATATATATAAGTATCATGTCCCAACTTAGTATTGTACCAGGGCCATGGAAACTATGTGCGTCTGACTGGCTGGCACATGCCTAAAACTAATATCTGTTTAACAGTTTAAATCAGCATGCAAGCTACATTTAAAATGCAAATAATCATAGCAACAACAGTATGTTTGCTTTATGTTACATTACCATCTAACTGTCACCGGTGTAATGGTCCAAATAATGGGAAAATGTGTAGCGCTGCCCTCGACGAAAGACATTCATAGTCAACTAATCGATTAGTTGATTTAATTGACAGATCTGTAAAACTGAGTTTCTCCACAAAGAATCATGCAAAAGCACCACTTTAAATCTTGTGTTTTAGATTCGACTAATCGACTCAAACGGAGCAGCCCTTATAGGACATTGATGAATTGAACCCATGTTGTCTTTTTTTGGCTGCAGTAAGTGGCCATGATGTAAGTGTGATGACACACAACAAGATAAACCTGACACAACAACAGTAGAAGCAGAGGCGGAGCGTCACTCTTCAACTCTGCCTCGAGAGGCAAACAGACAGAAAGTCTTTCTTCTGCCTCCCGTATGTGTGGAATCTTAACTCCCCGCCACACGTCTCCTGTAATGGCAAAAGTTGTGTTTTTAGTTAAAATAACGCTCTCCCCTATATCCCCATCATCCATCCACCCTGGAGCAAAAATTATCCCCTGTTTATGCACTTAACACTGCCTGCCAGGAGGCGTAGGCGTGTGCGTGTGCGTGTGTGTGTGTGCGTGTGTGTGTGTGCGCGCGCGTGTTTTAATTCATTGTTCGATTCAAGAGGAGTTTCCATGCTGTGTATTTATAGCTGCCCGTCCCTGCTGCAGGTCCAGCTTGTTACAGCTTCCTGGACACTTGGTGTTTTAGAGCACTAGACACAGTTTTTGGATAAGACAGAAACGGGGTCTCCCTATTTTCTAGCAAATCATCATGTTTTAATTCAGACAGGCTACAAGATGAAAACAGAAACATGTCTTCAGTATTGTAAAAAAAAAAAAATGTTTACACTTGAGAGGATAAGAAAATTGCAATTACTAAACAAATAATGTATGATCAGAAACTCTTTTATGGACTGAATAATGATGCTGTGTAATCTGCAGCCCCCCAAAAAAACGTGACCTTTTACTTACTGACCTTAACTTACTCAAAATGAATGACTTGTTGAAAGATTCAACAAGTCTGGTTTCTTATTGATGTGTTTTCTGAACTCTCTGTTCAGGTTCAGACCTAAAAGCTTCATCTCAGCTGAAAGCACACCTGAGTCATATTTTACTTCTTGTAACACTTCCAAGCTTTTCTACAAATGCTGCGTTGGACATGAGGCAAAAAAAAGCAAGAGACGAACGTGCGAGCGAGTGTTTTTTTCTTTCTCCTTTCTGTACAGCGTGTATATCAGTAGGTTGAGGTCAGTCTGGGTTAATATCAACAACAGTCAAGAGCTTGCCCCCCTCCAAAACTCCCACCAACAGACCGTTACAGTGGATACCGCACTGAGCAAACTCACTGAGCAGACTTCAGCGATACCTAACCCCCTCACTACCTCACTACCTCAAACACAAACACACACAGCTCCTCTGACCTTACCCAAACATATCTATATCTGTTCCTTCCTTCTCTCCCTTCTTTTGTTTCTGTTCCTGATATTTGGAGTTCAACAACAACACGGGGAGAGAATGAGAAAATATTTTCTACGTCTAAATTTTTATCACCTTGGCTTTGTGTCTTGCTGTTGTACATGTGTGAATACCAGTGTGGCACTGTGCTGTAACCAACGTCCAACAACAGTCTCTGAAACTGGCCAGTGGGGGCTGCCGCTGTGTAAACCACAATTTTCCCCTCAGACAGGCTGATACTGCACAGGCATGCACAGTGTCTCTTCTTGCTTGTTTGAATTGCACAGTTATTAATTCGTACCATTTTTACAGCTTGTTGAATGTGGACACAGACCAATTTGTAATAGTCACCAGAGCAGGCCAACAAAAATAAATTAGAACAGAAAAGCAAGTATCCCAAGCCTCAGCCATAATTTCCTAAGATTAATCAAAGTAATGAATTATAAAGCAGAGGAAGTCCAACATTGTTTAATGCTCCCAAGGTGTGTATATTTGTTAACAGGACATGTGGGAGATATTTAAGGCTTGCTGTTTTGTTTAACTCTGTTATGCACTTTGGGAGCATTATTCAACGAGCACAGTCTACTGTATTATTGTTACATTAGGCTAACTAATATTCCTTCTCTATTCTTTATACTGCATTTGTTTTAATATAATTTTTGTTATAAGAAGGTAAAATACAGATCCCAACAACAGCTTATAATGAACTATAGACTTTATTGTTTGAAAGATTTTAGTCACGCTATTGGCTGTCGGGTGGCTTGGTAATTCGGTTGGTCCACCACTTTGCCCTGGACTGAAATGGCTATTACAGATGTTCATATTCCTCATGGGATGGATTGTCATAACTTTGGGGATCTCCTGACTTTTTCTCATCATCCATCTTCAAGTCAAAATATTAATTTGTCCTTCTTCTTTATGACAAAATCCCAGCATAAATAATGACCTTCTCAATAGGGCTGTCAACAAATATTCTTATATGTGAATATATTTTTGAATTGTAAAATAAAAAGCAACAGACGTTTGTATGCGAAAATGTATATGCAATTTTAAAATAAAAAAAAAGCAGTACTACCACGGCTGTCTGCTTAGCGCACGCAGAATGCATTGAATGACAGGTGAGTATACTTGCTATCTTCGGACATTTTTAAACAGAAAACGCACGTTTCATACTGTGATATTTACTGGAAATGACAATATAGTCAACAACAAGTAGGAAACGTTCAGCTCCCTGGTGATCTCCCTCTGGCTGTGGCTGCCACCTTATTTAGGTTTTTGTATTGAAATGAGGAGGCATCATACACACATCACTCATCATTTCGACTCCACTTATCAGCCGTTAGTCTAGAGTAGTGCTGATATGACAACAGAGTCTCGGTAAACAAAACAGTACATCAATTTTAGAAATATAAACGGATGCCAACATTACAGCTATTACAGAAGCCAGCGTTACTAATATTAAATGTTGTCCAACTGCAAGCAGCCAGAAAAGAGCTTTTCCTGTTTTGAACCTCCGTCTAAGACTGGACAAATTCTATTTTAAATTCAATAATAATCTGATTATAAGATAAACAAATCTGGCCAGACATGAAGTGGTTTCAGTCCTTGACAATCTTTGGTCCTACGGGCACCATTAGTTGGGACTAACACATTTCTAAAGTGCAATACTCGGCCTTTGGCTGGACCATGTTCTCTGCAGAGAGAAAAAGAGAATGAGAGAGTCAGAGGGGAGGGAGTAGTGACTCCACTGGTCCTTAGCTGTTGATCTGTTGGAGGAAAAACACTCCTGAACAGTTTAATTTTCAGACCTTTTCTCAGGGGAGCTACATTTTTCTTATGTTTATGAACCCAATTTAAGGGGTATTGGTAAGGCAAATCTTACAAAATGTGACTTGGTCTCAACATACATTCCATTGCAGGGTCCCATAAAGCCTTTTGGCAGTGTGACATACTCAATAACTTTTGACAGAGATTTTTACAGAATAATTTGGGGACTGGTATCACTTTTCCTCAACTCTATTTTGGGTCCTTACCCAGACTTGGAGCAGTAATGAAAGGAGTCTTTAGTTAATAGTCAGTCGATCCGCTCTCTGCCACACAGCTACACACACAAAATGGTGCACTGCGAAAGCAAACAGATTAATTAAATTTCCCATTTCATTTATTTCACTTAAGAGGCTGAAATCTTGCAATGATCCATTTTTTCCTAAGGAAATGACACAAAACAATAAAAAAAATTGTTTTTATATATTATTATGATTATTATTAGAAATTTCATGGCCTTTTCTTGAAGCAACTTTAATCTCCGAATGTATCGGGTTCAGTTATTTACATCTGCAGCACATGTAGGACATTCTCCGTTACACATGAAAAATGTTAAAGAATAAAAAAATGGAAAGAATTTCTCCAAAGTTACTCTTCTAGTGAGTGGAATGCCTTTTTGGCTACTGTACAAATAGGATGGGATAAGAAAAAGAGATGACGGTAAGCTTGGTTTCATTGACTGTGGTGCATTATCTGTTCCTTTGTTACATAAGGGTCCGGAGTCTCTCCATTGGAGACGCACAAAACACACACCAGGCAGATGCTGCCCCAAGGCATATGGTTTGTGTCACATCATGAGTGGACCCTCTCTCATGGAAACACACATGGGAGTTCACTAAAACTGAACTACAGCCCTCACTCAATTCCTCAATCTGTCCATCTCCTCCTTCTTTTCTCTCTCTCTCCCTTTCTCTCTCTCTCTCTGTTACACACATGTAAAGTAGACACACTAATGTGTACCAGCTGTGTGAGGCAGCGGGATGTCCACTAACCAACAGGTTTGATGCAGAACAAAGAATAGAGCTATCAAGTCACTGTTACTTTCCCTCTTATCATCTCTTCATTGTTCATTCCTCGTGCTCTTAAGAGGATCACATTACTTGTAATACCAGTTGGAATAGCTCTGTATGCTTAGATGTCCCATCATACTGTACGTTAGAACTCGAGTTGCACTATTGTCTGTTGCATACAACTTATTAGAGGTTGTTTGGTTCCTTCATAAAGAGCACTGAAATAATTTGTGTTCTCCCCCACTCCCCCCCTAAAACGGATGGATTACTGAACGGGCCTACCGTGCACAGGCCCTGGGGCCCAAACTGTCAGTGTCGGAGACAAGTACCAACCAGGAAGAGTCTCAAAATGACCACAAAGAGACACAACACGACGACAAAGATATGCAAAACAGCTACAAAGACACACAGGAAACCACAAAGAGACACAACACTGTATGCTGTCCAGATTGGAAAGCCCTCTGCGGCGCATTTGTGATTGTGCTTATCATACAAATAAATTGATTTGAACTACAAAGAGACATAAACAGCGGTAGAGGTAGACGCGTAATGAACACATAGACACAAAACAAAAAAGAGGCTATAAAATCTGTGTGAGGCCAAACAAGCTGTGAAGAAACCTTCAGCTGTTTGTATCTACGCTCTTTACTCAGAGCAGAGATTGAAAGCTCTGTCTTTGGGGCTCAGTTCCACCTTCACCACAACAGTCACCTCCACTACTGCAGTCAGTGTGCACCAGTGCACCTTTGAACACATGCTCCATCATACCCTCACTTATGAACAAGCTATTTGTACTGTGTTAGTTGGGGCCGTTCCAGCGGGGGCTGTTCTTTGTTTACTGGCAGACTTGAAGGTTTCATTCAGCTTGAAATCAAGTGTTGGCTTAAAATGAAATTAACGATCACAATGTTATAATCAAAAGACAGGGGGAAATGATAGATGGAAATGTTGGAAAGGCAGTCATCCCTGTGTGCCAGTCCAAAGCACTCTCCTCCACAGAGTTTTTAAAGTAAAACTCAACCCAGTACAACAGCTGCAAACAACAGCTTGGTAGCCTGTTTAAGCTTGCAAATTATTTTCTTTCTTCTCCCTTTTCCCACAATCATTTCCATTCCCTCTGCTGTTCAGACTTGTCCAGTAGTTTAATAAGATGTCTGTTTGAGATATGTTCCATTTACTTGGACATAAGTGGCAGTTTTGTCAAAATATTGTTAGAAATGCCAGCTCATGCTCGCAGGGCATTGTGAGGGAATATATCAGGTTTTCAAATCTGCCTCTGATTAATTCTGTGTTTGGATTTTCGCCTTTTTAAAAAGTGAGTGAACCAGTTGATCTTACAGTTTAAAACCGTTGCGTGTTATTAACAATTAACCATATGTAGGTGAAGGATTTTGACCGGCACCTGCACCAACACATCCATTTCTTTATTGTCCATAGTTCCTTCCTCTCTTCATACAAAATAAAATAGTCAGTCTAGCATCTTTAAGAGAAAGCACAGAAATAAAATGAATTGGAAGAAAGCTGTGTCAGGATTTTGTCCGAGGTGATTGTGGACACGTGTGATTTGAGAGGTGAGGAAGCTAACCACCAAACTATCTCAAAGCATTTGTCTTTTTGACTGTCCTCCCGATCTCTTTTTCTTTTCCTCTGTTCTCCTTCCTCCGGCCTTTCCAATCCTCCCGCGAGCTGCCGACTTAAGTTAGCTCCGGTTGTTGTACATGTTTTTCCAAAGGTCTGGCAAAAGTCTAACATGGTTTTTAGAGGGATTTGTGGAATTTGTTCCGCTACTTTTCACTCGCGTTCCACAAAGCCTGACTTGTGTGTGAGTGTGTATGCATCTATATGCGTGTATGCATATGCAAAATATAAAACAAGCAATCTCGTGCCCTGAAATGTAGAATCTTGTTCATCAAATAAGTGCAGTCTATACATTTTTTTTTTTTTACTGTGAATAGTTTATATTTTAATTTTAATATTGGGGGAGAAAAACAATTATAATGTAGATTTCTTTTCAATTAGGTTTGTACAGTCAGACCCTTTTCAATGCTCTTTCCTTCTATTGTGCATTTATGTGGCAGTATTAAAACTACTGAATGTGGAACTGCAACAACAATAAATCATCACACATGAATTAATTTTGAGGCAATAGTGTGACCATTATTGACTATCTTAAGCCTGAAGAGGTGAAATGATAAACGTATACACGTCAAAGCTAATTTTTTATTGATATTTATTAGTTATTAGACATTTGCAAATATTTTTTGTAATCTCAGAAACACGTAGTTTGTCAAGTTTTCTTCTTTTGACAATATACTAAACAGCATGTGATTCAAATAACATTCACATCATTGGTAAAAAAAACAGAAATTAACAGAATAAGTCACAGACTATTAGCACAGCTACTATTATTGTTTCCATACAGTTACACTCTTGACTCTTGACTCTTGTCCGTTCGTTGTTTGGGGTGGCCCTCTACTTCTCTCGTTACACTTTTAACCTTTAAAGTCTATGTGACATCAGTGAGTCTGCATCGACCACTAAACTGCATGTTGCAATGTGTGCCACCAGGTCAGATTTCTGAAATCTGCTGAATTGCTTTGCAGGAGAGAATGAGGATGCTATTCTTCTCTTCAAACGGAGCGTTCACATTCTCAAAACAGCTGCCGGGGGAAGAAGAGAAAAGCTGATGCAAAATCACTTTCAAGTTATTCTTTGTGTTTAAGATGGTAAATAAGAGAATAGTTTTATAGAGGAAAAAACAACAACCTTTTGTTGTGAGCAATCAGATTTATCTGAAATTTGGTCCTCAACTTATGAGAGATACTTTGGTAATACCCAGGAGGCAAACTCCAGTTCTGCAAAGTGAAGCTAATAAGGATGTGCCTTAAACTTGCATTATTTCTAATAGCCATCAGGGGGCGACTCCTCTGGTTGCAAAAAGGAGTCTGATTGTATGGTAGTCTATGAGAAAATTACCCTATTTCTCACTTGATTTATTACCTCTGTAAGCAATCAAGTGAGAACGTGAGTATATGGTCTAAAACTCTTTTTCAATAAAGCGTGACGTTTATTTGGTAAATGATGGTCCCATTTAGAGTAGAATAGATGATAAAGCAGGGTACTTCAGGGCATGGCTAACTCGTGATTGACAAAATAATTTGGCAGCCAAAAAACAAGATAGCCAAAATGCAGAACTCGAGGCTTCAAAATCATAGTTCACAAACCAATGTGACGTTGCGATGACTTCATCGACTTCTTATGTACAGTCTATGGTTTCACCACACAGGGTAATCCAGGTGCCCTGAGATTGAGCACAAATCCTAAGTACAATTTTAAAAACTTTGGTTTCTTTTGTTAAATAGATAACGGGTTCATGTTTGTCAAATTTAGGTATTCATATTGGCACTGGTGTTTTGCACCAAAACTAAAGGAATAGTATTAAAAAACGATGCCCAATACTTAATACTACACACATGTACTGTATGTTAGAAAATATAAAATAGACTCTGAACAACTGATGACAAGTTGAACACATAAATGAACATAAATAGTTTTTCACCTGGCACCCACTGAACGAACTGGTGACTGTATATGCAGAGTGAGCACATCTGGTCTGTGGCTGTCTTTCTTTGTCTCTCTCTCCCTTTCTCGCTCCCTTTTCTCTGGACCCATTTCACTCTTTGTCTTTCATCTCTTCGCTCCTTTTCAACTGACACTCACTTCTCTCCCCCCTCTATCCACTCTGAAACCATATCTCTCCTCCCCTCCCTCGCCCATTTCCTCTCCTCCCTCTCACTGAGTGTGGCTGTCATCCCTCTATCGTGGCAGGTGAGGCCATAAAACAGCAGGGGAGGCCAGAGGGCGTGTGCGTGTGCGTGCGTGTGTGTGCGTGTGTGCGTGTGTGTGTGCGTGTGTGTGTGTGTGTGTGTGTGTGTGTGTGTGTAATTATTATACAGATATCCACACAAACGGACACGTATGCGGCCATTAATCTAGGCTCTGTTGCTACAGTGTGTTGGTGTGTTAAGCAGTAACATCTCTGACCACTGACCTCTGCTGTGTCTACCGCTCTTTCTCTCTCTCACACACATAACTCATCATGTCGCCTTCAAGGCCAAAAGTGTCCGTTTGTCTCTCAGCTCCTCTTACACAAATATAGTGCAGGTACTTTTCAGGGATTTACAGCATCCAAGTGATATTTGAGAGAGTAAGGTGTCTACCACGTACATACCGCGAGTGTTTTCAGCTTCAATCCAATTGCTTCGACTCCCCCTTTCCCTCCTCTCTTGCTTTTCTCTCCCTATTGAATGTATATACTAATATCAAATACTTACATGTATTACTTAAGTAAAACCACTATGTTACATGTAAATGGTTTGCATTGAATAGGCCCTATTATCATTAGTAAAAGAGGGGATTATTAGTATTACCAGCAAAATATATGTTAAATATCAAACAATTGCAAAAGGGCAGAATTGTAGTTTACCCCTGACAGTGTAGGTGTACACAGACTTAAAACTTAAAACAATGTACAGTTTCAGGTTGAATATTCAAATTAAAATATATCTTTTGGAAAAAGCAGAGAAGAGAAATAATGATTAGTGTTTGCAAGAGTTGGTATTCATTGTTACCTAAAATATGGTTATACCGTATAGCAGAGACAATGACAGGAAAACATGTGACATTACAATTTCTTGGTCAGCATTTTAAACTTCCATTTCACTGGGATGCCCAAGGTGCTCTCTATTAAAATGGATAAACAACCAAAAATGAAGTTCAGTGGGTATGGAAGTGCAAAAGAAGGATGGGAGGAGAGGTGTTGAGGTGAGGCAAGCAAGGAGGTAGAGAAAGGCAGCACAGAGATGATTAGATGTCAAGGAGGAGAAGAAGAGGAGTGATAATGTAAAGACAGGAGACAAAAAGAACAGAGGACTATGGAAAGGAATAGGAGGGGGAGAGAGGAACAGGGGAAGGTATGAAAAATTAAACATGTCTGTAACTGATCAAAGTGGCAGCGAAGGAGGAAAGGGGGGAGGGTTTGGATGTAAGATAGAGTGCTGTTGGTGTGTGTGGGGGGGCGGGGGGGAGCAGGGGGGGCGGGTGTTTTTAAGTAGATTTTGACAACCTGAGCAGCACGTGGTCGAGTGAAGAGACCCACGAGAGCTCCTTGAAGAAACGCATCACACTCCAGGATCTGGTTACAATATTGTGTCTGTGTGTGTGTGTGTGTGTGTGTGTGTGTCTTGTATTATATCTCTGTCTCCTCATACCTACACTCCTTGAAGTTGAATTACAGAGGAGAAAAAAGTTGCAATGTGTAAGATCTTGCCAGAATTTTAGTTTAATACATTGAAAAAAATAAAACACCTGTCTCTTGTACATATCTGTATTGCGTTGCAGAGATACCGACCGAAATGAGCACGCTATACAGTTAGCGCCGGTCCGTCCTGTCTTGTAATACCACTTGTACCTCGAGAGGCGATAGTGAGTCAAAGCGTCCAGTCTGCCCTCAGTCCAACATGAAAAGAAGGAAGAAGTATCACAAGTCCTTTTCTCCTTTCTTCCACAAACCAACAATCAAAACATACAGACTGTATGGACCCCTGTTAGTGGCACTGCAAATACAAACACTAACTTATTACATCTCATTTTACAGAATACAAATATATATACTTAGCTGGCTTTTACAGTTGGCAGATTAATGGATGTGTGCGTACACACATACTCTATTAAAACAAGCATGACGATGTAGGCAGTAAGCTGTGTAAAAGCCAGCCAACCAGCTTTATTCATAGATTTTTTTTTTGTTTACCTATTTATCAGACAATATACATAAGAAGGTAAGATAATAGGACCCACAAAGTTTAAGTTATACAATCATGAAAAAGAAGACAGAGAAAACAATTGTCTTTTAAAAATGTGCATTCATTTCAGTAAACTGAGTGTTTTGAACATAGTGGACATGCATATGGACAGTGGAGAAGGTGTTTTAGTCATTGCTCTCCATATTTAGATTTTTATATTGTCATTTTTGGAATCTATTGTAGCCTACGTAATTCTAAGCTGACTACAGCCCTGTGGAGAATCAATCTACAAACTTTTCACTGCCACACTTCAAGCCCACAGAGTGTTTAATACTCAGTAGGGAGACTTTGGGGGTGGAGTATCACTTCAAGCTAACCCAAACTTTTTCTTCCATGACTTGAATGAAATGAGCCGATTATACAACATTAAACAGTTATCATGCTTCACGCTGAGACTGCATTTTATGTCCTACAGGTTTAAGAAACCAGCACATGGGGCTTCACTGTCTTTGGTTTGTCAATGCTAAGGGAATCCCATTAATCCCAGTTTGTTCCTTATTTTATACATAAAATGGAATTTTACATGGTTTTAATGCAGTGCTCAAGTGTGATGATAACCATAACAGTATTCAAAGCCATCAGTCTGCAAGCGGGCCAATTTGGAGCCTACGTTTTCTTCCAACAGTAGCTATATTTGTGCAGAAGATGACGTTTTTATGTTTTTCTGTTGATTCTGTTTGTTCCCCTGGAATCAGTGAGATGGAATAAATTGTAGAAATGATTGAAGCCAGGCACACTGGGGAGCTGAGGGAGACAGACAGAGGGAGTGAAAGAAGACGGGGGCGGAGGTTTGGGGTGAAACCGCAGTTTTTATATGTTGTCTGGATTTAATTTGGTAAGAGCCATCATTCACCAGTTCACTGAGGTGGCAAACCAGATGAGTGTGCATGTGTGCTTTAGGAGTGTGTGTTTCCTCTGTTTTCCCTACCTGCTTAAACACAGAGCTCTGAAAATCCTAAAACCCTCTGACACTTTGTAATTTATTCTTGTTCTAACACTTTTCTTTGTTGTACTTCTTCAAACCTCAGCTACTTAAGGGAATAGACAGTTTTGGAAATATGCTTATTTTCACTTTCTGGCGTAGAGTTAGATCAATATCACTCTCATAAGTGCCTTTTTAGACATACGGCTATAGTTAGTAACTTGTTAGCTTAGCATGTAGACTGGAAACAGGGGACAGAGCTAACCTAGCCTCATGACAAAATCTGTCTTTAACTGCACCTCCATATGTGTCTGCGTTTAGAACATTTTATATATTGTCTGTCTACTCCAAATAAAAACCAAAGTGCATAAACAACAATTTCTTCTTTTAAGGTGTGATATGTTAAAGAATTTGTTGGGTGAGAATGTGTTGGTTGAGACAAGTTGCTAGGCAACCAGTGAAGAGAAAAATCTAGGAAGTCGCTGCTCACGGCGAAGAAAAAAACCCAGCTGATTACTTCAAATTAAACAAACGAGATATAAAGTTTAATTAGTGAGCTTTAGAGGTGCTAGTAGGTGGATTCGGTTTCCTTTGGACGGCGTCAGGCTAGTTGTTTCCAGTCTTTGTGCTAAGCTAACTGGCTGCAGGCTGTCACTATATATTAAACAGTCAGACATAAGATCCTCTCAACTAGTTAACTCTTTATCAAGAAAGGAAATACGTATATATTCCAAAGTGTATATATAAACTAATGCTTTAAGATGGTGTTGATTTTCTCATTTTCTCATGTGTGATGAAACAAGTATGGATTATGAAACCCTTACTTTATTGTGCCTTAAGCCTCATATTTTGTTTATTTCTATTTGTTTGTTTATGTGTAGTGCCTCCAGCCATGCAAAGAACTGTGGGAAACCAGGAAGGTGCTTTCTCCAAAGTCCTGTGAGGTAAGACGGAAAGAGAGCGCATAGTGTATAACTGTGTGCGTGCGTGTGTGTGTTTATGTATGTGTGACAATCCCCTTGGTGGCTGTGTCACTCCTGCACCAGAAACTTGCTTTTGTTGGCACCATGAAGCTGTTTTCTGACTGTGAATGCCATGAATGAGCATTCCTGTGTGTGTTATTGCTAGCTTATGTGTGTTATGAATAACATGTTTGTGAGCTTTTGAATGTATATGCATGAGTGTGCTGTAGTTATGAGTGTATAATGTGTGTGTGTGGGGCCCTAGATTATTGTTTGTAAGGCCAGCCGCTGTGGTCTTCAGATTAGTTTTTCATCACAATAGCTGAAGCATGTTACTGGCTGGATGGCTGACTGGTTGGGAACACAGAGTAATTCAGCGCTATTAGCCAAAGCTTGTGTTTACATTTTGATGATCTGTAGCCTTACACACACACACACACACACACACACACACACACACACACACACACACACACACACACACACACACACACACACACACACACACAAACCCCCTTTCAGACCAGGCTGCCTTCAAAGAGTCAGTATGAGTTTACCAAAGGAAACACTTTCACCTCTGCTGTGTGTTTTTCTGCCCTCATGTGTGTGTTTATACATTACGTATTATTTCCGTTGTGTGTCAACTGTAATAATAACAATTTCCCCCCTGTTCTTTCCCTCAGAAGCAGACAGAGTGTGTGACGAGCAGGGAGTTTCTGACCTCTCTGAGGTCGTCTCGTCAGGGGGACTGCCCTCCGCCTCAGCGAGCCACCGGATTCGCTGCAGCCTGTGTGGAGAGCTGCTCATTAGACCAGCATTGTCCTTCCCCCAGGAAATGCTGCTCTAATGGCTGTGGACACACTTGCCAAGCCCCAGCCAATTTATATAAAGGTAAAGAAGGCTGGTTGGGACTTGTTTGTCACTGATTAATAGTACAGTTGCTGGTGTTGATCATTGGTTAACCAGGCTATTAAAAAGGATCTCTGTTCGCTGATGAGCTGTCATTGGCCACCCGTGCTTGTTACTCATAACACTGAACATGCTTTGTTGTTTCCAATGTTTAATGACATCTAGCTCTTGTTCCTATGGTGTTTTTAAATGTAGTTATTGTGAGTTGCTTTGGTTCAAAGTGTCAGCCAAATCAAAGGAATGCAATTTAATGTAATAAAGATCCTTAAATATTGCCTGCTTGACTGCATATGAAGTCTCAGACGGCCGCACCATGATTAAAAGCTCCAGCTCAAGTCTGCGTGGAGCTAATCAGGAGCACAAACTGCCTCAGACGCCTGAAGATTGGGCTGCTATAATAATCAAACACAAAGAAAATATTGTTTGACATGTTGTTTTTTAATGACATATTTTCCTTAACCAATTTTGTCATATTTTTTATTAAGTGACTCAACAGTTTTAAAAGCACTGACTATATACCGTGTGTTCTCCAGTAATAAGATATGATGGTTCGCGACATCCTGTGAAACCTGTTCATGTACCACCTATTCCGAGTGTCACTATGTTGATAGTCAAGTAATTTTATTTACATATCCCACCAATCACAAAATCTGTAAAAAAAAGAAAATCAACATATGGTACACTTTTATCCTCAGACCATCAATCTCACAATCAGTTTGGGTTATTTGTTGTTATGTACATTTCTTTCCTGTTTTGTCCTTTTAAATAATAACTCCATGAATTCCTCCAGGTGTTCCTCTGAAGCCTCGCAGAGAGATGAGCTTCGTGGAGGATTCAGAGGGTCGCGTGAAGGTAGTGTGGGTGTCAAAGTTCAATGTCAGCGTGGAGCCGGTGGTTAACATGCTCCAGTCCCGCTGGAACATCGGGATTCATCCCAGTGAAGACCATGCGTCTCCATGGACTACTGTTGCCATGGTAACTACTGTACAGTACCCAGCACCTTTAACCCCGGGTCTTTACATTGACGATTAGAATGTTTGAGATATTGTGATCATAAAGAAATTCATGTTTTGAATCTTTTATTATTTAAAGAGGTAATTCTGTTAATATCACCATCTCTACGTTATTGGAGGATAATAGTTGATGTAAGAAAGCTGATAGCTTGTAACTGATTCTGTCTAAGAGTCATTGAAGCTATAAAAATGGTTCCCTGTGCCTTTAACAGTGGCACAGCGCCACAAAGTTTGTAACATATCTTTAACTCATAACTCTCAATTTGCCTTGAATGATGAAACTTCTCAACTATGGAGATGGATGTTAGACTCTGTTTCCACCTCATCAGTCTGCTGCCTTGCTGTCTAAACCAGCCAGTCTCCTATTCTGCCAGGGTAAACCGTAGGTCTGTGTGTGCGTATGAGTGAGTGTGTGTGTGTGTGTGCACCGTACGTTCGCCTGTGTGAGGTTAGGTAAATAAGCAGAGCTTAAAAAGGAACCACAGGCAGCCACAGTCGTTCCACCGGCTGACTCTGAATGACTGAACACTCATTATAGACTTAAATAGATGGCAGCTCGTGTCTGTCTGTATGTGTGTGTTTTTGTGTGTGTTTGTGTGTGTGTGTGTGTGTGTGTGTGTGTGTGTGTGTGTGTGTGTGTGGGGATGAGTAGATTTTAAGCAGTTGATTACATTTGCACTGTCAGGGAGACAAAACATGTGAATCTTTAGCAATTTGAACCATCATTTTGGCAAAACACTTAATTTCACCATTATAAGATGGAATTCCAATCTGACTTTCCACCTCATTAACTTGTGAAACTTATGTCTTAAAGTACACAGGGCTCTGTCATATTTTCAAAAAAAGATTTAGTATGGATTTGTGAGGGATGGTGAAACATTTGTGCCCAAAGTGGGCTTGGATCGAAGCGAACTGTTTATATTTATGATTAAGAAAATATAGTGGTTTCCATAAAGAACAGCGATTATTTTTTTTTTTTATATATTGTTTTTTGTTGTAGTTTGACATCTTGTGAAATAAATATAAATTAGCTTTCTTGCCGAGAGTTGGATGATGAGATTGATACCAATCTCATGTCTGTACGCTAAATATGGAACTACCAGGAGCAGCTCGTTGGCTTAACTTGGCACAAAGACTGGAAACACAGGAAAACAGCTAGCATGGATCTGTCCAGAGAACGGCAGAAAGGACCTGCCTCCCAGCACCTCTAAAGCTCTAATTAATAAGATACATCTCATTTGTGTAATATCTGCACTATTTCTTAGCTGAAATAGTCCAGTACACTTCTGTTTGCACAGCTTAAACAAATGACAGACGACTTGTTTGTTAGTGAGCTTTAGAGGTGCTGGTAGGCGGATTGTGTTACTGCTGGACAGAACCAGTTAACTACTGTTTCCAGTCTTTATGCTAAGCTAAGCTAATCACCTGAGCATAGACATGAGAGTAGTACCAATCTTCTTAAACTCTCATTAAGAAAAACTATTTGTTTATGTCCCAAAATATAAAACTATCCCTTTTAAATATTTGAAGTTCATATGCTCTTTGAGGAAAAGATACCTGTTTATCAAGATTTAAAGTTTAAGGCCTTTACACACTGGGGGTGTAACAAATTAATGTCACAACAATGTGAAATACTATGTTATGCATCAAAACTATTCATACCAGCAGCCATGCAAATTTGAAACACTTTTTCAATACAAGATTTGAATAGATTCGCACAAAAAGTATTCATGGCTTGCTGTGTAAAGGCTTTGAGGCTGCAAGTTTTTGTCCCTTAAGAATCGATATTTTCTGTATCTAACCCTCAAAGATGTGTTTTGCTGCCCTCTCTGGTTGACCATTTCAAGCCTGTTTCACCTGTGACCACACCCAGCATCACTGATGATTGTAATGTCACAGTGTCATGGAGAACACCTGTACATCACTGTAATATAGTAAGAGGTTAAACCACTGGAGCAAAAAGAACATTTTTAAAGGATGTTAAGTTACTCTTCAATCTCTAAATCTCTAAATCTGTCATGAATCATGTATAATTGTATCGGTATCATAAAAATGCATTTGAACAAAAGTCTTTCTCTGTCATGCACATTGTCATTGTTATATGTGATGCATTTATACTTACAGACGCTTTCTGAAGATGCGGTTCTGTCAGATTTGAGACCTCAGCGCTGGTACCAGTTCAGAGTAGCAGCCATCAACAGCCACGGCAGCAGAGGCTTCACCACACCCAGCAAACACTACATCTCCAGTAAAGGTAGTACAAACACAGTCTTAACACATGCTCTCATGTTCTTTACGAGAGTCCCACAGAGAGTGATGATTCCTCCTGCATGTTTCCATAAAGTATCTGTTGAATTTTGATATTCTGTCACGAGACACTGAACAAAACACAGACTCTTGCCTTCCACTTTTGTCATTTTATGAGAGATATTACACTTCTCTGAAGAAAAGTCAGAACCTCAGGGGCCTTTCCTGTCTTCTCCTTTCCTGTTCTTTCTCTCTCTTTAACTCAGAGTTGATGGATAAGGTACACACAGCAGAAATGATCTGGCAGTCCATAAAACACAGACAGGAAACAGAAAATACGCAATTTAAAATGCACATATTCACACATACACATATACATTAGGCCAACGCATACTCATTCAGTTGGTTTAGTGCCAAATCCCTGTTGCAGGTCTGTGAGACAAGACACACACACACACACACACACACACACACACACACACACACACACACACACACACACACACTGTCGGAGGTCTTAGCTCTAATGCTTAGCAGGCTTAGGTCATATTGGTGTTGCGCCAGGATTGGCTAGGGATATGAATCCTCTGCCATGATTGGCTAAAGCTTGTCTGCATTTGAATAATGACTTCAGGTTGGACCGAGCTTTGGAAAAAGGTTCTTTATCAGTTGAGCACTTATGGGAGATTATAAAGAGGTGTCTGAGATAGCATTTTCCACCGCCTTCAACAAAACACCAAATAGTCGAATTCCTCATGTAATGTAGTTAAGAGAATATACATGCTGTGCCACGTTGTACTGAAACTTCTCTGGCAGCTCCTGGTGAGTCATCAACATAATAAAGCAATAATTAATAGGACATTTGGGAAATATTCTTATTTACTTTCTTGCTGAGAGTTAGATTAGTAGATTCTCATGTCTGTCCATTATATATAATTACACTGCTCTTGCCTGTATATAAGCCAGCGTGTATTATTTTACTTTTACGATTGGAGGATTAAGGGTATAACACATGTGTCTATCTGGAAGCTGTGTCATGTTTAGCAAACCACAATGTAAAGAAAACAGAAAAGAAATCAGGCAACAAATCTATTTCAACCCAGTGACGGTGCATACAAACCACTACACCCCTGAAAGAAACGTGAACGAATTGGATTTATCAACATAAATTATAAACAATATTTAGTGCCTTGAAAAGGATTTTTTTTTCTCGTGCTCTACTAGAAGATCACTAATGGCAGTAACGTTACCGTACTGACATGTACACCTAAACTCAAAACCGGCTGGGTGCTTTCTTATGTATGGCTTGAGCTTTAGAGGTGGTGGTTGATTTTGAGAGAGCGAGGTTGTCTGTTTCCCTGTTTCCAGTCTTTATGCTAAGCTAAGCTAACTGTCTATTGGCTATAGTGCCACATACAATGGACAGAAATAAGTATTGTATCGATCTGCTTATCTAACTCTGAAGAAAGCAAGTAAGCTTATATCCCAAAATATTGAATTATTCCTCTAGGTGTGTGTGTGTGTGTGTGTGTGTGTGTGTGTGTGTGTGTGTGTGTGTGTGTGTGTGTGTGTGTGTGTGTGTGTGTGTGTGTGTGTGTGTGTGTGTGTGTGTGTGTGTGTGTGTGTGTTTTGAGGGCCAGGGTTAAAGGTTAAAGACACACACTTCAACATTCGAAAGAGTCAAAGTCTTGTGTTTCCAGTTCATTGGTCTGATTAGTCAGGCTGGAGGTCAGGGGTCACAAATCAGGAAGTTTGCAGATGTCAGGATGGTTGGATTTCCTCCACTGTGACCTGATGCTAACCAGAGAGAGAATCAGAATTTCAAATCCCCTTTCCTATTCGTTCAGATATTAGGGTTGCACAAGACCTGCCAGCAGTAATTACGAGGGAAGGTCTGGTTCAGAAAACTAATTTTGATGTCTTCATCTTATGAAACAATGGACTGAAATTCGCTGATTGAAAATAAACACACAGTGAAAAAAGACTCTGCGTGTTTTGGTTCTGATCTACTGCTGGCATTGAGATACACCCTGCTTATTCCATAGACAAACCACACGCACACAGGCCACAGACCTACTATGCTGTCTTAACTTTGATCTCTGCATCTGGGTCAGCTGAGCACAGCCCAAAGCCTGTGGGAGGCCTGCCATGGGGATGTAGTTCTAATCAGATACATTTTGTTGTTTTAATCAAATACAGGATTGGGGTTTGAGTTTCTAATGAGATACAGAGCCAGTGTTGAAAGAGAAGCAACCTCAGGATTTAATCTTGGAGGCAAACAGTGACTAGTGGAGGTTGCCTTTGGTTTGTGTTGTGGTAGCTACTGAAAAGGGTAGCTTCAGGCTTCTCCAGTATCGCTCACCTTTGATGCTGTAAATCTAATTGGTTTTGTAGACTTGAATGAGACTAAGAGGAAGAGGAAATTCTCCTTTCCCCCCCAGAATGGCTTCTCTATTTTGCTGTGCTGCAACAAATTAAGCATTGAGTTATTAGACAATCCAGTCAAGCTGGTGAACGGCATCTGCTTTGTAGGAATCATGATCTTAACCCCAATTAGTCTTCACTAAATATCCATATATGCTTCCTTGCCATAGGGGCCGTAGATGACCTGGTATTGGATGTTAGAAACAGTTGGGACAAAAAGGTTCAGGGTATAATTTCCAAAGGGGATGTTTTCTCCTCTTTCACAGTTTAATTTTGATTTATTGACTGCAGTCTCTCTCTAAACAATGCCCTCTGACTGTGTACCTGTTTCTCTCTCTCACTGCAGACCCTTCATCTCCAGAACCTCCAATAAATGTCAGAGTGAGCAACCAAACTCTAGACTGGACGGCTTCACAACCAGGCACCCAGCTCACAGAAAGGTATCTCCCCATGTGAAATATGATTTGATAGATTAATGCCATTTTCCTTGCTGGATTAGTAGCTATGCATCCTTTCAGGACTGCAGGCTACCGTTGTGGGCAGTCGGTCATAAAATGTGGTCAAGTAGATAGTCAGTGCTGATGGCGTAGCTGCATGCAAATTACAGTTCATCCCTAACCTTCTTCCAATCATATATTGCAACGTCTTCCATTTATGTGCTGTAATTCTAAAAAAGGTCAGATACAGTTCAGACCATGTCTTAGATTAGCAGCAATATTCGAATAAAACATTTAATAACAGAGGTGAAGACTTAAATTGTAGCTTCTGTTCGACATAATGATAAATTGTGTGCAGATGCATAGAACGAATGAAAACCAAACATTAAAAGCATTTGGCAAAAAAGTATTGCACTTATTTTACTGGCAATCAATGTAACTTGTTAAAAAACATTTACTGATAAACTTGACTTTTTTTTCTACTTTTATTACCACAAATTTGTTTACATCCATGTTGTGGTTGTGTTTGACGACTTGTTACTGTCTCTCCTCAGGTCGGGGGGAAGTGGGGTCACAGTGGCGGTGTTTTTAAGATGGGAGCCCCCCAGAGAGGGAGACCTGCCAGTACACAACTACCGAATCACCTGGATGTCTCGACATGCACACACAGCGCACAAACACACACACACGCTGCACACACACACGCACACAGTGAACAATAATATGCACACACGACATACACACTCACGCACACCAGAACAGGGGAAAAAGGAAAGCAACAGCAGAGTGACTCAGGGGGTAAGGAAACATTTTTATAAACGTAATCACACTAACTGAGATTCTATTTTGATTTAAGTATTATTTATGTTTTATTATTATCCCAATTTCTTTATTTTCTCCTTTCTGTGCAATCTATTCCCATCAGATACACACATGTACGACCACATAATATTCCATGAATGTTATGTGCTACTTCTTTGGATATTGTTGAAGTGCTTACACACATACACACACATTTCTACTTCTATACTTCTAGGGGATCCACAAACCTGCTTACCTAGTCCATGAATCAAAGTTTAACCTCGAAAGAAATGTTCAACATTCTGGGAAAATGCATATTCACTTTCTTGCCAAGTGTTCAATGAGAAGATTAATACCATTCTCACGTCTGTATGATTAAATATGAAGCCACAGCCAGGAGACCGTTAGCTTATCTTAAAGATTGGAAGCAGGTGGAAACTTGCTTAGCTACGTCAAAAGGTAAGAAAATCTGCCTACCAGCACCTACCTCTAAAGCTCACTAATCAACAAGTTATGTGTCATTTGAAAATCTGTCCAAAAACTAAAGTGTAAAAATGAAACGTTGTGGTTTCACGGGGGGTTATGTGCTGGACTAGTTCTTGGCCGGGATCATTGACTTTGTGTTGTCTCCACTGGTCTTCTGGCAACCTCACAGTGACAATAAGACTGCAGGCCAAGAAAAGAGCTCTTCTTAGTTTATTTTTGGCAAGAAAGCGAATAATATTAAGCAACATATCAAACTATTCCTTTCACCCTAAAACCAAGTTTTAACCCTAAAACGGCACTTTGAAGTGAATACCGGGCAAAATGTCTCCATTTTTTAAACACGCACTTCAGTTTGTAGGTTTAAATTCAAATGACTCCTTTCAAAGAATAAATTAAAAGCACGCACATACACATACATTCCTTGTTGTCTCCTGGTTGTGATTTTATAGTTCTCTGCAGTGCTCAGACAGAACAGGCTCTGTAAACAGCTACTGTATGTGGTGGTGCAAATTATAATAACTGATTTAATACAACAATAACAACTTGTATATTGTGTGTTGTGTGTTTGAGGTTCAACATTAAACAAGTAAATAGGAAAACAACGCACACCATAGGAACGGATTACCTCAAATTAAAGAATGTCCTGCTGAACCACCTTTAGCCCGTAAAAAAAAGCCAAAATGAGAATTAGGTGGAGGCATAGTGGAACTGCTCAGACATCTCAACTAAACATTTGGATTCATATAATAAGCAAAAATTAGATGCATATTGTTTTGCATTCTTAAAACTTGAAAATGACATCCCGACAAAGTTTATTTAACTTTTGAAAGCTAATTCAAGTTTTCTAGATGTGTTATTATGTTACATGATATATTCACCCTTTTTTATTTTTTGTTTTACATGTGCACTACTTTAAAATCTGGTTTTGACATATTCACCCTGAAATCACTGATTGGCACGCTCGCCCTTTACTGTTACAACAATGTGTGCACATGTTCCTTGTGGATCTGAAAATGCGATGTTGTCTTCAGACAGACATGCCATTATCTTTATGGGACATAACTTTGTTAGAGTACTATGACAACATGCAGGCAGGGGTTCACAGCGTTGAAATAACATGACAACTTAGCCATGTAGAGTGACTGACAACCGAGAGAAGTGGCCTTCCTGCATTTGGATAACATGTTTAACTCAAGTCAAAGCATCTGGGAATGTACGGACAACATGCTACTCGTTACAGCACGGGGGCATTAATGAGTCAGTGTTCAGTTACCATAGAAGTAAAGCACGAACTTCTTAAGAAATACAACAGGTTTCTTGCTCTATTTTCTTTAATTATATGTAATGCTGTTAGAACAGACAAGAGGGTGGATTTTGCTATCATGATTATAGGCGTGATGGTGATGTAATATGTTCACGATGCAACAAAGTCCAGTCAGCAGCGCCAAAGTACCCATAATCACAGTAAACAGCACCGATATTACAGCTTTGACGCAACGGTTATGATTGCCTGTGTAGGGACTGAACATTTTTTCCTTAAATTAGTGAACAGTACTCTTTGCACAGGATCCATCAGCTTTAGACCCTCTTAACTGTTCAACTCTAATATGAGTATTCACTTCAAGAGTAGAGACAAAATAATCAAAAACATAAACGTCCGAGTTTGGAGGTTTGAATGCAAGCACGCTCATATGGACCTAGCTATCCTAAGTAGTGATGGCGATCCCAGACTGAGCCTGGTGGAGCCATTTATCTCTAGTCTGGTTCTCTGTTCTGCTTGGCTGGGGCGCCTGGAATTTAAATGAGGCCCCCCTTACTAGTGTTTCCCACTCGCAGCTGCATCTACACACACACACACACACACGCGCGCGCACACGCACACAGAGACACACACAGCAGCATCACAACAGGTACGTAGAGACCAGAATATCATTTCTGTGTGAATTAGTTTTCATATCACAGAAATAGCTGATGTTTTATTGCTCTCCTTTAGCACATGATGATACTTTACCTAGATGTGTATAAAACATACATCCTGTCAGTCAGGAATTTATACAGGACTGGAGGGATTTAGCATTAAACCTTAAGTAAAAGGGGTAATTGGAGGAAGTATTCAAACATGGAAAAACCTCTACTGAATCGGTGCTTTTAAATATACATCAGCCTCTTACATATAATGTTCACTGACATTATGCACCAAAATAGAAATCCAGGCTTCTTTCAGTCTCTATGTTTTACACACACACACACACACACACACACACACACACACACACACACACACACACACACAGCTGTACAGGTCATATGTTTTGTCTATCTTAAGCGTAATGGAAATACTTTAACCCACCAAGAAACTGCTTTTAACTTGCTTTTGTCTCATTCTGTCTTAAGTGCATGCACACACACACACACACACTTGTTATCATCCAAGCATCGCTTTGTTGTGACTAGCTCAAATCCACGCAGACAGACAGACCTGATTGACTAAGAGCCTGTTAATGAGCTGTCAGTCAAACAGCAAGGTAATGCAGAACAGGTCTGGACTGTCAGTCCCAGCGGACTGACACACAACACTCAGGATGATGGTGATGAGGATTTTGATGACAGTAAGGATGATGAAGATGGTGGCAGTAACTGTGCAGGCTAAAATCGTGATCCTGAGTTTGTGTTTTGAATTACGGACACAGGTTCATCGGAGCTATTTGTCTTTCATTTGACACTGTCTCTATAAGACCGAGGTCAAACTCTTAACAAGTGAATTAGGACTGAGTGAGATGTAGCCAAGAACCACTATTCCCAAAGGCTAAGAAAACTTCTCTGTCCATGTTCCCATTCTTAAATGTGTTTATAGGCCCAGTGTGAGCTGTGGCTGCAGGGTTTGCTGCCTGCTACTTCCTACTTCCTGTCTGTCCAGACGGTGGCCTACTGGGGTCAGAAGAGGTTGAAAAGTCCCAGAGCCCAAATTGTCTTCACCACCATAACTCATACAGGTAAACAAATAAACCACTTTCCTCATCATGGTATACTTTTTAGATTTGACACTAACACTTGATACCACTATATTCAATTTTCTCCTCAGAATTTCAGTAGAATGTGATTCATTGATTAGTTTTCTGTCTGAATATTAACTAGTAATATGCTTTACAGTGGTGGTAAAGAGTGTTTATACATATTGCAAGAATTTATTATTTTTAATGGAATATATGTAGCTTGATTTTATATACCATGAATCTGGTATTTTCACCATTGCCTCTCAGCAGTTTGGATAAACATCATGTCTTTAGATAGATGAATAAATACAGCCACGTGTAAAATCACTAGAAATGTATAACTTTTAGGAAGGATCTCTCGTAGTTTTTTTTTTTTTTTTTACAAAATTTGTTTTGTTGTAATAAAGAATAAACAGCGAAGGACTGCACAGCTAAGATTGGCTCAGTAGACTGAGGTTTCTTGCCGAAGTAGTGTAAACTGGAGCTGTACTGTTTGTGTCCCTGTGATTCAACAATACAGTTATCTAAGGACTCTCCTAGCAACCAAGACCCAAATAGACTCACTCAAGTCTACATTTTTCCACATTATTTCATTAACTTGTCATGACATTAGTAAATACTGCTTGTAGAGTCCTCAGCACCCATTTGTTAACAGAGCCATACATTATTGAGTAAATTATTTAAGTTGGTAAGTAGTTTGTTCAGAGCTCCTGAATTTACTGGCTGTCAGCATATTTTTTCTCCCTACAGCTGCACTGTTTAAACTCACATATACAGTGGAAAGTGGCAATGTTAATGGTCGTCCAGGCAACAGAGGTATTTATAGGTGACCTCTCGGTCAGCCCAGCAGAGGATTATAGCCATCTGCAGCTCAATTATCAAACCACATACCAACAATTTTATATGGAACATATTGGCATTTATAATTTAGGAGCATTAATATTTGAACCGTCCCATGTTTTCCTCGTGCGGGTCATGATAAAACCAATTAGTGTTTCTGAGTGAGTGAATTACAGGAAAGCTAGCTACCAGCTGCACTCTCGTTGCCGGTTTATGGTATTCCTGGCACAATATAATACATTTATAAATTCCATGTGTTATATAACAGGTTTCATACATCCAGTCATTCATATAATTTATTTTTTGCAATGTAGCTAGTTATAGGTATTCAGAACAGCTACTCTATAAAAATGCTTACTTTAGAGTGGTTAGGAAACCATTCCTGCATTAAAAGTTTATTGTGAAAATGTGCAAGAAATATGTCAGGTATTTATGAGCTTGATTGAGCCCTCATTGCAAACGACATACCGTCAAATCAGCCAAAGTTTGAAATTGTAACATTATCTCCTCTCCTCTCCTCTCCTCTCTCCTCCAAAGGTGAAGACTTCTCTAACGAGCTCCCGTCTTCCTCATCTTCATCATCTCTTCCCTCCACTCCCTCCCTCTCATCCTCCTCGCCTTCTTCCTCTGACCTCCCCCTTTCCTCCTCTTTGCCTCACCCTGAATCCCCCCTTAACCCTGTCACCCCTGGCAACCTGCGCCTTGAGGTGGCTGCGCCTCACTACCATGACGACCAGCTGCAGGTCAAGGTGTTCTGGAAGTGGCCTCACCAGGGTGAGTTGATTTTGAAACTCAACAACAGACAAGAAAAAAGAAAACGCAGTAGAAAACAAAAGAAAGATGCAAAACAAATTCATTGTAGTTATTGTTTAAAGTCCTCTCCTTCCTCTTGTGACACATTTCTAGTTAAATAGACTGGCTCTCACCCAGAAGCTACTATTATTACACTCAAATAACCTTCAAATAAGTTTTTTAGGCTGAGGCTCATTGTTGCAGTCTTTACCTACAGGCACATTGATTTAGAACTGCAACCAAACGCATAAGTAAAAAGTAAGTAAAATGTATTTATATAGCACTTTTTACAGACAGAGGTCACAAAGTGCTTGACGTGAGTAGAAAAACAATTAACACAATGGGACCATACTAGGGGCCAATACATTACAATACGTTTTTAAAACAAGACGCGTATTTAAGAAGGCACAATAAAATACACAATAAAAGAAGGCACATGCATAATGTTGTTAAACTGTCCGGCTACTAAAAATGAATCCACACCTTCCAGCCGATCAGAATCCATAATTTTCAGTGACCATGGCAATGCACTCATATACTCGCATACACTGAGGCTCGAGATGCAGACTTTGCAAAAATATTCATCTTCAGAGAGATAGAACTCGAAAAAAACTCAAAAAGATTGATCATCAATCAAGAATAAAGACAAAATACTATATACTAGACTTTTTACCAGAAAATGGAAAAATCAGTTAATGTTGAAGAGAAAGGTAGAGGATAGTAGAATGTGTATTAGCGTTCATCTTGTCATATTTGTCTTACTTTTCAAACAGTCGAATTCATTGAAGTACACACAAGATAAACACATGTCCACTCATGTAGTGTCTGTCTGTCTCTTTTGCTTCACAGGCAGGCAGAGGCATCCTGGTCCATACATTTTGCGGTGGCGTCCACATACCTGCAGTACTAATGTTACAAGCACAGAGAAAACAACAACTGTGCAGGTATAACTACCCTGGCCGAGTTTTATGTGCCTCTGTGTTCGTGAAATTGCGTATGAGTGTCTTGTTTCTATGTGAGCATTGTTGTCGTGTCTTTTCTGTGTGTATGTGTGTATCAGAGATCAGATTTCATCGCCATAACTCAGATCAGTCTGGAATGCTCTGATCCTCTGTCTGTGTGTGTAACTGTGTCTCTCCGCCATCATCTTGCGCCGTCTCTGCCTAACGTCACTTTGACCATAACGCTGTCAAATCCCTGGCTGAATTATATTTAAATATAAAAGAATGGAATATAGGGAGGGGTTTGAATGAGAATGCTCTTTGGGGAAACTATTTTGCAGAATTAAATGTCACCAAAATTAAAATAGGCAAAACAAAATCTACTTTAAATCCAAATGGAATCACCACCTTCTTAAAAATGCAGCTATTTTAAACCCAAATCACTAAGTGAAGCTGCAATAAAGAGGGGATCTTTAAAAGAAAACTGGTACTGAGTGTGTACAGTGCACTTGGTATCTGCCCAAAGCCCATTCATCAGGCAAAAACTGATGAATGGGCTTTGCCCAGTGTTGTCCTGGTGTCAACCTCTCATCTTAAATGATCACAGATGCAGTGGGTTGATAAATATCAAAGTGCTGTGTGCAATTTGCTGAGGTCACAGAGCATGATTTTTGTTCATTGAAGTTCAGCTTTTTTCAAACAGTTAGGCCATTCCTCGACATTTGAAGCTGCCGAGTGCCACTTCAAACTGTAGTCTTTATTTTTAACATGGAGCTAACAAGCAGCTTATGTAAGACAGGTTTCGAAACAAAGGTCGAGGTAATGTGTGTATTTTAAGGAACCTTGTAATATGTCAGTTTTAACAACCAGCTGTCTGCCGTTTAAACACTCTTTTTTGATGTTCTCCCTCCAGGGCACCCATCACACCATCACAGGCTTGCTGTTTGCCTGTAAGTACCGGGTCGCCGTGGTGATGAAGGCTGACCAAGGGTCAGAGGCTGTTGCCTGGGTTACGACCCCGACTTGCTCTTCCATCAGGGTCAGAAGAGGCAAAGCTTTGACTTGCAACACTGAGGGTAAGACGACGTAGTATTACTACATTTCAGTAGTGTTGCAAAAAAATAACTTTTTTTTATCTGTACACAATAACTATGACGATGTTCAAACTGTTGTCATGTCAAACCTACTGAGAAAACATTTAAAAGAGTGTTCTGTCATAAATGAAGGAAATGTGTTTTGTTTGTGTCAGAGCGCCTCCTGGCAGGCAGAAAGGTGGTACTGCGTCCAGAACGACTGACCGCTGACTTTCAACAAGTCAATGGCACCATGCTCATGAAGCTTCGCTGGAGGATATCCCATCATGCACTGGACCTGGCAGCCGTGGAGGGGTTCCAATTCACTTGGACGCTGCAATCAGGGGTTACCTTGGCAACGGAAGGGCACGAAGACACACTTATCTCCCAGACACAGACAATCGCACCGGTGAGACACAAAGAGATGTCTACAGTGACAGCATTATGTTTTACCAGCAGCAGAACGAAAAGGCCTTAGAAATAGAGAGTGTGTGTGTGTGTGTGTGTGTGTGTGTGTGTGTGTGTGTGTGTGTGTGTGTGTGTGTGTGTGTGTGTGTGTTCCTTTTCAGTCAGGATGATGAGTCAATAAGTATTTTTATATCATGCTCCTTTTTCTTTCTGTTTAGTTTACAGGCAGTGTCAGCATTAAAAGAATGGAAAATAGTAAAAGAAAAAGGACCATCATAACAGAGCATTCACATATTGTACAATAAAGTCAGGTGATACTTTTGTTATTGTCAGGCAGGGATAGTGTACGTGTGTGTCTCTGACCTTACCCTGCTTCATCCTCCTCAGTCTCAGCGGTTGGTGACAGTTTACGGTCTTCAGGCCGACAGTGTTTACCAGCTGCAGCTCCAGGTGCTAACAGCAGAGGGCGGCAACGGCGCCTCAGTCTCCAAGACCATACATACTCCAGCTATCAATGCCTCACTTTGAGGTAATGGTGATTTCACAGGAACACACTTATTTTTTCTAATAATCACTTTTATTCCCCTTTTTATGTGAAATAAATGTTTATCATGTCATGTTTCGAGAATATGTTTCTATAAAAGGATAATACCCTTCATCTTTTGTCCACTTAAACTTACCTATCATCTCTTCCAGGCCCAAACCCCACAGCTGTCACCGTCTGCTGCACCAAGCTCGTCTTCACAAACATCAACTTCTCCAACAAAATGTTGTACAAATTGTAAAAAAATAAGTTTACCCGTACATAATGCCAGTTTAATAAAGCACTAAGTACTTCCAGTTAGTCTAAAATGTGTATCCTTAAACCAGATCTTTTATATTTTTTATTAAAGCTGCAACATTTTCACAATAATTCTGATTGGCATTATTGCCACAGCAATGCAGGACATGTATGTGCAAAGCGAGGCTCCTTGCATGACTGCATCTGTATGTTTGGTGATTAAATGGGACTAATCAGGTCATTTCTAATCATCTGACATCACTGGAGCCAAATGACACTTGTAAAGAGACTTATAATGCCTTTGGTTTTTTGATCATGCAAATAGAGAATGATAGCACTGACCATATGTACAAAAAGAAATGTATAGCAACAGGATGACTGTGATCATTTCAATGCATAATTTGCTGCATTATTTTTTTAAGCCAGTGGGTCTGAGTTGGTTTAGCCTTGAAGTAGGCACAAATATTTTTTTATATTTTGTTTATATGTTTAAAAAAGCAAATTTCTCTCTCAAATATCTTTTGAATTTGCTTGTTTGATACATTTGGAGACTTTTGCCACATTACTTTGCATCATGGCATACCAATTTCACTATAATATGATACATTTTTACATAGTTAATATAGGTATCCCTGTGGTAGATATTTCTTTGTTTTGCAAAAGTCATAGCATTACTTTGAAATGGTTGGAAACTACTGGTGTCAAGCAGCCAGTAATTATCATGTTAATATTCTCTATGTAACCATTTTTTGACATTTAACTGTTGATAATTTTGTACTTAATTCCTTTACTTTTTGACAATTAGTTTTATTTATTGTTTTCCTGTCTTAGTTTTTTGTAATTAAATATTACCAAGATACAGTGTGTGTTGTCAGTGATCTGTGGGTTAGAAATTATGATAACGGGGATAATACCAGTGTGTATTATATTTTGCATTATATATAATTATACGGTATTCAAAATTTGAATTGAATAAAAACATCGTTGTCCTTCTATTAACCCCTATTTTCCTATATTTGATATGGCAATACAGATTAATGTACATGTAATAACAAGAAAAAGCTAAATAAAATAGAAACACGTAAACAGGAGTTAAATTGCTGTAGATCCTCTTGCTGTATCTTATGAAGTTCACATTCAATAAATGTTACTGATATTTTACGGGTAGATAATCGAGGTGGGAAGATGGGAAGAGAAATTTGAAGGTTACTTGAGGAGAACGTTTGGACGCAGCCGCCGCTCGCAGCACGGACCGACGCCGTGACGTCATCAACGAGCGTCGGCAGCTTGAATTGTTGTTTCTTCAAATCGTGGTCAGATGAAACTCAGTTTGTTATTCCACAGACAAGGTAGAGTATGCTCGTGTTTATTTTCACTTCCCGCCATGCCCTTTGCTTATCGCATCCCCTCAAACACACTGACGCACCACCGCTTTTGTCTTTAGACGCCTCACACTTCCTCCTGAAAATGGAGGAAATGTGTGCAGTCGGTGCTTTGTGTTTACGCCTGTGTTTTGGCTGCAGTCAGCTAACTTAGCTAGCTTCAAGGGAATCACTCACTCATTCAAAACTTTGCATAATGCGATTCTAAGTCAAATTGTCGGATTGTAGGGTCCACTCTTAAAATATATTTTTGCACGATCTTGCAGCCCCGGTGCCCAATGTCGCAACACCCGAGGTAACGTACCTTCTTTTTGAACATGTCCACTTCATGATTGAGGGGATTTTAGCTGGCAAATATGCAAATGATTAGCAAAGCTGCTAACAGCAGTTTTATCTGCGCACAATGGATATTTACAGCTCAAGAAGTCTCGCTGCATTGTGGCTAACATAAACTAACTGCTACTGTCGCTTCTACACTAAATAACTGCTCTGTGAAACAGTGTTGAGATGGCACAACAGTCGGTTAAGTGGCTTATTTGTTGTCTAACGCCATTATATTGTGCAAGAAGCGAGTTGGTTGCAAGCTAAAACAAATTACCAGCGATCCAACCTGTGAATTGAAGATGGTATCACTGCTGTTACTTTATTTAATGGTTCACGCATTAAATGCATATTATCTCGCTCTGAAAGAGGGATAGATCCATTTTAAATGAGTCCTGCCTGACACATTTACATACTGTGTTTTAGTTATACAGCTAATTTAGAAGAGCATGTTAACGTTTAGTTCATTGGCTCTTATTCTGTGCTCTCACCAGGGACCATGGTGGTGTTACTGTTCCATTCAGAGTCTACCCGTCATTGAGGAACACCGTATGTCTGACATGCTCTAGTCTGTTGTCAAGTCAGTGACCTCGATGGTGGGAAAGGCTTGAGAACAACCGTTTCTTCCACGAAGCAAAAGCACTTTGCAGAAGAATTCCTGGAGGGAAGCGTCAGGAGACAAACCAAGGAAGGAACAAAACGTGACACGTAATATTCAGAGGATCAAAAGGAAGGAGAAATAAGGCGTTTGGAGAGTGGGGTGTTGGGGATGGGGTTGAAGAGCCAAAGGAGGACGTCATGGTTCACAGCGGCTCTGCATCCCCAATGAAAACAACACCATCAGCCTCACCTCATTTAACTTTTCCTGCTGCAGCACCTCCTCCTCAAGCAGATCCTCCTCAAGCAGCTCCTCCTCTAGTGCCTCCACATGGAAATACTACAGATCAGGACCTGACCCCTGCCAAACTCCACCTTACCTCCAACTCAGTCTTGACCCAGCCCTCCACTCTAACTCCTGTTGAATCTGAGCCCCCTGTTGTCACCTCAGCAAACGCACTTGCTTGTAACTCGAGCCGAGCGTCACCCTGGTCCTCCACACAGACGCCTACCACTGCTCGGGGCCAAGTCAATGGCCGTACGTCAGGCAGGAAGAGGACTCCTAAGGCCTGTGACTGCTGTGGCCCCAACAGTACAGGACACAATGTCAGAACCTTGGGCAGAGGGAGGGGGAAAGGGAGAGGGAGGGGGCCCGGAAGGGACCTCAGAGACACCCCAAAAAGGAAAGTGGAGGGCCAGCTGACACACATCAAGTGTTTCGATTTGACCGCGGAGAATGTGGAGGAAGCAGAGGGCGAAGAGGACAGCTATGAGAAGGTGCAAACGACTCTCGATGTGGCTGATACACAGTCACAGACGGATGTTGCGCTGCCTGTCACCGGCTCCCTGCAGGATGAACCACTAAGGATTTATGTTGCTCCAGAGAAAAGAGATGCGCAGAAAATGGAGGACATGTTGATAGAAGGGTCAGGGGGGGAAGGAGGTGGTGATGGCAGGGATGCGGAGATGGCATTGTCGGGAATAGCAGGCAGGGGAGCACCAGCAGTTAGAGGGAGAGGAGGGGGCCGAATGGTGGGAGCTATCTCTGCATCACCTATAAATGTAGAAGGTGGAGTAAAGAGGGGAGGTTTAGGTGGTGTTTTCATCAGTTCTAAAATGGATGCCCTGGCTCCATTAGTGTTTGTGCAGAGCCACGGGCAAAACAAAGATGCAGATATGGACCATGGAGGGCAGACTGACCCCAGCTCAGTTAAATCTTCATTTGGAAATGGAGACACGGTAAACCTGAGTGACACTGAACCTGAAGAGGATACAAAGGAGGGCAACATGACGGTGAGGCAAATGGCAAATGGGCTACTTTCTATCTCCCGACAGTCGGATGCTTCAGGGTCCGGATCTGCCCAGGACCTGGACTCTGATATGCAGGTGGACAAGACTCCCGACAGAACGGACTCCATGTCTGTACCAGTCACTCAGTCCAACGGAAATGTCCCCACAGCAGAAAATACTGACCACTGCTCCACACTGATGGAGGTGGAAACCTGTCGTCCAGCCGTGGTTGCGCCTCCATTCCAGGGCCCTGTGACGGTGCTCAGCATGCAGTACAGCTGGGCATTAAGAGACCACAGGCTCTACTGTCAGCCTGGGACCTGGGTGAGGGTGGGGATGGAAGAAGTGTCCGACAAAACAAACGGACGAGAGCCGGATGTCGAGAGGCAGAATAAAGAGAGGCTGGAGCAGCTGACTGATATGATCCACGGTAAGATGTCTTCTCAGCTCTGTTGAAATGAAGCATGGTAAATCATTTAGCTTTTTACACGCAAACTAAAAGAAGTGCTGAGGACGGCGCCTTTTCTGTCATAAGACATTCGTAAAACATGCGGCCTCATCTGTGAAATGTTTAACTTTTACGGGATATTTTATTGTCTTATTTGCGAAATAAAGTCTGAACTATTGATTGACTAAAATGTTCACATGGGTTAACAACATCGGTCATCTGCACATAAGGAACAGGGATTGAATTTTTCTCTTTTACAATTTTAAGAAACAACTCGCGTAGTTCTGTCCTCTGAGAATAAGGTTTGATGTTTTTGTTTGGGCCAAGCAGGTTGTTGGCATCACTCCTGTTTGTGAGGGAATAAACAACTGCAGCTTTGACACAAACAGGCCAAAACTGTTTCAGTGACAAGTGGGAGAGGATGCGCAAATATCAGCAGTGTGTATATTACTCGAGTTGAACTCGTAAAAATGGAACACCCGCTTGAATTTATTAACACACAAAACTGCTCATCTTCCAAACAATGACTTGTTTATGTTATTAGGCTGATGGATCGTAGGATTCAGTGATATTTATTTTCTCTCTTTCAGACTTTCTTGAGAGCTTCTACATGAAGTACGGCAGTTTCATTCCTCTCACTGAGAGCGATGTCCTGGAATACCTGAAGAAGAAAGGCAACTCTGACCTCAGCAGCAAGTAAGTATACGCACGCACACACGCACGCACGCGGTGAGGCGGTCTCCCTGGATGCTTGATGGTTTATCAGATGTTTCAGCTCTAAGCCTCAACCACATAAATATCCAATGATACAGATGAAAGAGTTTATGCAAGCAGCAGTTGACCAGAATAACATAAAAAGCATAGGACAGGACACTGAAACACGAATAATACACAACGAACCATAAAATGCATCATTTACTGTGTGCTGGGAATTTTTTCTGTTATGATCAACATGACGTGTGTTATTTGCAATAAGTATGACGCATGTCATCATGTTGTTGTATATTAAATCGGGCCAGTTGTCAGATTATTCTAATGTTAAAACGGTATTCAGAAGAATCGCAGAGCTGCCGAGGCACCTAATGTTAACGTCACACTGTAGCAGTCTAATTTACATTGAAAACTTGTGCACTTCCTTTTTGGGAATATTGTTTTTAATCTCTGGACCTTGTGGTATCTCTTTCCTTATCTGAACCCATCATATTCTTTTAAATGTCCTTGAAAGTACAATAAATACTCCAGAGGATTGCATAACATTTCTACTGCATTTTCCCCCTCGTGTTTGTTTTAGGGAGCTGGACATCAAACGGGCGATGGCTCGGTACAGGGCGGGGCTGGCCTCCGCTCCTATCGCAGGCTTCATGGTGTCGTATAACAAACACACCCTGGGCCTGGAGGACCTCGGCACGCTGGAGGAACAGAACTGGCTTAATGACCAGGTGAAGACGGATGAAGCCTCGTACAGCTGCATCATTTTCATTTTTGCCATCATCACTCTTCTTCACACGCTGTCCGGCCCTCCAACACAAAAGTCACTCTGAAAGTCGAATTCAGAAATAATGAAAAGAAAGATCACAGTTGTTGTTTTAGTCATGTTGGCCTTCAACCTTACGTTGAATCTTTTTCTGTTCCGTTTGCTCAGATTATCAACATGTATGGAGAACTCATAATGGAGACGACGCAACACAAGGTAAGTGAGGGTGTGTTTGTATGCTGAAAAGGAAAAGTATAGCAAACGGATGATTAACTTATAAAATGGGCTCAATGTAGGATTGAGGAGGACAGAAAAAATAAGTAAGACATGGGATAATATTTAGATTTTTTGACATGATTTTATTAAATTAATGTCAACATGAAATGTTGCCTGTGTAATGTTGTAATGCGTTTTATTATTTCTCTCTCAGGTTCATTTTTTCAACAGCTTTTTCCACAAACAGCTGGTTGCCAAGGGTTATGACGGTGTGAAGAGATGGACTAAAAAAGTAAGGAGGAAGATAAAACAGTTTGGAGTTTTGCCATTTTTCAGTTGTTTTGCCAGTATAGTATCAGTTGAACTTTAATGTCCCTATTTTATTTCCGGTTTTTAGTTTGCCTTTCAGAGTCTAAGCTTGTCAACCATTTTCTTTGTGGCGTCATCTCCACTGTTGTCAACCACGGTCCAAATTAAGTTAGCTAACTACATAAAGTATGTGAAGTACGTTCAGTAATTCATGAAATCACCACCAATCACCTCACTGTTAGCCGTGCATGTAAAGGTCAAACAGAAATGCTGAAAAACCTGTTGGTCCTGTATGTTTCGGAAGTATTGCCCAATTATGTCAGTTGTAGACACATGCAACACTTTGTATCCTGGATATCTAATTTGTGTGTGTGTGTGTGTGTGTGTGTGTGTGTGTGTGTGTGTGTGTGTGTGTGTGTGTGTGTGTGTGTGTGTGTGTGTGTGTGTGTGTGTGTGTGTGTGTGTGTGTGTGTGTGTGTGTCAGGTCGACCTGTTCTCCAAGTGGCTGCTGCTATTTCCCATCCATTTAGAGATCCACTGGTCTCTCATCACGGTCACCATGGCAACCAAAACCATCAGTTACTACGACAGCCAAGGCATCGTCTTCAGACACACCACAGATGTGAGGGCCTCGGCGCATTTTGATGTCTTTTATAGTTTTTGGGTGATTTTTGAATCTCTGCGGCACAAACAAGCTCATCAGTAATCCGTCTTTTCTGCTCTGATACATTTTTGGGCCATAAATTCCTGGCAAGAGACTCAATGAGACGAATAGTTGTTTTCTTAGTTTGTTGGCGGTAATGTCAGATAGTCAGGATTTTCCAGTGAAAATCCAGGTTTTCCATCATAAGGCTGTAAAGAAGCAGATCAAAACTAATTACTGACACCAAACCAGACATTTTGGTCATATTCACACAATCTGCTTACGTAGACTAAAGAAGTGTTGATTCAGTCCTGCCTACCTGCCACTTTCTTGTTGAGAATATGTCTGCTCTCCCTTTAAAACTATTCCAACGCTTGTGCAAAGGACAGCGTACTGGAATCTGAATTGGAATTAAAGTTTGTTGAAGCATTTCATGAAATCAAATAAATACTGTCTCACAGTGGCAAGCTGACACGCTTGCTATTCCTTGGCCTTCTTTGCTCAACATAACTCAGTCCTCTGTGTGTGTTGTTCCCTGTCAGAACATCATGAAGTATCTTCAGTCTGAAGCCAGAGAGAAGCAACAGGCAGCTTTCCAGAAAGGCTGGAAGATTACCATCATCAAGGTAACTAAAGCCTGGCTGTAGTCCTCATGCTGTGTTGTTCACCGTGTGTCCTGAAAACATTCATATGGCCTGGCACAGTTGATGTCGGTAAAAATAGGAGACGCCTCCTCCTTATTGCCGAGTTAATTATGATAAACGGAAGACTCAGCGGCACAATGTAAATTGCAATGACGCCGAGATAATTCTAACATATCTGCAGGACACGGAAAATGTTGTTTTGCTAACGAGTGAACAAACATTTTTTTGTAGTCCTTAATGTTGTTGCTGGAGTCAGGAGTTGCATTAGATTGTCAAATGAGCCCTGAGCAGTACATCACGTTTCTGTTTCATTCTTCTGTTTTTCCCCAGTAACTGTTTCTTAATCACTGTCTCGCTCCAGAGTCAAACACATAATAAAGATGCTTGTGTGCACAGCGAATACATAAATATAGAGACATCCACTGTTCAGCCCAGTAACGGTGAGTGTGACGTCTTCATGACTGTGACTTGTTGCCCCCTCAGGGTATTCCTCAGCAGAAAAACGACAGCGACTGTGGAGTGTTTGTCCTTGAGGTGAGACATTTTTTTCTTTCCCACCTTCATCACTGTCCTCCCGTCCTTTTTGTTCATACATGTCTTCACCTCATCTCCTGTCCCCGGGTGCCCCCTCTCTTTGCTGAATCCATCTTTCCAATCCGAAAAAAATACATGAAGCATCGCTGCGTCTCCAGCGTGTGTTTCCTGCCCGGAGACACCCGGAGAGAAGCTTCTGTCATTGTCCACGTTTTAATACGGCAACCTGGCTGTGGTTGTGGGTCATTTTCCCCTCACTGTTTTCTTTCTTCTGTCTTGTGTCTGTCAGTACTGCCGGTGTCTCTCTGTGAAGCAGCCTCTTCTGTTCAGTCAGGAGGACATGCCGCGTATCCGCAAGAGAATCCACAAGGAGCTGTGTGACTGTCACCTCAGCGGTTGAATGACTGAATAACGGTCGCGTTCACTCACTGCAGCTCGCCTTGTTACATGAGACGGTCTGTCCAAGTCTGTCCGATGGCCTGTGTTACTGACGGTCTGTTACATAAGCTAACGCAACGCGGCCCTTTATACTCCAGGGAGCTCCATCTGCCACTCTGCCTGTTTGACGGACAGCGGAGCAGCTGCTCATTTGGACTTTTTGTTGACTTTCGGAGTTCAGTAACGGTCTGCGGCGAAGCAGATTTTTACTTGCAATGAACTACTGATGTGGCCCCCTACTGACCCACAGAAACGCTGGTCCTGTACCCATCAGGTTGTCTTTGCATTCTACATTTACCTTTCCCAGTGGATTTCAACCAAATGGACACACGGGAGCTCCGACTCGGACTGAGAACAGGTGCATTGGACCAGCCTCGCCCGATGAGACGGACCTCTCATCCCAGATGGAGTGGCCTTACATCCCAGATGGCCATTTTCACCGGAACATTTTTAACTGTTTATTTTATGCTGGACTCTGCTGCAGTAGCACACCTACTGTTATATGCGTGTTTTCTAACATGTTTAATAAAGTTAGGATGTTTTTATTCAGTGGACCAACTGTTCGCTTAAAACTTGAAGGCTTGGGTTGGTTTTGTTCTCTTGGACTCCGGATATTTGCACGATTAGAGGCCAATCCTTTGAAGAGTATAGAATATCAACTGAATGTACTGATCACATATTCTTCCTGACTGCCCGGCAGGGTGCAGACTCGGCACCGTGCCGGCTAATGGCACATTTTGGCTGTGGCTTGAAACAGGGATATCATTTTTCAATGTAGTTTTTTTTATTTTTATTTTAAAGTATCAACGTTTTCAAACCATAATCCAAATGATTTTCTTATTAAAATTCCAGTTTTTCCACCACATTATTTTCTGCCTTTTTCCTTTTTGTTGTGATCACATTCTTATGACAAGTGTTTTTGCTGCCTTCCCAGCTGAAAGCCGTTGTGTGACCATGAACCCGTCAATTTGAGTTGAAAACATTTGTAAAATTCCTGTTCGGCTGTACAGCTAGCTGCTGCTGATGCGAGGACCACTGTTTCACGTCACGTTATCGAGGCCTCCCGCTTCACATGGATGCGTCTACACAGCCGTGGCTCCAGTGGGCTCTGATCAGAGAAACAAGGGGACCTCAGATATTTTCATTAAATCTTCTGTCCAACCTAGATTTTGTTGTTATATTCCGTTATATGTATTTACAGATTGTATTGTACTTTTACTGGCCGACTACTGTACATGCTTGCTTTGGCTCAAAACTATAGTTGTTTCTTGACTGTTTTTATTGTTGTTATTAAAAAGGCCAATACTGCTGAAAATGAGCTTTTCTCTTAAGTGGTTTTGAAAGACTAGTGCAATGGTGGGAATAATAAAATCACAAAAATGCTGAAACATAAAGGCAACAATTTATAGTTTCAGGAGGGATGACATATTTTAAGCTGTACTATGTTTAATTGCTGTGATAATTGAGGTTTATTCTTTCCCCAAAATATCCCCTTCTAAACAATTTCTCTGAACAGATGGCTACATTTATCCAGCAGCGCCTGTTTTAATCGTTTCTCCCTCGTCACGTATCCTTGAGATCCAGTACCAATAGAAAAGTATATTATTCTGATATCAATATGACTATGCGGAATATAAAGTAAATTATTGCTTTGTATCCCTGTTTTCATTAAGTGTTTGATGGCAGGGACCTTCAAGTTAAATCTGTCCCTCCACCATTGACGGTGTGAGAGTGACTTCAAAGATAATCTTATCTTATCAACCTTATCTCCGCATTAAAGTCTTAAGTTAAATGAATCTTCTTTTTTTTTTCATGTGGAAAATAATCTCTTCTAATGATCAGATCTCTGAATTAGTGGGCGATGAAAGACCTTAAGCATCTATGTGATAAAAGGAATTTGTGAAAGATCTATGTTCTGAAACTGGGGCCTAACGAACTACTGCATTTTCCCATAATTACCAGAAGAGGGGGCTCTTCATCTGCAATTATTATCTTGCTGTAGTTATCCTTCTTTTCTTTGGCACCCATCCAAAGCACAAGGTCAGAAGAGCTGGATTGAGGTTGAGTGTGTTGCTCAAGGCAGAGAGAAACACCCACTGAGGCACTTGACCTGCCAACTTAGTGAGGGATGGTCTTTTAATCATTATCCAAGTCTGATTACCTTTGTGCTACATACTTTAATGTCATTAATAATATTACACAGGCCTGCAAATTAGTTGTCCTTTAAGCACAACTTTATGCTAATTATGTGCATTATATAAAGGCAAATTCCAATTTGGGATTACTGCTCGGGCTTCATCATCTAATCCTGTGGGGAGTGTTTCCTTCCGATATGTACAACTAATGACGGCTGTGCCGCCTGTTTTGCACTTGATTCTTTGACTATGTTGAGTACTTTGAGAGTATTAGTATTGTTAAGGCAGTCAAAGTCAACCATTTCTATTATCAGTACATAGATTGCTGCTGGGATTACGTATTTCTGTAGGCCATTGAAATTTGGATCATTGCAGTAAATGAACTCTGTGGCAAAGAAAGGTTTATGATACTTACACCTGGTGTCAACAAGATAGTCTCCACAATTGAACGCAACAATCTTTGAAGCGCAAATGCAGTCACCAGAAGTAATAAGCTAACGTGAGGCTATAAATGAACTACACCACGGTCACATGACCGGTTTTGTGGTCTCATTTTGCCACTTGTTAACAACCACCTATTTAAGATACACAAACGCTTCAAAAGTCACGAATGGGCTATTTATTGACGTATTCTATGTCTTAGAACAAAACGTTAAAAAGAAGTGCTAACTCATTTCAGGTTTTAGGACTCATTCCTGCAGCACTCTACTAGCTGATGGGTTGCTACTACAACATCATGTTCGACTGAAACCACCTGCTGGTGGCAGAATATAGTAACTTTCTAAATACTCAAACCTGCAAAATTATCTTTTAAATTGACAAAGATCTTACGTGTAATTCATGGCACAATTCAAACAGGATATAAAAAAAAAAATGTCTCTAGCCGTTGACTACCATATATATATTTTTTGAAATAAGGTACCATGGTTTTCCACCGGAAGTGGAGGGACTTTGCCTCTCTATTCGGTCATGAACGAAAAAGTATTATTTTGACCTGATGAGGCAGAGGATCACCAAAGTTAATGCAATTCATCCCGAGGGGGACATGAATGCCTGTGCCACATTTCTTAGCATTGTATCCCACATTTATGGAGATATTTCACTGGAAACGATAAATGTCAACCTCATGGTGGCACTAGTGGAAAAGTCAGGGGTTCATTAAACTTTCATGATTAAAGTCATCAGGATTCATCCTTTGGAGTCAAAAAAAAGTATTTTTTGGCAATCCCTCTAATAGGCTTGTTCTTGAGATATTTTAATTTCTTACTGACAGAGTGACATATTGCCTTCCATTGAGTCACCTCTTGTCTCTCTGATGCTTAAGTGTCTGGAGACTCCAACTTCAACTTCAGTGTTATTGTCCCGAGGGAAAGTTGGTTTGCAGTCAGGGCTAAAAATACTCAAAACAGCACATAAAACAAAAATATTCTCCCACAAACAGGACAATGAAACCAAAATATAACTCAAATAAATAACAGATCAAGGCTGAAATAAAGTCACCACTGCTGATAAATAAAAACTCCAAAAGACACCGACAGATAACACAGAGTTGCTCCTGTCACGTTGACGTTTTAAAAGCATAAGAGAAAGAACCGGTCCAAGTAAAGTGCTTCCGTGTAAAGTGCTCGGAGCCATCTCTCATTACATTAAAACATTTAGCTTTGGGACCTATAAATCTGGAAACAGTAAGTACTTTGAACAAGTTTATATTCCAAATGTTGACCATATATGCTGAAGGCATTTCAAAGAATTTAATGAGGAGTGCAGACAGGTAGAGACGCTTCAGCCCACGGCCTTCATCGGAGTACTGAAGGGGAAACCATTTGCTATGATTTATGTTGGTGCACAGAGAATCTTGAATGCAGCAATCTGAAGTCTTAAAAAGGTAATGTGCAATTAAAACAGATCATAACTTTGCACAAGCTGAACACACTGAAGCTGGTTGGTGACTAGTATAATCAAGTATACATGTATAATACTTGGTTCAGGAGACACTTACTATGATTAAAGCCACTATGGTAAAAAATAAATAGAACATTTCTAACATAGGTGTCCCCCCCCTGCCGTCATATACGTTTAATGACTGAATGATATCTGTACATTCTAACTACTGCTATATGCAGTTATTTGAGTCCAATTCACAATTCTGTTCCGCTACAGAGGAGGAAAATGTACTTTGGACATGTCAAGTCCTGCAGGGCTGCTTTGACTGTACAGACTGCTTTGCTTTTGCGTGGAGACAGTTCACGAAAAGAAGTCTGAAAGGAGGTTCACTATTGAATCCTGTTTTCTAAGAAGTTCACAAAATTGTAGTTTCAGCAAACACATAAGGCTGGAAAACTAGCAATGCATGGAGACTGAAGGGGGCTCTGAATGTTAAAATAAAAAGGTAAATGATCTTCAGTGACTCCTTGTAATATGTTTTGACCGTCTCAGTTTCATCACCAGGGAAGTGAGAGCACCTGTTCTGAAGTGATTTAGAGGTCAGGGGCCCTAAGACTCTTGAGCACTTTCCGTTTAAATCAATTGTAGGAGCAGACCCGGAAAGACACACAAATTATAATCTCAGACGTGACCAAAAAAACGAATATGATGGAAGTTATAACTATCGGATGAAAATGATTCAGGTCATCTGGCAGCTGAAGTAAAAACCATCCAGTGAGATTATTTTATTACCTCTATCACGAGAGCCCGTCATGCATTTCCTTCTCTTTGAGATTAGTTTGGCTGAATTTAAGAGATATTCTCCTCCCCGTGTCTTCTCTGTGACAGCAGCTTTGTTCTTTGTACAAAAAATGTCTCATTTGTTTAGAAACCCATGTGTTTGATGGAGACTTACAACACATCTGTCTGTTCAATAAATAAACTGTCCAAGACGGAGCGGTCTGTACAGTCGAAGCAGCCGTGAAGGGCATCTTGACTTGGTGTCTCTCCAGTCCTAAAAAAAGCAGGCCTTAAAGAAGCAGACCAGACTTGTCTTGGGAGCTGCAAGAACCAAATACAGAGAGTAACTCTAAATAGCACCGCTAGCCTCAACAGTGTTATTAATTACTTGGACGGATTATCGATTGCTTAATTTCATTGTTTGAGTAAAACTTGTCTGTAATAAAAGGAATAAGAAAGGAAGCGGGAGGATAGGCAGAAGTGGGATTGAGTGAAGAGTGTTTGAAAAGAGGGATTTATTTTGGAGGGATGGAGAGGAAGGTCAGAAAGGGAGGATAAAGCTCAGAAAAGGGGAGAGAAGAAGATCTTAAAAGGCCATTGAGATGGATATGGTGAGTACTGCAGGAGCCGGATAAAGAGAGGGAGATGGACGGTTTGGAAGATCTGTCGAGGTCGGCGTTGCCCATATATTAGTCAGAAAGCTAAATGTGGATAAGAGACTTTGCAAGTGGTTATGTAAAACATGGATAAGACTTTGATAAATAAAAAGTCCTATAGTGCGAGGTGAAAAGTCAAATATTTCATTGTCATGGAAAAACTATCCTGCAAAAAGCAAAGGGGGATTTTCATACTGAAAAAGACAGAGATATCCACTTGATTAGACAGACTGCTGAAGTCTCATATTCGCTTCAGATAAACGTAGGAAGTTATATTTGCACAGATGCTGTGGATTTTGTCCCCCATCTCTTACACTGAAAGCTCATTAGAAATGGATCTTCTTACTCCTGGTATTAAAACAGGAATCTGTACTCCTGCCCGACTTTTGTTTTGTCTTCTTGTTTTAAGACAAACTTAAAACATATGTGCAAGGACATCCTAATGGCAAGATAAATGAAAAATATGAAAGGTGCTACATTTTAAATTCAGAGCATTAATATAGCAGCAAACAACTATTTGCAATGTAAATTTATAGTGGAGTAATGTCATCCTGAGCAGAGAATGAAGTCACTCTCCCTCTGTGTGTGTTGTACACGCTTCTCTGAGCTTTGAGTCTCTCTGTTGTGTTGTGCTTATCAATTATTCTTTTGCCCTATATTTAAGAGACATCCTATTTCCAATCATTTAAATGTAGGCATCATACCAAATCCGCACGCTGATCCGAGCTGACTGCTCTGCAACAGATGGACATCTTAATCTCCCTCATCATCCCCTCCTCCATCAACACTTCTATCATAGTACTATGGTGCCTGTGCTGACCAGAGTCAGCAGATTGATGCAGAAATGCATAAACACGGAAATTAGCTCATTTTGAAGCTGATTAAATAGCATTTGCAGCAGATTTTCCTATATATAAAATCACATTAGATTGGACCAATCATGTGTAAAATAGGTTTTGCTGAATCTTTGTGTTGTAGCATGATATACGAGGGCAGATAATTACTGGAATTTAAAGCAGATGTCACATTTATTGAGTGTTGAGGGACGTAATGGGAAGAAAAGCAATAAAGATAAGTTAGTCAGTATTTCAATAGCCAAGAGCTTCAAGAATTTCAGGGCCTTGCTGTCTTTCAAGCACTTCATATTCACAGCTGTTGACATTCACATAATGTCCTTGTGAGGTCTCACTTAAAGCTTTTTGCAGTTTTGATATTGTACATACATATCTATATGCCCAGCTCTTGTAGACTGATCCTTACAGTTAACCTACTTTTATTCTATACTGATTATACCTGATTTTGGCATTGTGTATAATATACATATTTTGGATTTTTATATCTTTATATTTGCACTCCTCCCACTTTGTATTGCAACTGTTGCACAGCATTTTCCCTTGGAATAAATAAAGTTATATCATCATCAAATCTGTATAACACAATGGATTTTGACATTTGAGTAAAAGAAATGTCAGTTGGGTTGAGCGTTATTTTTTAAAAAAAATTTCCGGATGTTATTTAGGATGTTGATGATGTTTATATCTTTCCTGTTCTGGCTTTGACATCGTCCTCCATTTCTCTGTCCACAGTCATTATTCTCCCAAGGTATGTGAAGCGGTCTACCTCCTCCCTCCGCTACATGCATCATACATGAGTTCATACACAGCCTGTGGGTTTAAAGACAGTATAGATTAAAAAAACACACACTTTTGTTCTGTACTTGTAAGGAGCCTCATTGACATAATGCATTTTCTAACATTAAACCTTGAAGGAATAGTTCAAAATTGTAGGAGCTATGGTCATTTACTTTCTTGCTGAAAGTTAGATGAGACGTTCAATATGTGTGTAGCTGGAGCTCGCATCTGGTTAGCGTAGCTTTGCCTTAAGACTGAAACTGGGGGAAACAACTAGCTTGGTTCTGGCCAAAGGTAACAAAATCCTCTAAAAAATCACTAGTTTGTTTTAAAAAACTAGTGAAGGGGGTGGGGGTGGGGTGGGGGGGGGGTATGCCTCACTATTAGGCTAGGAGCAGTGACTTCTAAAAATGCTAAATTATTAAACAAAATTATATATGTTTGATATATTTCCCTGTTTCAACTTTTTATGCTAATCTAAGAAAGCTGTATCCTGGCTGTACTTTCACATTTAAGGACCAAACCACGACACGAGAGTTGGATTGATTTTTTTTGCTGTTACCGCCCTGTCACAAACTGCGGAGTGTTTGGGTTTGCAGTGATTGCTCTCCAAACACATTTTCACTCCACCAAGGGGAATTTTAGAAACCAATTTTTTTAGGACATACATACACTTGACTGATGTGCAGAGGAGACTGAATATTTTAACTCCCAAGATTGCAAAGCAAATTTGCAATGCAAAATGTATTATTACAATATGAAACTCTTTTTCTCCGCCTGAGAAAAGTGTCTTTGTATCTCCTCAGAGTAACGTTAGCTTGGTGTGACTGTGTGAGAGGAGACAAAAAACGCCTCAGAAACAATCATATAATTATGAGGCAGTGTTTTGAGTCACAGAAACAGCTGTCGTGTTGGTGTTGCAAAGCAAGGCTTTGGTTGATTATGATATTTTCTGGCGACCCGTTTGTCCTTCAGATTAAAGGGGAAAAAAGGGGGAAGAGCTTGATTTCAGGAAAAGCATGTTGGCTATAGGCTAATGCATGTTTCTATGGGAGTGTGTCTGTAAGTGTGTATTATTGGTTGAATGTAGTTATGCGTTTTTGCTAAAACTGAAAAGAACAGAATAGCTGTTTGAGGTCGGGGAAATATATTCTTTAAGGTTGTTTGCCTGTTCAACTAAACTGCTTGTTGTCATTGTGTGCACTTGAACCTGTCCACACATTGTCCACTGATTAGAATAATAACCCAGTCCACCTCCAGATTCTCTCTCTCTCTCTCTCTCTCTCTCTCTCTCTCTCTCTCTGCATTTATGTGAATGCACATGTTTGTTTGGGCTTTTAATTTAGTCCCTCTGACTGCGTACAACCCTAAGGAACTCGAGTACATGCAAAGATTGTATTCCTATATTTAGACTTAGCGCCAGGAGAAAGAGAGATGTGGAGGAAAAATACTTTAAGCAAAGACTGACCCTGAAACAGAACGCACATATGATCTTTAAATTGAATCATACTCTTTCAACCCTTTTATCTGAAAAATTAGACTGTACAAAGTGCTGAATGGATGCTTGATGTTATGAATATCAATTTTCTTCGTGTGTTCTCGTGTTGTTATCTGACATATTTTGCTGTGAGAACATATACCTACAGTATAGTTTCAGAAGCTAATCTTTGCACGTGTGCCTGACTGAAAAAAGAACATCTTAATTTGCGTTTTCTTTCTTTCTTTCTTCTTCTTATTAATATTTGAACAACATGTGCATCTCTCTACTTGTCTTAGTTGTGTGCGAGTGTGTGTGTGCGAGTGTGTGTGTGTGTGTGTGTGTGTGTGTGTGTGTGTACGAGTGTGTGTGTGTGTGTGTGTGTGTGTGTGTGTGTGTGTGTGTGTGTGTGTTTACAGCAGTTATTCCCAACCAGAGGTACTTGTAGACCACAGGTTACTTCTGTAGTTGCCAAGATTGCCGCAGTTAATTCGCAAAAACGTTTTAATCAAAAATATACATTTAAATATTTAGTCAGCAGTAACACCTGAACTACTGAGATTGAGAGTGTGTGATATAGTTAGGAAGCACGGATGTCTAAACAAAAAAGCCATTTCAAGTGAATACCCACTACTTTAGCTATCTATTTTGACCATTTGACCTATCCATGGCTTTTTGCCATGGATAGGGTTAGGGTTACGATGAAGTCAAACTTGAGCTCATGCAGGGTGCCACTGGTCAACAATATGTGGGTGAAAGCGTAAGTGTAAATGAAGATGAATGAACTGTGCCTCCACATTTTCTTGCATAACATGTTCGTTCATGTGTCTATCTGTGTGTTTGTGTGGACGCAGTGTTATGCTGGTGAGTCATGTCTGGAGATCGTGCTGTGAGGACTAACGGGTTAAACTCGCAAAGAGGAGAGTGAGATACCACAGTGTGTGGGCAAAACCTCTCAGCAAGCCTCGCTCACCGTACACAGGACGATCAAAGTGGGTAGAAGTTTTCCGAACGAGTGATTTGCATGTGTGTTAGTGTGTGTGTGAGTGTGGAGTCAGTTAGAGGTAAGTATAATTAGTTTGTCCATATGTGTTCATGAATATGAGTGTGAGGGTACAAATTGTGACTAATAATTATCTGAAAATAACCTAAACTGTGCCCACTCTAATTAACGGACCTCATAATACGAACTAAGAAAAACATAGTTTACTAAATAACCTGACGTCCAAAGAAAAAACTCTTGCTACAGCTACAAACACTGAACACGCAGAGCAGAGAACACAGAAAGAAAGCAAAAAAAGAAGTATACCTGTGTGGCCAGACAATTCAAATAAAGGTGGAGCGGGACATACATTAACATTAGTATAGACAATGATTTGCTCTTAAATACTACTTTGCTTAGCAAGATTGAATAACAATAACTTATGACTGCTACCCTGCCCCTGTAATCAGATAGACAAGAAGAAGAAGAAGAAGAAGAAGAAGAAGAAGAAGAAGAAGAAGAAGAAGAAGAAGAAGAAGAAGAAGAAGGTTCAAGTTCTCTAAACAATATATGAAACAATATGTGAAATTGTTTGATTGTCATGAATGTTGACATTGCCTAAAGTTAAAGTGGGGTAAAATTGTTAGAATTATTCAATTAGCAATTTAAAAAAAAGTGGCATGTGACAAGCTCTTTATTGCAACATTAACATTGTTTCCAGCATTAACTGACATTTTCAGAACGCATCATAGCGATGTGCTCCTGCTGGTGTTAGAAAAAGGTTCAGTAAAGGTCAGCTGAAAGCCAAGTGTTACAATAGACTTGTTGTATTGTGTTATTTGTTTGAAAGAAGAAATACTGAATAAGACAAAATAAATGCAAAGACATTTGCCGGAGAAGGTCATGATTGTTACCTCTGCTTACTGCCTACCAACATACCATTTGTTTAAATTCTTGACCTTTAATCTTATCACAACCACAACAAGTGTGCTGTGAGGCATCAGCCTGGCTCAGTGGCTTTCAAGGTCAAACTAACCATAACCGCTGTGCACATAAACCAAGGGATGAAGTTGTTTTTGTGTTTGTGTGTGTTGCTAACATGTTGCCTAGAAACATTTATCTCTTCCTCACAGACTTGGTGTTTTAACCTCACAGTCTACGCATTACCACTCGAGAGAAAATGAAAGCAGCCTCTTGTGGAAGTGGGAGTTACTTTGAAAGTAAATCCGCAGCGTCTTGTAAGAACAAGAGAGCGAGCGTGGAAACACCATCATAGTTATAGTATGAGATGGTGGTCGTGTTATTCACGTATATGAGTGTGTGATTGCCTGATACGGATGGGAAGAGAGCGAAGGACATTGCAGACTTTTTTTTCTGTGTATTTGAATTATTTATTAGATCCTGATATGTACGTGTGTGTGTGTGTGTGTGTGTGTGTGTGTGTGTACAGACTCATATGCACATGTCTCAGCACCCCTCTCAAACTACCAGATGGCAATGTTTCCTAATCACGGTTGTGTTACTTAAGTAGTAAATTCCCCTGTCGAAAAAAACAACACACTGTAGTGTTGTTGCTGGTAGCAGATTTAATAAATAATAATTAATCATTATCAATTTATGGAACTAATATTGGTAATTCAATTATGATTCATAAACCCATAAATTAGGATAAAAGAATGATGGCACTCAGCTTACGCCATAATCAACCATTAGTTTAACAAACAGAATTTAACATTAGATTCAATTTTGGATCTTGTGTTTTTTGAAAACTTCAAAGTTTTATATGAATCAATTAAATCTTAATCTCAGGGTTGCTATGGAGTTCTTCTCAAGGTGTACAGGGACCTATTATTTAATATAAACAAATCAAATGATCAAGTTCTTCACAAATGAAATATTTATTTGACTATCTACGTAATTAAACTACTGAACAGAAAATAAATGAATAAGTGAAAGGAATGAATAAATAATAGGATGAAGAGCACATGGAATCACAATCATTGACTGATTAATTAAATTTGTCGATTGACATTTTACATTCATTTTAATTTAATTTAGATCTTTATGTCTAAGATATTACTATCTAAGATTATTTTATTATGTGATTTACATTTATTTGGTCGAGGAACATCAAACTAATTCACATCTGGAAATTATGTTGTTTCACCAGATGGTTCTGATGGGCAGATGTGAGGTTACGCTGCATGCATTGTTCCTCTTTGGACATCTGCACATTGTACTTACCGAGTCGTTTTAATTCTTCCATATTTGAACTCGGTGCTATCTCAGCTGCAACATTATACCAAATAGTTTTATATAAATCACTGAATAAAACCTGATCAACAATTAGATACATAGATAGACATTGTTATGATGACACAGACATACCTATGTAGATACATGTGTACCTATATGCATAGTGCATGAATGGATAACATTAATCTCAACATTACAGCACAAATTATTTTCCTAGGTGGGAGATACTGCTATTAGTTCAGATTGTGGTTTAGACATTTCAGTTTTAAAATCTCTCTGTGGATGTCCGCTACAACACATACACTGATACACGCACAGTCGGCTGTCTTCCTGTTTGTATGCACATATATAGACACACCTTGTTGATGTACTAACCTCACTGTAACATGCATACGAGTCATACACATTATTATTAATTAAACACAAAACAAACAGACCTCTCAGGATTTGTGGGGTCAAGTGGGAATTGACAAAAAAGCGGAGAGTCTGCATCCGATTAGAGGATACAAAATGCACCATGTCATAGCTTAAACAAGTGCCATTGCTCACCCACAGTGGCAACATCTCTCATCAATATGGAGGAGACCAATTCACATGTGTCTTGGTGCCCAGTGACAGCATTTTAGACGAGAAGTGAGGAGAAGAATTATCTGTAAAACACTGGTTGTATTGTAGTAGTGGTAGTATTTTAATTTCTGTAGCATAGTCAACATAGCCTCAAGATCTGCTTTGCATATTATGATTGAGAGATATTTTAGTTGAATACATATACATGGGAGATTGAGTCAATGCAGTTGTTTTGTTCCCTTTTCAATTTAGTGTAATCTTTTTTCTTCTCTCTTTGGTTGCAAATAAAATGCAGCTCGGCTTTGGGAATAGGAATGGACCTAAATAGATTGATTTCATCTCAATCTGTTGTCACATAGAGGTGATGTTTACATCCCACCAGATAAATGTTTATCTCCTGAAAACATATCTATTCATCCTATGACTGTATTCAAAGCAGTATGATAGATGAGAGTCTCACAGTGGAGGTGGTGCTGCATATATCATCAGTGTGTGTGTGTGTGTGTGTGTGTGTGTGTGTGCTGTGTGTTTACAATATTTGCCTCCACAAAGCAAAGGGTAATCACATGTTCACCTTCAGATAGCGGGGCCTCTCCCTGCTCCTCTCTTCTATTACCATGAACTTGATGGGACAGACGCAGAACACCAATACAAGGTCTGAGCCTGAGCCAGCAGCAAGCAAGTGGTTTGAATAGCTTTGTGTGTGCAGCTGTGTGTGTAGACGCAGAAAAGGATTGTGTCTATATTTGTGTTGTAGTTTTTCACAAGAGTGCCCAGAGGCTCTGATAGGAAAGAAGACAGATTGTAACTCCTCACGGTCTCTGCGTACTAGAAAAAGAGAGCAAACCTCAAGCTCATTGGTAGATATTTCATTTCGGTACAAATTGACAATACCTCTGTATTACTGTTCTGTATGCTGCTGTCAGCATAATGTAATCTCATTTTAAAAAATCATTTTTGTAAACAGAAAACACATGGATGTTAAAAACTAATGCTGTTTTGCGAAGTGTTTTATTTTTAAATGAATAGTTTAACATTTTGGGGGTATATGGTTTTTTGCTTTCTTGCTGAGAGTTAGATGAGGACATTGTCTTCTCAGCTAACTCTTGGCAAGTGATTAAGTGGATTTCCCAAAATGAGTATTTCTTTAGTCAAGATATTTTTTGGGGGAATGTCCAATATTGAAAACTGGAAAATAGCAGCCTGATACTATTTTGTTTCACTTCACTATTCATCCTGACAACGTCTTAATGTAACATCCCGTTGTGTGTGTCTCCCGAGTGTCTCCTGATTGCTCATTCACTACACCTGTGCTCAATCACCTGCCCCTTGTTTTTCCCTCTGCCAACCCCACACATATATACTCCCCTGCTTTCCCTGTTCCAGTGCCAGATTGTCTTTGTCCTTCCTCGTGTGTTCATCGCCTTCCAGCATTATTCCCTCGTGTTTGTGCCTATGGTTTATGACTTTGCCTGGTTCCCGTTTTTTGGATTTTTGCCTACTCCGTGTCGGATTTGTTTGCCTTTGACTGACCTCCTGTGTATGACTGCTTGGTGCCTAGTAAAAGACCTTGCCCTCTACCTCACCACGTCTCCTGTGTCTATCTCTGCTCTTGAGTCTCTGCTCTGCCCCAGAATCGTTACACTTAAAAGTAGCTATTAGATTTATTGAAAACTTTATTAAACCCCCCACCCCAAACTCATTTATCTGTCTGGATTGGATCATCATTTTGCCCAAACCAAATTTCATTCTCCATGAAAGCTGCACGAGCCAAGGGTTGCTAGGAGCTGCTATCTTAATGTTTTTCATATCAATAGAAAGAGTTGTGCCTCATCTAAATCAACTTTAAACAAACTGTAGGCCAGCCGTGTCACTCTCAGCCACACTTATCGCCATTTTTGATGCTATTTCTCTGGCGCAATTCTTTACACCAGGAGATGACCTACCCATTCCCAATCCCGTCTACAAGTCTCTTATTGGCTCAGCTGTTTTTCCCAGCAGAGAAAACGGTTGTCAACGAGCACAACATAAGACCGATTGAAATCAAGGATTCAAGGATAACCAGGCTGGGAACACAGTTTGTTACTGATAGCAGATCCCAAAAGATGCTAAGCAAGTAGACTAGAATGAAATTCTGTCTCAATGCTAAGTGGTCTCACGTCTGTGATCCTCCTCCGTAACATGAAAACAGACTTGAGACTTGACATAAGAGGTTGAAAGGGTCAACAAAGCATTGCTTCTAAATCCTCAATTCAACAGAAACCTACTCTTGCGGTCGCTTGAGCAGATTAGACATGCTTTGTGGTGGCAGAGAGACAAGAGATTTACAAAAAAAGGAAAAATCCAATTCTCTTTGTGAGGGAGGAAAAAGGAGCGCCATTGTTAACTAATGTATTGGTAAAAATGTCATTACACAGTTAGTCACAGTCTATTTTTCATTGTAATCCAAGTCAAAACTGAAAGATTAAGTGAAAATGTACAAAGTACCCTATGATGTTTTCACATCTATTTTAGAGAGGCTTCGTGTTGCTGAAATCTGAACGTTCTGGTGGATTGAAATGGCTCACAACTCCTGTGCTTGGATTAAAGTAGAAAGGATTCAAGAATAATTAAGACTGTCCTCCCAGGAGAAATGACAGCTGTATTTAAGGTCAGGTTGTTTACATTCAGGTGATAAAGCCCTCTAGGTAGGAATCACAACTTGTTTTGTTCGGAGCAATGGAGGAAGTGCCACACAATCCACAGAACATATCGTACTTAAACTGTTCGTTTCCTCTTTCCCACCGACAGTCAATGTTTTAGTTTTATTTTAACCATGGCCTTAACCATGTGGTTATTATTGAAACAATGACAATGATGGTCCCCTTACCTGATCTTTCTCTAACCCTAAGTAAGGTCTTTATTGTGCCTGAACCTAACCAAACCTTAACCATAGCGTTGTCACATCTTTAAACATTGATTTATCCAACAGTGATTTGTCATTATTTCCAAAGGCTTATTTCCTGACTCTCAGATCTGAAGACGCTCGTGTCGTCCTTGAGGGAACGAACAAACAATGACTTTGACGCGTTGGAGAAATTTGTACTCTTGCTTGTGGCAGAACATGAGAAGTTCAAGATTTTCTTTTGTGGGGTTTGAGCATCAAAGACGAGTAACATGCATGCTTTGATCCCATTTTTATTATTTTAGCTACATTTTTATCCAGCTATAAATTGTAACTATGTGCACAGAAACTATTCTCTACAGCCTCTTTGATTGGTAAATGTGAGCTCCCGTGGATTATATCAGACTAATGGCACAATGTATTTGATGGTAAAAAATCATCTTTTTTTTAAGCCATAGAAATATTACGGCCTGTGTTTTACTAATGCTGTTCCTCAGAAAACAGAGCCGTTGAGTCCCAACAGGGCTTAATGAACAGGAACAGACTGGAGACTGGAGCATTAGTGGAGTAATAACATACAAAGTGACCTGGTGACACAATGACAGACACACAGATTTATTATAGAGAACTTCCAGAACGTGAGAACGGGCATTGACAAAGCATAATATATGAACTGACAAGAGAGTAATACTGCCTTTCTTCCACATTTGTTGTCCTCTTATTGACTAGAATAGCACAATCTTAAAGCGCATATGATTTACTGCGACATGGGAATCTCTTCAGAAGTCATCTGTTGTTGTAAAAGAAGACAGATATATAATGTAGGTTATGGGAATTCACTGAGCTCTCGTTTCTGAACAGCTTTTGTGATACTAATCACACTGTGCAACAACGTTATCTTCACATTATGTGTTCACAATCATCACACAAGCTCCAGATCACCCTCATATAGGGCAAAGGTCCTGTTTACTAACACAACACGGATTAAATCTCTCAGGACAAAGAGTGAACTCTGAGAAGATGGCTGTTATCTGGGATGATGTATGTTCATACAACATTTCATCAAATACATAAAGAGTGGCCACATTCCCATGGCTTTATGCTTCAATAAATCTTTCAATTTCTTCTCTTTGTGTTCAGTTGAGAGAGGTGGACATGTTAAGCCCTGCTTAGCACAAAGAATGACTAAGTAAAAACAGCTGATCCATCTGAAGTGTTAACTGCATCTAAGAGTAAGTTGGGTTTTGTTAACACACTTTACACTTCCAGGTAACTTATCTGAAAGGCAAGGCAAGAAACAAATGCAGTTTGGATTTCATGCCAAAGAAGTCTATGTATTGTGTTGCAGAGATATTTACAAAAATTAGCATGCTAACCAGCTAGCACCAGCCCATCCTGTCTTGTAATATCATTTGTACCCCGAGGGGCAATAGTAAGTCACTGTAGTGGTCAGTCTGTCCTCAGATCAACATGAGAGGAGGAAAAAGTAGAGCTGCCACGAGGATTTGCCAATTAAGTTGAAGGTACAGGGTCGGTGTGCGTTTGATAGTTTATTTATTGGATTAAATCCAAAGAGGCAGAAATGAGAAAATTACGCATATTTTAAATTCGTCTTCCCTGCTACCTGGGGACTACTTTGCTGGGAGGAGAGCGTGTGGCAACTCCAGAATATGGACCTTCATTTGCAGAGCTGTAGCAACTTGAATTCAGCCAGTGCAAACCCCAGCGAGTTTCAGCTGTGTGGTAAAATGTTGTGTATTCTGCTTTGGTTTTTTTTCTTTTATAACTGATGCCTGTAAATATAGATTGTATGGACCCAGTAGAGGTGAAATGCTGCCCCTTATTTTTTTGGAGCAGGTTGTCAGGCATTACACAATTCACCTTTTAGAGTAAAGCAACTTGAATATAGGAAAAGCACAGATTTCTCAGGGTGTAAGTCTCTTGAACCTCTGACCACAACCAGGTGTGAAACTTAAAAATGCTCCCAATGTAGGCTATGTGTATGATTTGAGTTTAAAAGAGTGTCACCACTAGTTCGCAGTGCCATCAAGATGAATTGCCTGGGGGCAGTCACTCTTTCAATACACAATACTTTGTTCCAGTAAAATAGTTTTAATTAGTTTGAACACAAAAAACGTTAATTTTATTCTTATGATTTATTAATTAATTTAGCTAAAAACACATTTGTTGTCTATTGTTGAGTTTACAGTTGCATCAATGTATTTAAAATATGAATATTACATTATACAATCATATTGTATCATTAACATACAAGTTGATATTAAAATATCATCTATAAAATAAAATATTAAATATCCTGATATTAAAATATCAGGCTACTGAGGTTATTATATCATCATACAAGCTCCAGATGTCCCTCATTTAAAGCAAAGGCCCTATTTTCTACCACAACATTGACTGAATGTGTGAACAAAAACATGTAAATTACGGCAATGCATTAATTATTAATTTATCAAGCATTTAAAAAGCAAAACATTTTTGCTTTTAATAAATGTAGTATTACATGTCGATATTTAAATATGTCGATATTTATGCAATCATATTTTATTATTAAACAAAATCAGGCTACTGAGGTGAATATCCCTTGTTTCCAGTCCATTCTGAATAATCTTTACGAGTAATTATAAAGATTGAAGACAACATTAAATGCTCCTTGCTGTTCATTCTGTAATTGAGTACTCGCTGGTCCCACATCAGACTGAGAAGCTCTGATCGACTCTCTCGCTTTCTTTCCGCCTCTCAATTGGTCCACACTGCTCGTCTGCTCAGAGGGAGGGAGGGAGAGAGGGAGGGAGGGGGAGGGATGTTGGAGGGGATCACCGAGTTTCAGATGTATTTGATACGCGAAAGCCTTCAACCCCCCAAACACAAGCAGCTCAGTGCTGGAAGGAGGCTCGTGACTGATGTAACGGAATACAACTGGGACCAACCAGAACCAGTTTAATTACCGGGACAGTTTGGTTTCTCTTTACTTTTAATCTCGGAAAAAGTGGACAAGCAAGAAACCTTAGATCATGTGTCTGCCAGAAACCGACCGAGGAGTCTGGGTTACCCTGCTGGTTGGGGGCAGCTGTACAGTAAACATAGTCCAACAGAGGATGGCGAAGATACACGCGGTTACGGAATAAGATATCTTCCCCTTTTTTTTTGGACAGCTGCTGTTTTCCGTCTGAAAACAACGCGCAAAAGGCGTCGGGATTCCCTTTGTCCCCACGTGTGTGGATGAGCTGTGGAGAAGGTAATCAGGAAGCTGTTCCTCTCAGGTTGTCGAATTATAGTTTTAATTGTATGTGCCAGACGAGCTTGTGTTTTGATCCTAAAAGCGAAGAAGAAAAGGGCTGGGGGGTGAAAATGTGATTTTTGGAGATGTGGAAAATATTTCGGTTTGCTTTGTTTGGCTCCTGTCATCGTTAAGTTCACCCTAACCCCAGGCCTCCCCTTTCTTTCATTAATATTGTCAGGCTGCATCCTATCAAAGGAGTGAACACCTGAGCCCTACAAATCACGTTATTCCTGTCATATCCACACAAGGGGATATAAAACATGCCTTTAAGACGTTTTCCTAACTCTCTAATATCTACTCTAATGTAAAGTCTAAAAATACTTGGCATAACATGTCACCTTTCAATTTTAATTAGTTATTGGTACAGAATATAATTATTTGCTGGGCTCTAAGTAGTTTCCTCTGCCCATCAAGTGCCATCGATTAATATTAAACATGTTGGGGTCACATTTCCATCTGCAATATTGAGCAGTATATAAATGTCATCCACAGCTGCCTCAATACCTTTCAGGAAAGTGTCATTAGTCCCGTGAGGAGACACACTGGCCATGTGGACACTGCCTGATAGTTAAACAGTGTTAATAACAGTTGAACAAGTGAATTATGTTGTTATTATCTGACAGCGGTGCATCTATCAGAACCACATTTCCCCAAATGTAGACCTGTCAAAACGTCTGTCACTGAGCTCGGCAACTTGAGTTACAGTTTTGCAAACAACAGCAGCTTTCCTGTTTTACCATTTTTGGTCCTGACCGACTGTTTCACATCTTATGACCGATTGGTCTTGGCCCATCTGACTTCTATTATCACATAATTGGCATTTCGTTTTTTTTTCCAATCTGCAAACAAGAGCTTGTTTATGTATTCAGATCATGAACTGAAACGCAGATTTGATTTAAGGGGAATTCCTCGCCAGTGTGAGGACTCCCTTAGTGGTGGCTGATTCAAACCAGCCGGGTACCCTGCTTTGTGAAGGAAACTGTGAACAAACACACAAATTGATCTGCTAATGGGCCGGCTGGCTGACTGACATATTTCTTTTCTCTCGCAGCTCTCTGTTTTTGTAATTTCTGTCTCTTTCTCAACTCACCCCTTGTCCTACTCGTATACCTCTGATTCTACCTTACCGATGCCCTGGTTCTCTCTCCACGCTTCCCTGCTTGCCTTCGACTCCTCTACCTTTAAATCCTCCAGCTCTTCTCGCGTGCGTCCCACGTCTTCAGTCTTCAACTCTTTCTTCGTCTCACTGGAACAGTTGCATACTAGACCGACTGTCAAGATCCACTTGTGCTATTTACAAATATTTAATTGGCATCATTACGGGGCAGATATTGGTTACACTGACCCACTGTGAGGTTATAATTGAATGCTGGGCACTTTGATTGCATAAAAAAAGTGTGTGTGGTGTTCATGTGGGATATGCGCACACATTAAACCTTTCGGGTATTCATTACAGTAATTGTACTTTCAGTAATTTAGCTCTCAGCGTGCATGCCAACCAGTGAGCCTGCTTAGAGTCGTGTACTGTACATTCACACAGTAAGTGGGCTCACTGCATGATCAAAACACATCATTGCTATTCTGCAGAAATATAACTAAAAAAGAAAATCAGGCTTTCAGACACTGATGGAAAGCTGCTGGTGCCTCCTTCCTGCTGCCATTCTGACATGTTTTATTCATTTATTGATTATTTTAAAGAGGGCGCACCCATCCACTCACTTTTTTGTAGTTTTTATTGTGTCTATGGTGAGAGAGACACAGCAGAAATATCTTTAGGAGGATTTAACCCAGAGTAAGTCAGTGAGTTCACACATGAATCACGTTTTATGAACCCTAACCCTAGTCGGTTAACCTGACAAAGTCAGACTTCACCTTTTGAGCTCCCTTTTTGTTAAGAGATTCAACTGAACTGATCCATGTTAGAACGATTGCTCAATGCTTATATGTCTCAAGGGATCGTGAAACCCCCAAACCTTGTGAACTGCTATTTCAACTAATGGAGGTGTTGTTTTTGCAATCACATGGCCTAGTTCTCTTTTGAAGCTATTATTGGAGAGCTGACGGTTGATGGATGAAGAGATGACAGGAAATAAGGGGAGAGCGAGAGATGAGGAATGATATGCAGCACAGGTCTGCAGGCTGGAAGAGAACTGGGGACTTTGGGGTCCACGGTCGACGTCTGAATCTATAAGATAGCAGGGAGCCCCGCTAGGCTTATCTATAGCCTCTAATGTATTCATCAACACTGGTTAATGGTTAAACATTTGATAATTCTGAACACCTGCTTCATTTTTTAAGGTTTAAAAATCTTAAGCAAACACCATTGATGTCTCATTGAGAAGTTAATTCATCCATTCAGACGTAGGAAGGGTTTTGTGTTGACGTGAGGAGCAAAGGAGAAGACTCAATCATTTATCGCACATCCTACTCGAAAATTATTTATCTGCTGCTCGTCAGACTACAGTGAAATTAGCATTTCATTTTTCACTCTGCAAACAAGAGCTTGTTTGTGTATTCAGATCATGAACTGAAACGCAGATTTGATTTAAGGGGAATTCCTCGCAGGTCGGAAAGCCAGTGTGAGGACTCTCTTAGTGGTGGCTGATTCAAACCAGCCGGGTACCCTGCTTTGTGAAGGAAGAAATTGTGGGCTGCCATTGCAAAGTTAATTAGAGATCCGAAAATTTGCATGATGCTTCTTATCCACGGAGCATTTATTAGGTATACTTTTTTGGCAACATCATACCTCACAATCTTTCTAGCTGCACAGTGCTGTCACATTGCACCCAATGAAGATTTGCTGACTGCATGTGTTGTTTATCAGCAACATCCTGCTTCACAGCTACACATTTTTATACCTTAAAGGTGTATGTTTATGCTTTTGGCCATAGACAAGTTCCGTCTTTGAACTGTCCACTGCCCAGGAGGCTTCCACCACCGATCCTTTCATACATGTGATATTCATCTCTGTGCTTATTAAACACCATGTTCCACATCACAGTTTTTTTTTCTCTGCAGCCCCGACACGCAGTCCCTGCCTGTCACTCAGCCAATCCTGTAATTTTAATTGCAATGTGGATTATTTGAGTGTGCAATTCAATGGCAGGGCTCAATTCAGATCTATGCGGGTATAATAAAAGGTCAGGTCAGTTTCCTAGGCCTGACCTAAGGATTACGATGTGTGCTGTTCAATTGGATTGTGTTTTTTGCCAGCCTGGTGTAGTTGAAGCCAATTTATTGGTTATTGAAAACACTGTTATTTATGCTATTGTTGTTTTTTTTATTGACGCTATCACTTTATGGCCTTTTTCTTTGGAGTTGGTTAAATACACTTGGCAGCTCCCCCAAACAGAAGCTGCATCTGTTAAATATCCCTCACTCAAAGAGCTGTTTGAAAAATCAAATGAAAACAGGCAGACTTGGGGCTTGCAAACAACCAGTTACCCTTGTTTTTGGGCGTTTACAGGGTGGGGATATGAGACTTGTTTACGTGTACACAAATCTGCGATGCCTTGTGTTTTGTAACCATTATGCCTGCTGCTGGCTTAAATCTGTGTTGTTTTTTTCTTAAAGGTGTGTCAAAGCTAGGCAACGATTTATACATTAGGCCCCAGGAGAGAGTGTTATTTCCACTTGTGTTCTGCATGATGTTAATATCATCTGCATACATTGTGGCTATTGTGTGAGCAGTTAGTACTCATGGTGAAGGGCCTTGAGGTTTTGTTAATTAGTTAAACCTTTCCTCTCTTCCAAGTTCAAATGTTTTGCTCAGATAAATATTGCTAGCTCAATATTTGCAAACTGAAGTCAATAGAAAACAGGAGAGGTAAAAGCAAGGTAACTAGCTAAAATTTGTCTAATAGTAAAATCGGTAGAGCTTGTCATAAATGCAAGGAATCTAAATAATAAGGAAATGGATCAAATTAATGAAATAATGAGAAATGACATACCCTATTTGTTGCTTTTTATGGTAGTTAATAGATGTTCCATTAAAATACTGTGATTGTCATGTGATTGAGGCAGATTCACTTTCCCACTTTGACTAAAGAAGATGTCCTCCTAGAGTGTTCTGTCATTCCACATATCAAATTGTAGTTTAACAACAGACTATTCCTCCTCTTCTTGTAGCAGCCATTTATGAAATCTCCAGATCCATCCAGCCACCATCTTCACTGGGCCTTTTTAAGTGGGCTTCCACTTGTCTGGTCGATAGAGACACGGCAGGATAATGCCCACAGATCTATAGGCTAAATGGAATTGATATATAATGGTGGATACGCAGGAGGAGCTGAGACAGCTGTTTGAGCCCATGCAGTATGAGAAAAAGATTGTAAAAGAAATGTAAAAGAGATTGTCAGCCAACTATAATTACAACAGTGACAGTCAGAGCGCATTTCATGATAATTGGGTTTTTGTTATAAGTATGAAGCGGAAAGAAGTATTCCATTTATCATTGAACTGTCAATGCAACATCTGCACACTTATTTTCCTTTTGTACATAACAGTACCTGGGAAGATATTCTTTTTATATTCCATTAGAAGCAAGACTCGCAGTGCACCTGTGATCTGAGACATTTTTCGTCATGTGCAACCTGAAAGTTACAGTCTACCGAGCTGAGATAAAAATAGTTCTAAGTTGTGGTCGTTATAGAGTTTTCAATCAAATCCTATGCCCTTTGTCAGCAGATGACGATCACCCAATATGTGTCATGCACGCTGTAGCTCTCCGAGGCTATCTCTGGGAGGTTTGTGAAAAGGCTACAGCTGTTAGATGGCTTTTTTTTGTTATACTATCTGCCTTAAGTTATTATACGTCATCATTTTTACAATCCAGTACAGATTGAATTTAATTCATTTATTTGTCTTTTGTTTTGGTCTCACTTTCTCTACTTGGCTCTGACAGTCGGGCGTCTTATGAGTATTCCAGGCCAACATGAAAAATCTTGGTTAATAATTTATTGTGAATTGAAGTGAATAAACAAAGGAACGCCCTCTCCTTCCTCTCACACACCGAAAGAGCGTTACCTTCACAAAGCTTTTTTTAAAATATAGTTCTGCTGTTAAGTGTATAGACAGCAACAAAGCACATACATCTAGACTAAAAACAACGGAACAAACAGATTTATTTTCAAACCAGGTCCACATTTATCTTCTTTGAAACCTTTTCCATTTTTATTTTCAATATGACCTCTATTTTTATCTACCCTTCCTAAGATCTCTGGGTTTTTACAGTTTCTTTGTGTACTTGCTGCACCTGCACTCTGTTTGCTCTTTCCAAACAAAGAATAACCTATGGCAGAATGAATGCAGTCGAAGGTGCTAGAGGGCCTTAATGCTTCATCTTGTTCTGTCTTGACACATTTTGGCTCCTTTTCGTTAAAATTTGATTGTTTTTTTAAAATATCGGCAGGAAAATCAATAATTAATAGGGTTTTTAATTATTGTATTTTGGATTAAAAACCTTCTAGCTGAAGAGTCCTTTTGCAAAAACAGAAAACAAATTCTTAATATAATAAAAACATTAAAACGGCGATATCTGTGATATCAAATGAGCCCTTTATTTGTAGTTGCATAAATGTATGCTTCCATGTATAAGTGCTGATTCCACTGTGATTATCCGCCCGATAGACCTCTCTGACAGCACAGATTTGTACCTGTCACACCGCTCAAATTAAGTGAATAGTAGCCTAATTATTAACGTAATACAACGCTGTCTGCTACAGATTACAATATGCTACACCGGTGTTTTCCACAACACTTTCAATTGGATGGTGATTCGTAGTTAAAATGTTAATAAATAAAATAAAATGTAGAATAAATGGACGCTATTTTTAAAAGATGAAGGTTTATTTATCTTTTTTTTTATTCTTTTTTTTTTTTTTTACTTGATCAGAACTAAACTGTGGGATTAAGAATGTTAATTAATGGTAATTCGTGCAATAGTTTTTGAGATATTTCCTTCTGGACCAAAGTGTTGGACAGCCGACACACTGACAAACCTTGTCATTTGGAGCCACACTGCATAGCTAAAACGATGGCTTCATTCCATTCAGGTGTGCTTCTGCCAACACCGGGGTTGTGTGTGCTGGCTCTCTGTTTCGCCACCACACCTAAATGGAACAGAACCATGATTAATGCTATGAATTACACTTGGTGGTTTTCCCGCTGTGAAAAGTGAAATTATGTTTGTGTCGAGAAGGTCCTCAGTTCATCAAGGGAGGAAGAATCTATTTGACCTGGGAGCCAATCAATATTCTCTTTTTGCTAGATGTAATACCTTGGAAATCAATACTCTGGTGAATTGCAGCAGATATTTACAGCCTCCGAGTCAACAGCTTTTAACCCTTCCCGACTGACCCGGTGTTGTGGGAGAAACTTGTGTTTGCTTGTTGTTCTATGAACATGTTGAAGACTGACCTGACCCTGCTCTCCTTTAGTGCAGAACTTGGAGGTCTTTATATCACTATGGGATTAATATAAAGTCACAGTAGGGTTACTATAGAATTATTGTAGGATTATCCTGTCGAGCTCCAAGATCCCCAACCATAATTTTGCTTAGTTACATTTGAGGCTTCAATTTGCAGGTTATGGCATGTTTTGTATGTTTTTGTGAACTGAGTCATAAACTGATTGATTAGCTCTTCATGAAGACACCAAATAATATATAGATATATATCTATATATTATTTGGTGTACATATTCTATGTATATTTATATATATATATATATAAATATACATGGAATTAAAAGTTGCACCATCTCACCTCCAGTGCAAACGTTGCAGCCTTTTTAACACTGAAAGACAACAACTCTTTTCAGCAATGTATCCTGTCTGTATATTTGCTCTGTTGTAATTCTGTGGGTGAGCAGTGATGTGTATAGAATTACAGCTGTTGAAGAGGGTATTAACTCATGACAGCCGTTTGGTTATGATTGGGTCAAACGCGGGTTGATCCCATGAACATAATCCCATGTCAAACAGATTGCGTGAAAATGGGATACAGTAATACTCACCAGCTGAAAGGATGCAGTGCAAGTTCAAACATAATGCTTTGCCGTATCAAAAGTGATACATTTTTATTTTGCAGTTCAAGATATTATAGTATAATAGTAACACAAAGATGAATAAATAAATAAAGATAAAATAAAAGCAGCTGTTTGTACCTCTGAGAAGTGACATCCACAAATACACCTGCAATTACCGCTACAGTTGCCGCCAAAGAGAAGCAAACGGAGATCTTTGAGATTGTAACTTTAATGCCCAGTTAATGCATTTAACTGGGCATTGAGAAAAGACAAGTCAAAAAGAAAATGCAATTTCTTATTTGTGCTTTGAAGTTTACTGCACCTTAATAATTAGAGTCACAGAGATAAAGTCAAGCATGTATGTACCTTACACACAGTCCCGTCTATCTGCTTATAGGTTTGTAATAATATTTTTCCTCTTGTTTTTTTTTTTATAATAAACACAGTTTGTACAAAGTACCTACTCAGTTTTTATGCTCTCTATAATCAACAGGAGTGCAGTCCTCACTCTGATTGCACCCCTTCATTAGAATGACACTGCTTAAGGGAGCAAAGAAATGAGGAACGCTAATCAAGTTTTTTTTAATTTTTTTTGTTGTCTCACCAAGAACTCAAGCAGGGGTTGCTGGGATGCATGAAACACGGCTGTGTTTGTATGAAATGACAACATTCACGTCAGGGTGTGAAAATGGAGAAGAGAGTGACTAATGGAGAAACACAGAGAAAAGGTCTTATGCTCGTTAGGGAACTCCCTGAGTGCTGATTTTCTGTCAGAGATCACACTGATGATCTCCGTGAGGAGGAAAGTGGAATCTCTGAACAGAATGGACTTTTTCTTCCTGCAGATAAATTATAAAATGGTGGGAAGTTTTTCAACAGCTGGTTCAGAACCTAGAACTTGCATGACGGGAGTCTAGAAATGGATCTTAAAATGTTATGTTGCTGGAGCAATCAAGGAGCAATGGACTGATTACTCAAGGTTAGTCATTTGTTACATTTGCTGAGTAAACCTGGGTTTGGGAAAAAAAACAAGTTAAAAAATCACAGCTGAAAAAAACCCCACGTTCAAGCTATGAATCTATTTCCACTGCTCTTACTCGTGCGCTCGGATTTTTCCCCTCTACACTCTTCTCATGTGGGAGGCTTTCAGAGACTGTAGGCCACATAATCCTGTTTGATATAGTTTCACATACGTCCCTCTTCAGTGTGTCACGGAACTTGGCCTATTTAATACTCTCCTTTGTTCTAGCACAGGTTGTGATGTTGTGATGTTGTGTTTATAGCCAAAGGGAATGAAGTTTGCTCAACAAGATGCAAATGGTGCCGTATGTGTTGCGGCCATCTGAAATGAAAACATTGCATATTCCTGATAGATTACATTATAATATGAACACTGTATTTATACTGACTTGGTCAATGTTGCAATGGAGGATAAAATGATAACTGGATGTAGTATATGGGTAATTGAGTCTCCAGTGCACCTGAGCTGCATGTCTGCATGTCAAATATATAGTTTGTCTGTGCCCTGTAAAACAACACATGCAGTAGTTTTCTGGTTTGATGCCCCTATCAACAGGACAACATCACTTGTCAGTGCCTTCTAAAACCATCATCTCATGGTTGAGCTTGGATTAGGTTTAGGCACAAAAAGACCAACCAAATGTTGGTTGCTGCAGTACTTACCAACACCAACACAGCTAAACAGCGCCACCTTAGCTACAAAGCTAATGTTGCTCATAGTAGATCGCCACATGTCTTCATAACAAACTGGGCAGCTACATCTGCATGCTGATATTTCACTGTGAATATAATTTGTTATCATGCAGTTATGGAAATTCAGCACCACCCTTCCGCTTGGCACACTGCGGACATCCGCCACATACACGATAATGGTATGTTCAAATATGCCTTTAAAGTCTGGTGTTTTATTGACCCATCTTTCCATTACGACCATGTCCCTATGCAAACTTTGTTGCCATACACTAACGCCACCAGACGTTCTCCTCTGCTCCCGTCATAATTACTATGGCCACTAGAGGGCTTTGTGACTTGAAGGTAAACCAATGGGGCACTTGCTTAAACGATTCTGTCCGTCGCTCTCCTTGGGAGCACAATCTCCATAGGACATGACATTAATGAGTGGAATTGAGCTTTGGTGATGGTGGCATTTTCCTTTTTGAGAATGACTCCAGAGTAAACATCACATAGTAGAAGATGTAACATGATCTCCACAGCGGCCAAAATCAATAATGGCACTTTTTAACTCATTAACTCAAATTTATAGCTATGCCAAGTTGTGCCCTTCTAACTGAAACAAGTTAAAGTTACCTTGATAGCATGTTTAATAGTACACATTAAGTCGTATTGCTACACTGTGTGGGAGAGTTTGTGAAATATTTGGAGTAGATTTGTGGCAATTGTATGTCAATGATTGCAGCCAATTTTATGTTTTATCTGTGGTGGGGGAAACTAGCCTGAGGCTGCGAGTGTGAAGGCGGTATTTACAGCTGTAATTACCCAGTGTGGTGACTCCCTCTTAGGTGCTAAACTAAATAGCCTGTTAGGGACCACATATTCATAATATGCAAGTGGACCAAAGTGCTCCCATGAACGTGTTAGCTGTGCCCCGATTCACTGTTCAAACAATGCATCACAAAGAAAATACAAAACATACAAAGATTTAAAAAAAAAAAAATAATAATAATTTACCTCCACCACAGAAAAAAAGAATACTGTCTTATGTATATGTTTATGTAACTACAGGAAGGGAATTTTAACAAAGGGTCTACCAAACCGAGATGATAGTCCCGATGGAAGCTTTTTAAAGCACCTTTGCCTGAACATCTGAGTGCTTTATATTGGATTAGTTCAGAGGAACTGCTAGTAGATGAAGAGGATTCAAATCATATTACAATTTTTGAAAAAAACTCTTTTGAAATGTTTTTTCCTTCAATTATGGAGGAAGGAATATAAAATTGCTTTTCTGTATTCAGTAAAGTGTTGTAATCAAGTCTGTTCCTCCACACTGAAAATGATTATTTAGTACTATTATGAGACAGAAATTTTATACAGTTTTACTGTTTTTTTCTTCTTACAGAATAATGTAGTTCTATGATAGAGTATATTGAATATAGATTTGAATATAGGATGACAATAGCATGAACTACACTGACTAAATCAGTATTTCTTCCAGCCAGTGAACCTTATGTAAAAAAAAACTGAATTATCCCTTTAAAGACATGATGAAATACAACCAAGCTGCTTCATGTCAGCTTGAGACGGAGAGGAGAATGCTTCTGCTGTCAGTAAGTTAAATAACACTGAGCTTTTCATGACGCTTCATAACTATGGTAGCAAAATATATATTCTTATTCTTACAATCAATTTACCAATACTGTATAGAAATGTATGCATGTTATTTATGTAAAGAGGAGGGCATTCTTACTTTGCTGAAACTGAACCCAAAATATCAAGATTTTGAAAAACTGAATTATTTAACAAGTAGAGGGTGAGAAAATAACAGGTCCGTTACAGATTTAGAATAATAATTCTTCCAGCAATTTATTTAATTCATGACTAGCTGTTCACTGATGTGTAGTGACTGGCTCATGAACTTCCACTGTTTTCCCTACCATCCTCTCCCTCTTGAGAAAAAAATGTAATGTTCTCAATGTAATCTTAACTTTGAATTTGTATTAAAGATCAGTTTTATGAAGTTTAAACTTACATGTCAAAGGTGAGTTTGCACTGCTGAGTGTTTCCACAGGATTTGTAAGGATTCAGAATCTGTCGAGGATTACATTGTATGTTAAGGGTGTTCTAAGTATTTATTTATATTACAGTATTCATAAATACAAGGCCAAAATATCAGAGTCCTCAAACAGTTCTTAGAATTAGCTTCTTTGTATTGGCATCACGTCATCAGTGTGTGCACACTCTGCGTCTGTTGCGGTCTCCCTTTCACTCACAGACAGACGCAGTCATGTACCCACACACACAAAGACGTATGATGATCAAAAACATGATGAAGTAAAAATTTAAAGATGTGGAGCCGTGTGGATATTTTCTGATGTTTTTATAAATCACGCTGCAGAACCAGTCGTCGTATGCTATATTATATAGAGAAGGAATTACAAAGAATATCATACAAATAGACATTATTGGATTTGTCCACACTGCATTTTATGTTTTTTTTGTTGTACGCCTTTCATCAACATGGCATGATGCAAGAGCACGACAGATTATAGTGAATCAATGAATGAATGCAGACGGGCTGAATGCTACTGCTGTGTTCCTGTAGCATCGGATTTCCTTTCATTTCCACCTTGGATTGACACTGGGACATTATTTGTCACTTAAGTGTCATCTTTCTTCAAGTCTTTGGAGTCTTTCAACCATTCTTTGGATCACTGCATTATACAGCCCATTACTCAAACTTTAAACATCTGAAGTTAAATTAACAAAAAGTAAAAGGTAGAAATTCCGGGAATATTCAAATTGGACCCTTTCCATGGGAAATAACAGGAAATAACATGAATCAAATGGAAATATAGGGGTAGTTTGCTCAGGAAGTGTTAACCATGCCATGTTGCACATAATTGTAAACTCTTCTAATAGAGTTATTATAGATGGTTTCATTAAAGCAGGAAAGGCTTTAGACATTTTACGGTGTCCAGAGTGGCAGCACATCGTTGCATGAATTTAGTAGCCAGTTCCTCCTCCGCAGAACATGAGATATCTAGTGGACCAGAAGCCTGATTGGTGTTACAGAAATTCTCAGCGGTCTGAGAAGTTATTAGTGGAAAGTGGCGAGGGCCTCAGGTTAGAGAACACAGACACTGCAGGAATTTTGAAATGGACAGAAGCATGGTCAGAAACATGCATGTGGATTGGACATTTTGGCCCATTTGGACATTTACATGCCCACGTTCAAAATTACCAAGCTTAACTCCCGGTAATTTCTCAACCCTTTTGCAACCCTATAGAACAGAGAAGATCTAACTTAACGAAATGTGGCCCAGAGGATGGGTAGACTGAGAGGTAGACAGCCAACTGCTCAGATTCTGCTACTCCTCCTCTGTCAGGTGTCCCACTGCGCCAGTCAGTCAACAGGACATTCAGGCGTGGGGCTTGTTATCTCCACTCTATTTGCTTGATACACGACATGCTCTGTTGAAGCCACCTCCTAATAACGTTGTTGCATGTGAACTCGAGTGTTCGTGCGCGTGAGAGGTACGAGATCAGATGTGACAAAACATCATGTCACATTTTGCCATGACGCCCTCCTGAAAGTGTCTCCCTGTGCGATATTTGAAATGAAATACCTGTGAACTGCAGTCGTGGGAATTGGTCGGGTTTCTAAGGTATTTCTTTATGATCCATTGACTGCCTAATGGCTTGGAAAGGAAATGTTTGACTTATAGCAAAGCACCACTTCCTGTAGGTAGACTCTCTAGTTTGGACAGTAAGATACTGCACTTTGTAGCCCCTATATTAGGTATGCCTGCCAGTAAACGGGGAATAATGTGAAGCTGCAATAGAATGTGATCATGCAAAACATTTTACACATTTTACACAACGTAAAAACACTTGTAGCAAGTCGATCTACCTTTTAAATCATGACATTACACACTTATGAATATTTACGCAACCAACTTTGCTACGACAATCCCATCATCACAGATTTTTTCTTTCAAATTCTTTAATGTGTGGGTTTGTCGCCTTCCAACAGAATAGTTCAGAACAGTGTACCTCTTAAGAAGTGTCTTTGCTGTAATCACTTTGAAAAGTTTACGATTTTGTGCTTAATGTTATCGCCTCTCTGCCACTTTCTCTGTTTGACTGCAAGTGAAAGGCGAGGCCATGTTCTGACACTTTAACTCTGACGCTTTAGAGATCATTTTTGTATTATCATTCAGAGAGCATGCATGGGTTAGTTTGATTGCTTGAAGGCATCGATGTTTGTGTGTCTTCTGTCTTCACACCTGTCTGCCCTAATGTTCTCAATTAGGCAGAAGTAACGCTAATTAGAACACCCCATAACACACACACACAGGCCACACTCCTCGTTAGTAGCACTGTGCGTCATCCCCTGAGCACTAATCGGTGTCCATAAACTGCTTTCTACATCTGTGCTGCCAAGCACAATTTTCACATGTGCTCCGAAACCCAAATGTCCTTTGTACCCACTAATTATCTGCTAATGGTGATAACTGGAACACATCGTCCTCCCACAGAGAAGCCTTGCCACTGATTATTACCTTTATGACATTTATATTCAAGTCATTTTTTCTTATTGAATTACCTAATTTATGTCTTTCAGCTCAATGAGCTCAACAATTGTCAACCAAAATATTATAAAATGTCTTTCACCAGAAAATCTCTAACCAGGGAGAAGCAACTATCTTTTGCTTTTACACCAATTAAGTCTGGTGTGCTTATTTTTTAATGGAAAGTTTAGGATTTATGCATCATGTTTAATGACGAGTGAGGGAATAAACACATTTAAGATGTAGTTTACAAATTTATTTGCATCTATTTAAACAATCTTTCTTTCCTGAAAAGTGATTGTTTTGGAGAAATACTGCTACCAGAGATAATGTAGACTCACAAAAAGTTAGAAAATCCACATTGCAATGCAATTAAACTTCCTTCAAGACCGTGGAGATTTGAACTATGATGATTCATTGTCAGCAACTTTGCTCGCTATAAAATTGATGTACACATGCCTTTGAGCTATCCCAGAAATCACTAGTAGCCGACAGTCCGTGTTACCTGTTGTCTTTCCTGTAAAGGTTAGACAAATTACACTGTGAAAGAACATTTAAAAAAACAAGTAAGTATCAGTTGAAGGTGCTGACTAGTCGTGAGCTCTTGTAGCAGTCCAGGAATATTGATGTCCACGCTTTTAAGAGGAATCCTGCATGTTCATTCACAGTGTTTTCACTTCTTTCCCTGCATTTAGTTGGTGTTATAGGAGTGTTTTATGTAATGGCGGTGTCAAGGTTGTCCTCTCTTTTCCAGCTGAAAGATGCCCATCTGCTTCAAGGGCATGAACTGTCCTTTACCATTTGATTTAAATTACAGACTGCACAAATGTTATACGCAGAAAGAAATCATTTACTTCCTGGCAGCAGAATAATAAAGGTTTCAGACAGATAGATGGGTCATAACCTAAGAGGACAATTTAATTGTGTTGGTAACACCATAGAGAGCATGTATATATTTGTGAGGTGAATTTATGTAATGGTTTAGATTAAGAAATTAAGCAAAGAACAATATAAATCAGTTTGAGAAAATGTATAAAAAGAGTATTTTTAAGAGCTATAGGGATGCGGAAAGGGCGTTGTCTTTCTCTGGACTGTGATGCTTGTTGTTATTGTTTTTTTGGTTGTTTTTAAGAATATATATATTGATAAACATTATGTTTACGATTTAGTTTATAGAAAGGGGTAGGGTCTTATAAGTGTCTGCTTCTGCCTACTCCTTTTCAAATTTTCAAAAAAAAATTCAGATATTTATTTATTTCAAAATTTGCTCGTTTACTATAGAGTTTTCTTTACTGTTCATTTTATTGGTTATTCTTATTTTATTTTCTTATTGCTTGTTACAAAATAAATCTATCCAATCTAATCATGTAACATAATATGTATGCCGTCTCCAAAAGGCAACATTACCTTGTTTGCAAATTGACATTTAGGAAAGTACACTTGTTCCTTTATTGCGTAGAGTTAGCTGAGAAAATTGATACCGTTCTCATGTCTGAATGATAAATACGACGATGAAGCCAGAAACTGGTTAGCTTAGTTTAGCACACAATGGGATTTAACACGTATTTCCCAAATTGTTGAACTATTCTACTAAACAGAAAGATCTTATCTTGTCCTCCGACTGTGTCTTCCTCGATCTTCACCTGCTTCCTAATTTCACACCTCCATTCTCAATCCTTCTTTCTTTAACCTCCAGCTTTTTGTCTTTATTTCATTATATCCTCTTTGACCTGCTTGTGTGTAGCTCTCTTTACCATTCTCTATACTCCATTCTTCATCTTCATCTTCATCTTCATCTTCATCTTTATATCATCTTCTGAACCCCTCCTCCTCTAATTTAGCCAGATATTCCCTTAAACAGTCTCTTTAATCTTTTACCGTCAGTCCCTCCCCTCTGTATTACTGTTTTCCTTCTAATGCTTCCCTTCTCTTATGTTGAAGGGGAAAAAACAACCCATCATGGGTCACAGGAGAACATATGAGCTCTTAGGGCCTTTTAACGACTGCCTGAATTGGCTCATTAGAGAGCGGCTCAATGACTGTGGAGTCAATCTCGTCTTCTGCTTTTGAAAGATGAGCATGGGGGGATTAAAGTGTGCTGAACTAGTAAGGCTGCTTCAGGTTTTATTATGTGTTATTGAGAGGAATAATTACAAAAAATACAATTTGTCGAGGTAAGAGAGAAAATTAATTAGTAAAATGGAAAGATTATTTGAAGACATCAGATGAAGAGCTGAGGGACTCGTGATTGGTGTTAATCAGTTGTGTAGTTCATGTGTGCTCATGTGTGATATGTGTGTTCATGTTGGTTTATGTTCATTTATCTGTTAAGATCCACCCCATTGCTCTACATTCAGTAAATATACACATAATTATAATTAACAATATGTGTTTGGATTAACTGTTTATTGATCATTAAGTTCACTATGTGTTTTTTATATACCAGTTTCATCATGTGTGTCCTAGTTGCAGTGTTGTTCATGTAAGACTGTGTAATGTTATTACATAACATATCTAATTTGGGTCTATTAGCAACACAATCAGATAAATGTCAGGACTGTTGTTTGTGATTGCAGTATTCATAACCTGTGACCCAGTTCAGGCAGACAACCTGAGTAGCTCTTCAACATTCACACATGACATACTCTCTTATTCTTTAAGTTGTCATCCTCTGCTGGTGGTTTCCTCAGCTCTGCTAAAGCTGCTGCTTCTACACCAGGGAGGACTCATTTCTGTATAGACTTTACTTTTGTAGGAACCACTGTGGTGTGAAGTGATTTTTTTCTTTTTTTAAGTCTGCTAAGAATTACCATAAATTGTTGAACTATATTTATCAGTGCAAAATGTATGAAATGTAGTTTGCAGTAGACTTTAAATGCACAAAGTTTCTCTATTTAGTAGCCTCATATGCTTGATATCATTATTTGTATCCGGGCTGCAACTAATAATTGTTTACATTATCAGTTAATCTGGCAATTATTTTCTTGATTTATTTTTGGTTCATAACATCAGAAATTAACAACAAAATGCCTATCACAACTTTGCACAGACAATGGAGATGTCTTTAAATGTCCACATATTTCTATTCACAATAAATCAACTCAATAGTGAAATACCACAAAGGCAGATAAATGCCTAAAAATAATTTAATAAACACAAAGTTCTATACAACCTTACCTAAAACCTTTGTTTCAGTCACCAGTGTTTGAAAATGTGTTTATCAGTTCCTGATCCTTTGATGCATACGTGTGCACATTTGTAGCATACATGTACATAGGGCTGCGACGATTAGTCGATCAATTGATAAGTCGGTCAATGAAAAATTCATCGTAATCGTCATTTAAGCCAAAGATTCTCTGCTGCCGCTTCTCAATTGTTAAAATTGATGGTATTTCTATGTCATTGTGATGAGACTATTTTTAGGTTTTGACTTTTGGATGGACAAAACAAGACATTTGATGATTTCAACAAGGACTCTGAGAGAATTTGACATTTTTCACTGTTTTCTGACATTATATAGACAAAACAGTTTATCGATTAATTGGTCTGCAGATTAATCGATAATGTAAATAATTTATTATTTTATTTATTATTAGTTAGTTGCAGCCCTACATTTAATTAATTTGCAGTATAAATATTCAGCTGCCAGACATCAGACCAGAACTAAGAGCTTCCGACTACAGTTCGAAGGCAGCAGGGAAGCCAGATCTGGGTCTGTCCACGGTGGGCTGGTCGCCACCAGAGGCCCCTGGAGTCTGAGCTGAAGGAGCTTCTGGTGAACCGGCATGATTTCATCTGATTTCATGCGGAATCTGACCCGGTGGGACCAATGACAAGTACTAAGAATAACTACATAGAAATAGACAATCTTCTCGCTGCTGGTCTCGTTTATTGATGGTCATATGGAGGCATCAGTATTCATTTGAGACTCTTTAAAAGTTCCTCACAGTACATTTAAGCTACAAAAATGTTGTATCCCCATGTCTAGCAATGAAAATGTGGCATTTGAACAACTCAACGGCAATCATTTTTCAGAAACAATGTCCAATTACTCAAGATAATCCATCAACCCCAACGTCAACAGTCTCATGGCAACTTGTTCTAAAAAACCTACGTATTTGTCTATTTGTGTTTCCAGGTGTTCATGTGAAGCTGTGGTTGGACAGCGAGGGAGGTACTCAAGGAAAGATGAGGAAGAGCAGGAGTGTTCTCACGGTGTCTCCCAACAATGTAAGTCATCATGTCACTGATACATCTCACCAATTACATAATAGGCCATTATATGCCAGAGTTCAATGACTCAGAGAGACAGAGACAGATTTATTTTTGTAACAGTGTGGATCATGAACAATTAGGAGGAATTCGAGAGTTTTCTACTGGCAAAAGCAGGACACTTTATGTAGTGTCTATTGTACACTGTGACTGTGTATCAGGACAGAGCAAAATGCAGAGATGAGGAGTTCTCCACATCAACAGAGAATACAGGATGGTATTCATTTCTTTGCAATGCTCTCAATCTTTCCTTTCTTTGTTAGTCACCCTGTGTTTTGACAGCTATTTTCTGTGCTTTGTCTGGCTCTCTCCTCCTCCTCCATCATATCTCTTGCACAAAGTTTCTTTTTTGTTAGGTCCCATTCTTCTCCCTGCTCCGTTTTCCTCTGTCTCAATCTGACTAACGGGTCTTATACATGTGGAGTGATGTTTAAACTCCACCAGGTACTGGTGTTTGCACACATTGTGTGTAGTCTTTTACACTTCAGCACAACACATCCTGCACTAATGCCTTTTTTTCACCAGTTTGTACTGAACATATATGAAAGAAATCTGCATTATTCATTACTTGTCCAACCAGCACAGTCTCACACAATCCTGTGGGAACAGTGGCCTTGGTATAGGCCTATTTATCTTTGAATAAAAAACACTGCCGATGTGCTTAGGACTGATGCCTGCAGGTAAGCTCGCCAAGTTTCTTTTTTATCTGGAGCATTTACTACAAACACTTTTCTTGGAAAATAGTGATATGTAAAAGTCCAACACACTTAGACCTACTAAAACACTTGGTAAAGGTACTGGAGAGCTTGTATTCATGGTTGAATCCTGTTTTGATGTATAAGATAACACAAAGGCTCAAGGCTCCGATAAAAAGTTGAGGGCTTTTAACAGCCGTCAACCTCCTTGAATTTCACAACATCACCAGCACACTCTACACACACCACACTTGCAAATCAATTGCATTCACTTGTAGAATAAAGAGTTGAGAAAGCTCGTGTGTATGCCACCTACACATTTATACTGTACGCTCGTACTGTATGGACAGAAACATGCAGGTGCACTTAACAATCACTGTGGATGATTGTGGTAACAGTCCTGAAGGTGTGGGTGTGCATAAATCAGTCTCTCTCTCTCTCTCTCTCCCTCTCTCTCCATGTAAGTTTGAACATTGTGTACTTTTTTCTTTATTTGAGTACATTCTTTCTCTCACTTGATTAACTCACCTGTGTTTCCACTGCATGTCTTCTTAACTTTCTCCTTATTTTCTCGACCCTCTAACCTTGACGTTTACCTCTTTTCTTGGAGATGTGGTGTTGTTAAGCTTTCAGCAAAATCACATTCAGTAGAGTGACTCATTATAGTGTGTTTTTCAACCCCTGGATCAGAAACAAAAAAGCTGAAGGGCAGGCTGTTCCGAGAGCAGCTCCCAGCCCTTTAAGGTGCAGCGATCGCAGTGGACTTCCACACTCATCAAATCAACACATCTTGCCTCAGGTTTGGGTGTCTGACATGCCGACCTGAGCCGGTCGACCCCATCACATTAGTTGTCAGCAGCAGCCTGTGGCAGGGAGATAATATGAGTATGAGACTCTGTGTGTATCGAGATCTTGATAATGATAATAATAATAATAATAATAATAATAATAATAATAATAATAATAATAATAATAATAATAGTGATGCATTAATAATGGTAATGATGGTGATGGTAACAATTGTTTTATGAAATGGAGGAGGAATGTGAGAATAAAGAACAGATAAATCAGCTGAGTATCTGCTCTCTGATTTGACAAGGGCAGATGCAGATTTTGAAGCTCAGAAGTAGTTTAGTGAAGGAGTGGTGGGTGCTGTTACCTGTCAAATGGCATTTGCACTGGAATCTGGGCACGCTATTGTGTAATTGACATTTGTTACAGGCTCCAGACTGTACTTATACTCTCCTGTGGTGAGGGGTAAGAGAAAAGGGGAATGGTACTTCAGAGACCGGCTGGATGTTAAAAAACAGATACTGAAGTTTGATAGTAAAAAATGAGGAGTTATGTGCTGTAACACTTTCTTGGTAAATAGTTGGTCACAAACTTGTTGTCACAGTGAGGTTGCAAGGCAACAAGAGAAACAGATGTTCCAGACAGATAGGCAAACAGTTTTTGGTAAAGCACATAACTCCTCCTACAACCACAAATTGTCTTTTTATTTTTATTACATTTATTCATGGAGACATATCTACAAACCCCACACAGTCAAATTGCTGTGAAAGGTATAGTAGGTGGCTCAACATATGGCGTATACCTTTCAGGAATTTTGATTTACTTGTGTAAAGGCTCTCACGATGTTTGTATGAATAGTTACAATAGATGAGTAAATCAAGAATGAACACTCTTTGTTGAGGGCTTGTGCGTTTAGCCATGCACAATAAAAGCTGTGTATTTTCAGTATAGGTTTCAGTGTGTTGAGTGTTTCCTGAATCAATGAGGTTAAGTGCACTGAGGTAGGACATTGTTATTGGAGTTCAGCTCTAACAGAAGGGATTTGGTTTAGCTGGTAATGCTCAGCATAGATTAGATTTGAGTGGTGGAAGTGTGTGCAGATGTGTCAGTGTGTGTGTGTGTGTGTGTGTGTGTGTGTGTGTGTGTGTGTGTCTGAATGATTTGGCCCATCATCACGCTGACGTTTGGTGGGTTTGTAGGCTGTTTGTGAACGATGTGGGTGTGTATGTTCGAGTGATTAGGATTCAGTATGCACAAGGATTGGATCTATATAGATTCATATGATTCTTGTGGTGAGTGTTGTTGGACTGAGATGTCCTGTGGGGTGCACAGATTCAATAATGTCCTTGCGCTCCAAAGACCTAATGACCTCATTACCATGCAGATCACAGCAAAGATTTTATGGAAGTGTGTTTGCTCATTTCCACAGGCGCATACAGAATTACAGGTGATTTGAGCATGCAGCCAACCTTTCCCTCTTTCAATTAAAATCTATTTCCGAAGGTTTGCAGGGAAGTGTGTCTGTGCACACATTACTCTCAAGTCCTGTAAGATATCTATATGAGGTTATAGCTTTAATTTAACCTTTAAACCTCACTGTCTCCTCTCGTTCAACTCAGTAATTCAGTAAATATTTGTACTATGTAATTAAAAGGAGTTTGCTCAATCAGGATGTGTGCAGGTCCTTTAATAAAATATATTATCTTAAGTTAAATATGATCCAAATTAAATGACCATTTTTATTTAAATTACTGTCATTAGAGATCATAGTTTGAATGACACTGACTAAATACAGTTGGTAGGGGTGTTATTTTCATCATTATCTCGTAATTTATTTAGCAAATATGCAAATAACAGACTCATATACCTAATAGTACAGATATTAAATGATAGAACCATTTGTCGCTTACAGTTTTCAATGTTAAGTGCTGTGGTAAATGTTGTTTTTGTCAGTTAACCAACAAAAAACTATTTTTACATTTACCTGACTGTGATTGTGCAAATTCTGACTATTACTGTGTGTCAGAATCCAATGAGGGCGTAGTCCGATGTAATTATTCCTTCTTTTAACTTTCCCTAATAATTACCAAGTATTTTTCTTAATCCAAATAAATAAATATTTTTTCCAGACTTACAGCAATAGCTCAACATATTTTAAAATATGCGTTGAGAGAGATTGACCCAGAATAGCTGTTTACCTTTGCTTCTAGTGTCTATGCTAAGCTAAACTAATATGTAACACACAGACATGAGTGTGGATCTAATAATGTAACTCCTGGAAAGAAAGCAAATGACCGTGTTTCCATTATGTCTGACTATTTCTTTAAACCTAAATCTTAACCATATGATAAGAAAAAAAGGGAATCATGCTTGTAGTGATACTGTAACGTTTTTTTTTGACATGGGTAATTTTGAATAGGTAATAACAAATCACATAGCTTCTTGTGTTTGGAGAACTTGTGATTATCAGTTGTCTCCTCGTGTTCTTTCATCCTCTCTTTCTTTCCTCCCCTCTGACTCGTAATCTCTCTCGCTACCTCTCCCTGTCAATTTCTCTCACTTTTTTTAGCTTCCATCTCTCCACTGTTATTCTACAGCTCTCGCTCTCTCTCTCCCTCTCTGGCAGTTGAGCTTGTATTTACAGAGAGCGCGGGTCAAACTGAACAGCTGTTCATTCTCCAATTAGAGAGCTTGGAAGCTGAAGGTTAAATCTTAGCCGGCGAAGGCAATGGTTCAACACTTTTTCTTTCCCTTCTTCCCATCCTCTCTGTTCTCTCCGGTTCTCATTCACTCTTCTCTGTCTTTATTGACATTGATCTCACCTCCCTCCACTGTCTCTGTATCGGTCTTAACAAACACTGCAATCTTCCGCCGCTCTCTCTATCTCACTCTCGTGTCAGGGAGAGGAGTGATGCTGGTTACCACAGCAACAATAACTCTTTTCTCTGGTGGTGGCACCGTGGGATTATACAAGCTGTGACCTTTTGCACTTTGCCTGTCAGTCAGTTTCCCAGCATCGTTTTGAGTTCAATCCTTGTCATTCTCTGAATATCCTCCTGTTATGTATATTCAGTGTGCTGCTTTAGGTTCCCTTCACTTATTTTATTTCCTATAAGCCACAGTTTGTTATTTCTTTACACAATAACTAAAATGTTTGCTAACCATGGTTGTGAAAGTGAGAGGGGCAGTTCTGAAGTTAGAAAGCATCTCCTAAAATCAATTTTTTCCCTGAGGCTGAGAATAAAGTGAATTTAGTCAAATATGAATACTTTTTAAAATCCTGTTGCATCTTTAGTAAATAGTAAATGGACTTGCATTTATATGATGTCTTTCTAGTCTTTCTATTGTATAGCGCCTTTCTAGACCACTCAAAGTGCTTTACATCATTCCACAGCATTCACCCATTCACACCCATTATTAATAGTAGTGGCTACCATGCAAGGTGCCACCTGCCCATCATGACTAGACTAATTAATATTCACGCCCATTCATACACCAATGCTGTATCCATCGGAAGCAATTTGGGGTTCAGTGTCTTGCCCAAGGACACTTCGACATGGACTAGAGGAAGAAGACAACCACCGCTACCTCTGAGCGACAGCCGGCATCCCGCTCTACCTCTCTCATAATTTACTGTTTGCCAAAGTGTCAACATGTTTTTAATGGACATTAGCAACTAACGATGACTTTCATTATCTATTACTCGTAGATTCTTTTCTCAATTAATGTATTGATCTATTGTCCGCTAAAATCTCAGAAAATTGTGAAATTGTGAAATGGTGAAATTGTTTTGTCCGGCTGCCTGCCGTTCTAACAATATGAGATGTTTAATTCACAGAAGAAGACAAAGAAAGAAGACAAAATGCAAATATTGATATTCGATAAGCTGTTACCAGTACTTTCTTTTGTGCATATTTGCTCAGACAATTACTTAAATAATGAAACGTCAGAATTGTGGTTTATTGACATTTTGATGATCAACTTACCAATTAATGGACTGATTGTTGTGAGTTCTACACTAGTATATATGTATAGTTGGATTTTAGTGGCTGAGAAAGAAATGAAGCAGAAACGTTAGATGACTAGATTAGAATAGAGGTTATTAATCTATACATTTTAAGATGTTTTTTAGAATTAACTTGATGTCAACAACACATGGAAGCATTGATGGAATAAATAAGGCAAAAATGATTCTTTGGAGGAGGGACAGGGAATGATTTCTGGAAACAAAAAACATGAACAGAGTGACAGCATGGATTCAGTCTGGATCTCAATCTGCTTCTCATGCTTTGTTACATCTCCAGTAAACTGTCCATGCATGCATACTAGATAAATGAAGCCCGAAATCGCTTTGAAAATAGCCTTCAACGAATTACACTGAATGGGTTCTTGTGCTCAACCCTCCGACAAGAAAAATTTACCACACATCACATGTTACTATAAAAAGAGGGAAAGTAGGCAATTCATTTTATTACTTGTCTGAGACACGAGGATCAGGCTATTTCACAGAAATAAAGAAAAGATGATGATAAAAGAAAGAAAGGACTGATAATAATTCACCAAACTGTTTCATTAATATCCTGTTCCCTTGTCAACCTCAGGGCAATATTTCATCACTTTTAGCAGCCTATAAATCCAGTTTATTTATCCTGCAATGACTATTTATTCGAAGGCGACAACCCTATCTCTGTTCTAGAATGCAAAGTTGAAATGTTTTTCCTCTTAAATTTGCTAATTAATTAAAAAAAACTTTGACATAGTTGAAGCCATCAACAATACCTCTCACACAAATGAATGCATCAGCACACAAACACACTCTGACACAGAGCACAAATATCAACCATCATATTTGTTTTATTCATCTGTTCTAACAACCCTATATTTTCAGTCATGCTAATATATGTCTGTGTGCTGGCACTGTGCAAGCACACGACAGTGTTTCTATTCGTGTGTGTAGAAAATGCACAGCATGTACTATGAATGGCATATTTGTACGTGCACAGCTATGGATGAATACGTCTTATTTCATAAAATACTAATCAGTCTCTTATACTCTCCTTGTGCTCCCCTCCCTCTTTCTCCCAATCTCATCTTCCTTTCACTCTCTTCTCTCCAGCTATCTTCCCTTCTTCACTTTCTCTCCGCTTTACTTTCCCTTCACTGCAAGTCCTCCCTCTCATGCCCTTCCCCAGCTGTTCACCGCTTGCTTGCTGTTATCCTCTAACATATTCTCTGGTCTGTCCGACCTTTTCCCCTCGTGTTTCTTACCAACAGCCCTCTCCATCTTTCCTCTTCCACTCTCCATACCTCCCCCTCTAAAACAGAAGGGAAGCAGGTGTTGTTTTCTTATCTCATCTCATTTCCTCCCTGTTCTGTTGTTGCCTTTTTGTATTGAAATGGTGAGAGTGTAAGAGGGATTTGTGTGTTTGTGGGGGCGGCTGAGAAATGGGAAGGGTGCCAGTCAAGGCTGCCCTGAGATGCATTATGCTCACAGAGGAAAATCACAAATACTACAAATAGTTGTCTAAAGAAAGCAATTATTTGAAGACTTAATGGCTTAGAGTCTATTTCAGCTCAGAGGGAGTGAGAAATATAAAATAAAATTTCTCCAAACTAAGTACGGAACTTTCAATAATCTCAAATTACTCTCAAAAGTATTTACATTTTTGTTCGAAAGAGGGCTTTGAAAAAACCTCCTCTCTTGCCAAAACTCCCAAATCTACTTTTAAAGAAAGTATATTTTATTGTATAACCTAATTTAGATGTTCAGAATGGAAATATTTTGTCTCTTTCACATCTAGAAACTCCAAACTTTAAAATGTGTCTCATCTTGCATACATTCTGGGTATTATTCAACTTTCAAATCCCATTAAAACTTTAAAAAAAGGAACATTTGTGCTCTCAGACTTTCACATTTGGCACTATGAATCTGAAAGCAGTAGTTAGTTGCATTGTTTACCACGGCGTTTAACTAAAGTGATTTTCCAACAGTTTGGGACAAATAATCCCAAACTGTCCAAGAAGAGAACAATTGAGGCAGAGGGAACGCAATTAAATCAAATATGGTGACGCAAATATATGTTTGTGCTTCAAGGCAAGGCAAGTCAAGGCAAGGCAAGTTTATTTGTATAGAACATTTCAACAACAACAAGGCAATTCAAAGTGCTTTACATAAAACCATTAAAAGCATCAAAACATAATGAAAAAGAAAAGACGATTTAAAAACAATTAAGAACATTCATTTAAACAGTCAGTAGAACGTTAAAAAGCTAAGAATAGAATAAAAGTTGCAGTCTAATTTAAGAAATAAAATACAGTAGTGAAATGCAGAAATGTATTAATATCCTTGAATCTGGTTCAATTAAAAGCTACAGCAAACAGAAAAGTCTTCAATCTGGATTTAAAGGAGCTTAGGGTCTCAGCAGACCTGCAACTTTCAGGGACCTTGTTCCAGATCTGTGGAGCAGAAAAACTGAACGCTGCTTCTCCATGTTTAGTTCTGACTCTTGGAACAGAAAGTAGACCGGTCCCAGACGACCTGAGGGGTCGGGATGGTTCATAAGGTAGCAACATATCAGAAATGTATTTAGGCCCTAAACCATTCAGTGCTTTATAAACCAACCAAGTCAATTCTTTGTTGGACAGGAAGCCAGTGCAAAGACCTCAGAACTGGAGTGATGTGATCCACTTTCTTGGTACAGAGACCTGTAGACACACCGTTAGAGTAGTCGAGTCTAATGAAGATAAAAGCGTGGATAAGTTATTCCAAATCCCTTCCCGACGACATAAATCCTCTAATCCTTGCTATATTCTTCAGGTGATATTAGGCTGATTTTGTAATTGTCTTGATATGGCTGTTCAGATTGAGGTCTGAATCCAAACTACACCTAGGTTTCTGGCTTGGTTTGTGGTTTTTAACATCAGTGATTGAAGCTGAGCGCTGACTTTCAATCGTTCGTCCTTGGAGCCAAAAACAATTACTTCTGTTTTATCTTTATTTAATTGAAGAAAATTCTGGCACATCCAGTTGTTGATTTGTTCAATGCATTTACCCAGCGCTTGTATGGGATTATAGTTCCCTGGTGATAGTTATGTAAATTGTGTGCATAATTATGATAACACACTTTGTTGTTTTCCATAATCTGAGCCAGTGGAAGCATGTAGATGTTGAACAGAAGAGGCCCCAGTATTGAACCTTGGGGAACACCACATGTCACCCTATTCAGCTCTGATGTGTAATTAGCTACAGACACAAAGTATTCTATGTTCTAACAGAACTTTGCTTACATATATTTTTACATTTATATAAATGCATGTACAATATTTTTACACTTGAATAAACAATAATCAAATGCAGATACAGTTATTTAAGAATATGTTAGGGAATACTTACATTTATACAGTCTTACAGTTACATCCGGCCCTTTGAGGGCAACCATAATGCTGATGTGGCCCAGGGTGAAAATGAGTTTGACACCCCTGCTCTAAAGAACGTGACAGTTGTGTGTGCAAGGCTGTAAATGTACATTATTGTCTCTGTATTAATCCTATCCAGCAGCTGAGACCTTTAGACCTGGCTGCTGGGACTCTGTGTGTTTCGGTGTGTGTGTGCATGAAGTGGAAGAGAATAGGCATTATTTTCATGATGTGTGTGTTTGTTTGTGTGAGAGACTAATGGGTCTTATAGTCCCAGGAAGACATACTGTAGAGGCCACAGAGGTTGTGCTGCTTATGGGCTAATGAACTTCTGCACCTGGGCAATCCTGCTCCTGCTCAAGACACCCCCCACATACCCTCATGCACACGTATCCCAGCTGTTGATGGTCATCTAAGGGTACCAGGTAGCAGCATTTCTACCTCAGTTTCTAGTGTGCAAAATGAAATCACTGTCAGATTATTATGTATTGTTTATTTATGTTTTCTTTTTACGAAGACGGGTGAGAGGCCTGATGTGTTTGTCTTCTGGTGGACAAAATATTAGAAACACATTTCAACATAATGCTGTACAATATAAAACAGCTTTAAATTAAGCATAGAGTTCAATGTAAATATTTATGGTAACTGCCAGCTGTAATTGTGCTAATGCTGTTTTGAGATTAGAAGAGTAATATGTTAGCTTTAGGTAGTAGTACTTATAAATTAGAAAGGATTTCACACACAAATGTAGCGGATTTATTAAAAACTGATGCACTCTTATTTACTATACAAGCAAAAGTATAGGAGTAAAGTGCAAATGGACTAATGACATAAGCTCTAGTCATATCTTTGCATTTAAAGACTGTATCCACGCCTGTCTGGACCTTCCTTGTCTTTGAAAATATTATGTGATTAAAAGCCTTGTCACAGCCTTGTGTCTGATGAATCAGAATGTTTGAATTGGTTTATGCACACATACTTTCTCTTTCTTCTCACAGTCGACCAAATGTTACACTACCTCACGACTCTATGGAAAGAAAAGAGAAATGACTCACATGAAAAAAGTTGGATTCTGTGCAGTCATGATGTCCTTCAGAGTAACACTTACTTCCTGGAAGAGATCATGACTGATGTGCTCTGTATATTTAACCAGAGCAACTTGAACTGTCATGTGAATATAAATCAGCAATACATCAAGAGGTTTAATCATTAAAACCATCAAAAAGCAAATTAATTCATAACTCCAACCTTGAAAATATGGAAACTGTTATTACTTCAAAGCCTTTTTTAAGAGTTATAATGGCTCAGGTATTGTCAGGTGTCCAGCATGGCGATGTCCTCTGTGTGTTTTTCTGTTCAGTGTCATTAATACTGTAAGGCTATCTGATCTGATATATGATTGCCACTTAGTATTGAGCTCCATTGTACAATATGTGATTTTCTTTTCTTCTCTCATCTAATGTCACCAACCTCCATCTTCCTTTCTTTATCCGGTCTGCAGTGCAGTTCTTATTACTTCAATATCTTTGATGTGATAACTTTGTCCTTTCCTTTCCACCACACTATCTCCTCTGAGCTATCATAGAAAAGTATTGTCTCTTCCTCCTTTACTTATGACTTACTTAATTCAAAAACAATACTTTAACAATTCATTTCTGTTTCTTGTTCTTTTTTATACTTTCATATTGGGTCTGAAGCAGAGCCTATTTTAATTTCATTTCATCATCATTCTTCTGCCTTCTGATGGTTGTTATTGAGAGAATGACCTGTATCCAGACAGAAGATGTAAAGACCTAAATGTATAAACTACCAAGTAGTGCTGGGAAAATTCACATATATGCAAATCTGTACATGATATAGAGTCAGCACCCAAATTAATCAAACATTGGATTGAGTCTTGTCTCTAATGAAGTGCTTCGGCCTCTAGAGGCCAGGACACAAACAGTTTGTAGTAGAGCAAATTGATTGAGGATTAGTATTCACCTGGTGATAACTTCTGAATAATTGAGCAGTTTCTAGTTTTTCCACTTTTAGAGTTTTAATTTAAAGCAAGAAATTACATAAACATTGCCTATTTTGTATAATAAGAAAAAAATGAAGATCATTAAAGTATTATTTACAACAATATGCAAACAAACCACCTTAATACCACCGAACACATAAAATACTTCCTTGCCAAACTTTCCAGCCCAAGATTAAACATACACAATGAAAACATGCAAAGTGAAAATAATTTGTCAGACTTTCAGACTCCCAATTAGATGGACCACAGTACTACAAGCACTGATCTAAGGTATTTCTACACATGCAATATTTAAATTTGAGTATATAATGTTTTCTGGTACCAAATTGCTGGACAGCAGCACTCAAAGATACAAATTGTATCTAAAGCATTTAGTACCACAACCAAGCTTGGTGAGTTCCAAGCGTTCAGTATATAGGATCAAGCACTGTAAGGCGACCACTGAATACATAAACACAGAAGAGTTGTCACGCTGTGAAATACAAGAAGTTAAGTCTTTATTCAGTACACTTGAAAAAAGATGTGCACTAACATTCTTCAAGCATTAATTGTAAACTGTAATGAATGGCTAAAGGCAAACGCTGAGTATGCTGAGGTTTATTTATTTAGTTATTAACCAAACAGCATGTCCCCAAATGCATCTGCTGTATGTGGTACCACCAGCATGTAAGTTGAGTCCAGTACTCAGTGTCCTTGTTTACCATTAGCATTGATCAAACAGAGAAAATAAGTCACCACCCACGCTGCCAAAAGTCAGCTACACTTTGGAGCAAAAATGGATTGAGCCGTAATGCTTCTGTTGCCATCAGTGGCCTAATGTAGTTAATCTGGTAACTGCCGTGAGTAGGCGGGGGAAGGTAAATGGCCAAGAAGAGCTGTTGTGGGACCAAGAGTGGGAGGCTGTGTTTACTGTAAAGAGTACTTACTACTGGAGACCCAGTAGGTATTGAGCTTAAGAATCAGTACAAATTATTTGGTCATTCATTTTTTTCTCTGTCCTACCAACACTGACTAGACTTGTACAGTGCAGTGCCAGATGTAAAAACATTTCTACCTCAGTTATTTACTGTAAATAAAGTCTGACACTATCAACAAGGAGCAGAGGTTGTTCTTTGAAAGAGACTATAGAGCTGCAACTGACAATTGTTTTCAATATCAAATAAAACCTCACAACGGGGGAAGTTCTGGGTTCAAACCTGTTTCCTCCGGGGGCTTCGCTCTCATGCAGGTTTGGTTAATTAGCGGCTCAAAATTGCCCGTAGGTGTGATCATGAGCGTGCCTGGTTGTCGGTCTCCATGTGTCATTGTCTCTCACCTCGTGTCAGCTGGGATTGGCTCCAGCCCTCACTAATGGTTTATATCGGGTCAATCATTAGTGACAAACAATATTAAAATAAATTAGCAGAATTTCTTTAATAGTGGTCTTTTATTCAACATTCATTTCTGCAGTACACCTTTGAGGCACACGAGGAAGCCTGAACGTTTGTATTGTTCTGATAATTGTACCCTGAATCTAATATGAAAAGCTGCCGTACATTCAGTTTTTTGAACTGAAAAAAACAAAAGCCTTTTAACTCCACCTAATAAATAAATGTATATAGATTTAACTAATGAGAAGAAATGACAAGAATAAGGTAGCCTGTTAACTCCACCTAAATGTTTAAAGTTTTTCTCATTTATAAAGCATTTAACATGTGGATATGTTTTCAATAACACATGTGTAAAACGATGTCGTGATTTATCAAACGAATCACTCTTCGAAATGGCTGGTTTACCTCTTCAAGATAATATAAGGTGGTGCGGAAGATGGCAGTAAAAAAGTCCTGAAATTTCATTTTCGCACAAATTCGTTCTTTTCACAATTTATAGATAAGGCCTATTCTTAATTGGGTCCCAATTAAAAAAATATTAAAATGTTAGGAAACACTGGTATAATTTGGTGTTACTATGGCACTGGATAAAATCTGCTGTGTTACAGGTGAATGAATTCTGTGCATGCCGCCATTTGCTGCTGAGCAAACATGGTGTTGTACTGCAGAGTGCCTTTTTTTTTAGCTGCTGCTATTTTAGCTTCTTACTCAAATCTGAGCTTCCCGAAATAAATACCAAGCCCTTCTTATATTTTATGGCAATTCATGAGTGGTTTCAGGGTTGCCTTAGGAAAATAATGAATTTAACAGATTGGAGCACTGATTTTTTAATAACCATGGAAAGAAGGGGGAAATGCATTGATTGTAATAGGCGTAATTGTGGATAAATGCTGAGGGAAGAGGGTATAAAGGAGACATTTTTTATCCTTGTCAAACTGAGAATGATTTCTGTCTCTGAGATGCTAAATATAAACAGCCCTGGTTTTCAGAACTATAAACGCTAGCTGATGAGACATTTGAGAAATACAGATGTTATTTACGCCTTGCAATCAGTTCGCTACAGACAGCACACGCTGACAAGATATATTACGCCAGTAAATGAGGCAGAAGGAAAGAGTGGAGTCTTCGGAGAAGGGATATGTGTGTTAAGAGATAGACTGTCAAAAGTTTGCTTGATGTATTTCACTTGCTCAACTTTCGGATGCAAATTTGTGTTAATTTTGGGTAAAGTGAGAAGAGGTGTCAGGCTTACAAACTTTTTGTAAAAGGTCACTGGAGGGAGAGGTGTAGTGCTTTACCTACAGGCATGCAATGTCATCTTAAGTCAGAAACGGGCGTGTGGCGCCCCTTAGTGGGCAAACGGCTGATGAGCTGGAGAAAGAAGTTGTATCTGTGTAATTAAACACAGGATTCTCTTTGAATTGAAGGGAAGACTGACTGGATACATTCTGCACTGTTCCTTTAATATCCTATTAATGCTATACTCTCATTTTCCACTTCTCTTTGACTCTAAATTAATATTAAAAGTGTATTATTTCATTTCTCTCTCTTCCCAGGACTGCAAAGAGCCTCCGGATTGCTGCCTCAGTGAGTCTTTCACATCTCCGTCCTACACACTGGGGGTTGACCTGCGCCACGGCAGACGCCGTTTCTCGGGCAACCTGCAGCTACCACCGTTGTCATGGCGGCAGGGGGAGAGGTCGCGGACACCTGACGAAGAAATAATGTCCAGGCCAACGTCCTTGCCCTTCGGAGCCCCTCCTAGGATAGATATCACGCCAGTTGATCCTGAATGGTGAGTGGGAAGTAAAAGAAACAGCAGAACACAAACTTTCTCAATGGAAGCATGACAAGTTTGTTGTTTATGACACAATGTGAAACACCCGGAGTAATCAATCTAAACAGTAGGCTGCTTTTCTTAGTTCCTGAGAAGTCGACACTGTGGAGATCAGAACTGTTCATGTATTCTAATTAAAGTGCACAGGCTGCACTGCTGACACGTTAGATAGATACAGAATACATATGCTATGTTATACTATCAGTAGAGGGGGCCGGCACACCTGCCTATGGGTTTAGTTTCTGTGTAACTGGATAGGGATGTGCTTTGGCTGACGTGGAAATAGTTTTTTCTTGGATACATCAGATAGATATAGCACTCACTGATGATTGAAGGTGAGTTTTCTGCAGTGCTGTGATATATCATGCAGGTCGAAGGGTAAATAAATAGAATTTGGACATCTAATCATTGGAGCCAACGTTATTTAATAGCAACCCACAGGTTCCCCCACTCCTACTGAGCAAAGACTGGGCTTCAAAAATCTTGTTATAATTCCTGTCTTCATCAGTGGCTGATCTGTCATGTTTCATTCAGCCTGTTAAAGATGACACTGCCTTGTTTCATTATGTGTGCACTATGCCTTCAGACACGGTGGCACACACACACACACACACACACACACACACACACACACACACACACACACACACACACACACACAGCAACAGGTACAGCGTGCAGTTTGAGAAAACAAAAACAGCAAGTGGCCAGTTCTTGGCGGGCAGCCAGGTGTCCAGTTGTGTCAAATTCAGATATGTTTTTACTTAACTTATTGGCCCCTGTCTGTCTGTCTGTGTGTGTGTGTTAGTGAGTGAATAAAGATGGAGCTAGTCAGAGAGACACTTTAAATGGAGTTGCATGTGTTTAATTCCTTTCAGTAACATGAATAAGTGCTGCTGGAAAGGTTAGTGCTAATCGTACTGTGTACATGTCTTTTTTTGCTCATAACCTTTTTAGCACATGGCCTCCTTGTGACCCACTGTGACTGATTGTATATTTTTACAAGCAGCTTAATCAAAGAGTGATTTTCCCAGCTTAGATTGTTTATTTAGATAGTTTTTAAAGATAAAGCTCTTGAATTTCCATTACATTATCCGAACCGCTTATCCTATTTAGGGTTGCAGGGAGGGGAGGCTGGAACTGTAGACAGGGTTCACCCTGGAAAGGTTGCCAGTTTATTTATAGAGACAGACAACCATTCACGCTCACATTCACACCTACGGGCAATTTGAGTCTCCAATTAACCTAAGCTGCATGTCTTTGGACTGTGGGAGGAAGCCGGAGAACCCGGAGGGAGGTGACAGTGATAGCCACTACACCACCGTGCAGCCCAAAAACTCTTACATTTCACTAGAAAAAAAAAAAAATGTTTAACAAAAAACAGAAAATAAACTATATATATTTAATATAACACTTTTTTTTTCATCTGTCTTATCTCGTGAGTTGTGACCCAGGTTGGAAAACACTGCTCAAGGTCACGAGTAGTCTTATTGTGTTAGGGTCAAAGCCATGGTGCCTAGAAATCATCATTGTTATTGAGGAATTATTTTATATGATAGAAAAATGTAGGTACAGGCATACCCATCTCCTTATCTTCTAAAGGCTTGTGTTTTAACAATTATTTTTGTTATTCATTAGTTTGATTTAGTGTTTTTTTTTTTTAAAGAAATGTCAGAATATAGTGAAACATGCTTCTTTTGATTTCCCACAACCCAAGGTGAAGTGTTCAAATAGCTTGTTTTATCAGTCCAAAACCCCCAAATGTTCAGTTTATTATCATATGTGTCAATGAAAAGCATCCAACTCTCCCATTTGTGAAGCTATGACGAGTGTTGTAATAGAGAAAAAGGAAACACCACGACACTACTCCATGCCACAATTTGATTGACTACTTTTCGATCCTACTTTGATCTCCGTTAGGTCAAAATGTTTGAAAAAAGGAAACCACACCATATTTATACATAATGCATACAACAGGCAAATAAGCTTTAGGATTGCAGATGCGGTTCATCCCGAACACCAGCGTGATAAAACATCCACAAACAGTCAATACATTGAGGTACATACAGAACACACATAAAAACAGTAATACAAAAGCCATACTTATAAATATTGAACATATGTCATTTTTAAAAATGATGTTATATTCATCATCACAAAAATATATCAGAAAATACATCATCCCTGGTAAAAAAAACATTGCATTAAGTTAGTGAACATTTTCTGTTAATTGAATGACTAATAATTGCGACTCTAGGCAATACATTTAATAAGGACCCAAGGAACGTGGCACACTAGGAAAATAAATGTTTAGATTTTTTTTATGTCGATGTTATTTGATGATCACTTGAACAGAAAGTCCTGCTTACTGAGAATTCATTGTCTGAATCCTTGAAGAGCTGAAATGTCTATCTCTACCAGAAGAGTGCAGTGTGGACATGGTTGACTGAATGGGCACACACACACACACACACACACACACACACACACACACACGCACGCACGCACGCACGCACGCACACATGCACGCACACAGACTGGTGACAGATTGAAGGAAAAAGCTGAATAAATGAGTAGAGAAACATAAATGCAGATGCTTCCACACTGGGTTTCCCTGAATGGTTTGATAAGTGTGAAAATGATGTGAATAAGATGCTTTGACCTTCAAACCCCAGATCTCAAAAACACCTGTGGGAGATTTTCTAGACCAAGGAGCTCTGAAGCTTTCCTTGAAGCTTGTGGTGGTAATTGGTGACCCATCTGATTTTTTATTTTTAGAGAATCTGACGACAACTCCCATTTCTTTCTGTTAACGTTGAGTTTATTGGTGGTTGTACAGTCCGCTCGGGCAACCACAGACTATATAGCAGGTGACGCGTGTCAGTCATAAGTAACGCTGGTGGTAGAGGCAGACATGCCATACCCTCCTGGCCTTCCTCTCTTTTATAAAGCTATCTCACTATGTCTCCTTCAGGCATCACTGCTGCTACAGTGTAACGTCAGGGTCAGCAGAACCTTCCTGAAGGTCCTCAAGTCTGATTATTCTCTTCCCTGGTGAAGCCTAAAGCTGGTAGACGTGTGTGTGTGTGTGTGTGTGTGTGTGTGTGTGTGTGTGTGTGTGTTATATGTGTGTCTATATATATATATGTCTGTCAAGCCAGTGAAGTGCCTGTCATCAGCACAACTCCTTGTCTCCTCTCAATCCCATCTGTTTCTTGTAGATAGATAGATAGATAGATAGATAGATAGATAGATAGATACTTTATTAATCCCGTAAGGGGAAATTTTTCCGCTACACCAGTACTTATTTACGTGCTTTCATCAATGTTTGGAAGGACGCAGTGGGAGCAAGCAGTTATTTTGGGATTCAATTATTTTTCCTGCTGATGTACACATTTGTTTCAGAGTGCCTCATGGATTGTGTGTGTGGTTGTTCGTGATTGTGCCACTGCCTGAGAAAAGCCAATGTGGTGCAAAAGGAAACTGTAAATGATGGTGCCTACTGAAACTGTGTTTTCTTTTGTGTTTATAGGTGTGCATATACAGGACAGAGACATTGATAGTTAAGACAGAGCTAAGGGAAAGCCAGTGGATGTAATTACAGTGCATGCACACTAGTAATCAGAGCTTAACCTGATGTCAGCAGCTGCCATGAACACTTCATCTAGATTGTCTTAGTTAGGCAAAGGAAGGTAATCACAATTAATACAAACAAACATGTCTGTTAGTTCTATAATCATAATAATGTTGAGATGAATTACCTCATGTCTTTTGACTGCTGTCAACGGCCAGAAAGAGTAAAAAAAATAGTTGTATTTAGTGTATTTGTTAGATAAGACGAACAAAATAAACGATCTTACACAATAGTAGGCTGATAATGTGATTAAACTGACACTGTTTTGCTTCACGTTGCATTGGTGTCATTCCATGTGCCTTCACTTGTGCAAGATTTATCATGCTCCTTCGGCTGAACGGCTGCAGATAGAGCACATACACAGACCTCCGGGTTATGATTGGCTAACGACACTCCATGGTGGTCCAACGGTGTCTAATGATTTATGGATGGCTGTGAGTTAGAGTACAAGCAAAAAACTTATGGTGCTTTCAGACCACATAAATGCCACCCATTCATTTCTATGTGGAACAAGACAGGACACATTCACCTCCATTTGCAAATGGTCCTAACTCCTTCGCTTGGCACACAGTTAAAATGTGATTGAACTTTGACAAGCGCAATAGTGAGGCTCTCCAGTGTCCAGCCTGTTTTTATAGTTTATGTTCTTTATAACAAAATACTAAGTATGTGCATATGTCTTCCCAGAAGGCTTGTGCTTGTTAACATTTATGTATGTAAAGTCCAAACCAGTGCTCTCTGTGATGTATAATTCTATAATTTCTCGCTATGATACGTCTCCAAACTTGATTTGAAACTGTATTTGGATGTGTTCCTCACCCTGGGTCGGGACGATACTGGTCAGATTTTGGCTCGTCTGTACTCTTTGTACTTTCTTTGTGCGCTGTGTTGTTGAGCGCTGCCCTCTCTGCTGGTGTTCCAGACGGCTTCCCACACAGCCAGCGAGCAGAAATTGGATCTTACAATTTTCACTTCAGCACGCACAGAGACCAAGGCAGACAAATTATGCACAAAGATTGTATTTGTCCTAATGTGAAATTCCAGTTATTCAGTTCCAACCATACCATGGGTATCCAGAGTATTGAGCCCCTTGGCTTCAACTTTGAATATCAGCAGATTAACTTAATATTTTGGACATAAGTCAACAGAAAAAATACTACTTTTGTTGAATAGATGGAGTTCTTGATGCAACACAACTCTCAATCTATGGGCAGGGAAAATGCTGCTCGGCTCATCTTCAATATAACACCAACAGTCAATATGCATCTAATATTTCAATACCGTTTTGCATGATTATGCAGCTTAGCTAGTGGAACATTGGATGGTCAAATATGATCCAGTTTTCTGCGAAATCCTTGGGACGAGATGTCATGTCCTCCACAGTTTCATCGGCTTTGGAATAGTTTTGGTTAAGAGGAAAATAATCTCTTTTTATCTGCATTTACCTCGGCTACTCTTGTCAGTTTGTGTTGCATGGCAATCCTCTCATGTGTGAATTAAACCTCCGAGTAGTTTAGTCTGTTAGGCTGTGAGTTGACAGGGATGTTAATAGGATAACTGTCGTCATGCTACAATATACTCAAACATCCCAGGGGGACATTTGATGCAGACATCACTCTTTTTCTGTTCGCTAGGATTGTACAAAGAAGAAATATTGACAAGGTCACCTTCAAATCATGATGCTCTTTGTATGGCTTTTTTTTACCAGTGGTTTTAGATTTCACCACAAACCAACTGTAACATCTTTGCTATTGTTCTTCGCTGTCTCTTTACTCAGATTTCTTTTTCAATTTCTAGAAGCTTTTGTTTATATTTGCATTGATTGCGTGGGTATAATTCGTTTGGATAAATAATTCACATTGTCTTTTCACCTGTGTATGGCACGTCAATGTTTATTATCTGCTTTCTCTTCGTGTTCGGGTCTCTCTGTTTTTCCACGAGCTATTATAAATTAGTACAGGTTTGTTAATCTGGGCCACAATGCAGTATGGGTGAAAAAGGTGGTAGGCATAAGATGGTTTTACGTAACAAGAGATGCTACATTTAGGGCTTTTATCTCAAGAGGTACACACACACACACACACACACACACACACACACACACACACACACACACGATTCCCTCCATCTGAACCACATGCTCATGATAAGCTATCAATTAATTTAGTGATTTTTATTATATAATTTTTATTATCTAAAAGTTAAGGAGCAATAGTACATATGCAAAAGAAAAAAACGATTAATTGGTTTCCTTTTAAGAAAAATCGACATTTGTATTACTTAAATTGCATACAATAATGTTGTGAAAACTAAACCCATTTAGTGCATTTAAGTGCCATGTAGCATTCTGTGTGTCAAGGCTCCAGACTAACTTTTTTTACTTTGTGTCATATAGTGGTTATTTCATATGGTCCCACATAAATGCAGGTTCTAAGAATGTTCTTGTCGCCCAATCAGTGCGTCACTGTGGAAGACCAAAGACTATGGCAACATGGAGCCGGCTGAGGCATCTTTCTTGCATGTTATGACTTTATGGAGAGTGACAGGTGGGGCTTGGAAAATATTTAACCCTATACTCGTTGAACAATGTAGGGAATTAGGATACAAATTTGGCAGGATATTGATTGATCAATTCTGTCATCTGCTTCCTCTTACAACTACATTGGTTCAAATCAACACGTGGAGGAACATGAACCTTACATCGAGCTAAAACCAGTCACCACAGCCTATACGCAGAAAAGAACAATACAGCAAAACAAAAGAGCCTTAGGGATGCAAATAAATGATTTATCAAATATTTAATCTGAATAATCATTTAAATAGATCAGTAAAATGTGAGACAAATGTGCCTCACATTATTCCAGAACCCAATGAGACAAAAATGAAAACTCCAAATGTTATTTAATTTACAAAGAAGAAAAATTAAAAGCAGCAAACTCTCATATTTGAGAAAGCAAAACCAGCATTTTTAGCCATTAATATGACGGTCAGTCTACCCAACACTTTGGTGAAATATCTTAAAACTATGAGATGAGAGAACAGAGGACATTTTCAGGGTTTGCACAGATGCCTAAAGAATGCAGCATTCAGTCTCCATTTGGACACATACCAATATTGAGGTCCTTGATCAAAGAACACAACACACTAGCAAAGAGCTGGCAGAGCTCCTTTACAGTTGGCTACAGGGCCTATTGTACATCTCTGTTGGTTCTTCCCGTGCTGTGACTGTGCATTGTGTGCTTTCATTCAAGCTCTCAAGGGTGTAAAAAAATGAGTTTAATGTGCAATGAAATGGCACAGTCACTCTCTAATTCAATCTCTTTCAATCTTTCATCTCTTTGAAAATGACTTGCTGGCATTGGTTTTCTGCCCTTCTCATTTGTGCTTTGTCATTCATCTTTTGTCATCTACCTATTCAGTGCAGAAATGTCAAAATGTGCAAGATTTTCAGTATTTGTTTTTGGTGTACAGTTGTATTTGGTCTATTCTTTTATTTTTTCTATCTTTTATATTAAGTCTACCACATCATCACTGGTTTCTAAAAGACCTGTCAAGCAGAAACTGTGAGAAGAATCTTTCTTTTTAAATTCTAGATGACAAGCTTTTTCCTATGGATTGCATGTCAGTCTGTCCATGACTGTGGCTGAAACATGTCAACAACTTCTAGGTTGATTGCTTTACATTTTGTGCAGCAATCAGAAGTCTTCTCAGTGTTCCCTGATTGTCTCTTGTAGCTTTCAGTCTCTGGATTCACTGATTGCTTCCGTTAGGAACGGACTTGTTTAGTTCGCCAGATCTCTTATTTCCTTTTCCCCCGTAGAGAATGAGGCTGTCCCTCATGTTTTGGCCTGAAAGGCTTGTCTCCAGGTTTTAAAAGAGCTTCCAACTCAAAGTCAGGTAACTGTTTAGTCAGATTATCAACTGATAGAATTGCAACCTGTTGCCGCAAAATCAACCCCTTTTAAATCGTATCTGCTGTTTCCCCCCTCTCTCTTTCATCACTCAGTCATGTTTGCTGAATGTGACAGCTTAACTTAAGAAAGTTCACGTAACTCATGCCTGATTTACTGAGGAAACCTGATTCAATTCAATTCAATTTATTTTGTATAGCCCAAAATCACAAATTACAAATTTGCCTCAGATGCAGTGGCGGCTGGTGGAATTTCTTTTTGGTAGGGCCATCCAATCAATTTCAGCCTACATCCCAGTATGATTCAATGCAAAAAAGGTATCAAACACGCATTACTACTTTGCAGTTAAATATTTAACATTTATTCCAACACTTTGACATAATAAAGGCATCTTATTCATACAATTCAGTATATTAATATATATATCATATAATAATATTCAGTATAATATGATATATAAATACCATTTAATATAAATATCATAAATATATAATATAAATATCAAATATATTATAATAAAATATAAATATAATATAATATAAATCACATATATATATATATATATATATATATATATAATCTAATAGAACATGTTTATATATTCAGATGCCCCTATGAAACTTGTTTGTTGGGGAAACACCCAATCAGTGTGGTGAGGAAACCTGCATGTTTTTCTGACAGACATGTTTTTTGTGGGACTTCCACAACATGTACAAAGCATAAATAGTGGTTATTTCTTCTATGGTGATGGCGAAAATGAACTACTTCCACGGAGATAAGCCACGCCCCCTCTCCGGCGGCGCGTCTAGCGCGAAAAATCGGCGCGCAATGCATGCCGGTTAGATTTCTGTCCGACTTGCTCCCGACTAGCTCTGACGTCATGCACTCGTGGTCAACGATAATCTCACGAGAGCGAGGTGGCCGCAGGTTTTAGAGCCAGGCGCCGCAGTAGCTCTCCACCGACTGCTTGGCCCAATGCATGCTGGGAAAGGCCTTGCTGTCGCCACATTAGAGAGCTGATTGGCTCTTAGATTTGACAACAAACACCACGTGTTGAATAAAAAAAATAAGAAAACTCTAGTAGCACTTAAATGGCTCGTACTTATAGCACTTTGTCGTTTGGCTTTCTGGAGGAAATTGTACTTTTTTGATTCTTGTTGTTCTGCGTTTGAACTCATGGTTGAATCACTATTGTCACTTTGGATAAAAGCGTCTGCTAAATGAAATGTAATGTAATGAAATGTGTTGTAGAAAATCCTATTTATCTGTGTATTTGTAAAAATTAACGCTCGATTGTTGGTTGTTAGTCTCAAGTTTAATCTAAAGACATGTCTTGTGTGGTTGATGATGATAATAATAATAATAATAATATTAAATCTTATTCATATAACACATCTTGTGTGGTTGATAATAATAAAGCTTATTTATACAACACTTATCAAAACGAGCAGCAAAGTGTTTCAAAGGTAGACATAAAAAGAACAAAGGATGCAGGTACACGCACATTTCTACGTAAATATATATTTATAAACACATATGACCACTTCCGAACGAGGTCTGTAAACTACAAGTAGCCTACATATCGGATCTAACAGGAAGTAACCGTTTCTGTGACTTCCTGTGTTTCTTTGGAGGAGGCTGAAAACTGTCCGACTTGATCGCAGTTTTCTTCCGCCTGCTCTCGTGTACTTTACAGGCGAGGCGCAGTTCATCTCGAACAAGCCTACTGTCATGTCGTTAAAATGGCGCCTAGCTAGCCCTGACGAGAACACGCAGCCTTGGCTGAAGCTGAATCTATTTCAGGACGCTGATTGGCTAAATTGTATGTCACTCATTTATATTTAATCAGTAATTGGCTAAACTGCTTCTTAGACCCGCCTGCGCATTCTCATCAGCTGAGACATGCAGACAGGCGGAGAGGACGTGCAGGAAAAGCATATATTTTGCGCAGATATCCTATTTTACAAATATTACTGGGTACATTCCATATTTCAAAAACACAAGTATTGACAATTTGTATAATTTTGTATTTTTTTTTGTGGCTCAAGGTGGTGGCCCTCTATTGGCCAGCCGCCACTGCTCAGATGGCTTTACAATCTGTACACATACGACATCCTCTGTACCGGGACCTCACATCGGTTCAGGAAAAATTCCCCCAAAAAAGGAATAACCTTAGGGAGAGCAACAGAGGAGGATCTGGGCCAACCTGAGCCAGCCCTAACTATAAACGCTATCAAAGAGGAAAGTCTTAAGTCTACTCTTAAATGTGGTGACTCGGTCTGACCCCCGGACTGAAAGTGCAACCTGGTTCCATAGAAGAGGAGCTTGATAACTGAAGGCTCTGGCTCCCATCCTACTATTTAAGACTCTAGCAACCACAAAGCAGCCCCGCATTCAGTGAACGCAGCTCTCTAGTGGGGTAATATGGTACTATAAGCTCCTTAAGATATGATGGTGCCTCACCAATTAAGGCTTTGTAGGTGATTTTAAAGGATTATAAATTTGATTCTGGATTTTACAGGGAGCCAGTGCAGAGAAGCTAATACAGGAGTAATATGATCTCTTTTCTTAGTTTTTGTTAGTACAGATAAAGAAAGATTTTTCAAGAGGCCCCTGTATTTAGCCTTCCACACATTTGAGTGTGATGATGCATCCTCATTTGCTGTTTAAAAAAGGATGGGCTAACACAGGAAGGTCCTTCGGCACTGCTTTCACTGTGTTGAAGCTGCCTGTTACCATCTTACAGTGAAAACTGAATTTCAGAATCTGGGTGTTCAGTTCTGTAGTTGTGTCCTTTAACTCTTTGGGTTTTTGGCAGACTTGTGGTACAGTGTATTCAATTTAGAGAGGAAAAATAAGCCTTTTTAGAATACTCCCACCTCTTTCAAAGACTTGTGCACTGCCAACTTCAAACAATGAGCAAGACTGAGGAAACTCCCGTTTAAGTCCATTCTCTCTCCTCGTCAGGACAGCTGCTCCATCTGCAGTGATGAGATTTTTTTTATGCAGAAAATCAGCCTCCTTCTCCCAGTTCCCTGAAGGCTCTCTTTTAAAAAAACTACATATCAACTCAGCATCTGTTCCCCTGCCCAGTTCAACTAGATAATAAAACACATTGAACTAAGCTGTTCTAAATGAGTTGATCGTTTCCTGCATCAGACTAGCGCTTATATCCACAATCTTTTGGGGAGAATTTCACTTTTTATTCTGCTATTTCAGTTTCTCTCTTCTGAGCGATGCTGTCACGGTGCCTGTAAATGGTTTTGCGCCGCTGCTTTTGTACACAGTAACCCGCTGACCCATTCATCCATTCCTTTTCCAAATGCACACCTTTCACCTTGTCATCAAGCAGCAAAGTCTTTGCTTCTTTGCACACAATACATCCATCATTCCCATCACAAAGAAAAATCCACAGGTTATTCTCCCTCAAAACTCTACACTGTGCATGTGTCCAGTAATGGGGAACATCAATGGAAGTTGCAGCGGATGGTAACCGGCTGTGTCACACACACCTGTTCCTCACTCTGTTGTTTTTTCGATGAGGCCTCAATTTCAGCTTTGATAGTGACTCCACCAAAAGTGGGAAATGTGGCTAAACTTGAAGCAGATATACCGATGGTGCTAGTAACAAGACAGCAACTAACGCCAAGGGTACCGTGGATTATCCGGTTCTGCTTTTTACTTGACACGGCAGGTTCCTTGTTTCCCCGTCAGCATTTTTATCTTTGGCCTTCTTTGTAAATCCAAAATTAGTGAGAAGCTTTGCTTGCATTTTCCTCCATTTTGATGTTTTTCCATGCACAAGTGACTGAATCTTTTTGACTTCTCAGAACATGCTTTGTATGACAACCAGTTCACCCACCAGTCTTGAATGCTACTAGGTTTTTTAAGTAAAGGAAATAAAAAATACAGGTCCATTATTTTTTATCCTGTGTCCAGTGTTGGGTTTTTTCAAGTATTAGTTTAACCTATTTGCAGGTAAAAGTTTGATTATTTGGATTATAAAACAGGGGAGCAGTGGAGGAAAAAGAGCCAGGGAATGCCATGCATCATTGGCTGATTTTAGACCACTAACTGATGCACACTCCAGCCTGCTGTGCTCCTATGACGCATCATATTACTACAAGTGATTTCTTCTCCATATACCCTCTTGGTAAGACTATTTTCAAAGGTTTTATTGGCAAGCATTTAGTGAGAAAGCAGTCCATGTTTCGATGGCTCAGAATCATCAGTGACTCACAACCAAAACAAATCAGTCCACAGAGCAGACAAGCTAGTGCTCACATTTCCAATACTTGTCACGCTGCCATTCTGCCTCTTCTGATGTTCCTTTTGGATTTTTCTCCCTCATCTTCTCCGTCTCTCTACCTTTAGGGCACTGCCCCTCTTTTTCTCTCTCTTTTCTTTTCATCAATCAGAGTAGCCCTTTGTATGTGTGGATGTGTATCTGGAATGAGTGTATCTATCAGTTCTTTCTTTCTTTCCCCCTACAAACTGTGGTAATCTCATGGTTGGATTGCTTCCATTCAGACAGAATTATGGATGGATAAAAGAGAGTGTGTGAGAGAGAGAGAGAGAGAGGAAGAGAGAGAGAGAGAGGGAGAGAGAGAGAGAGGGAGAGAGAGAGAGGGAGAGAGAGAGAGAGGGAGAGAGAGAGAGAGAGAGAGAGAGAGAGAGAGAGAGAGAGAGAGAGAGAGAGAGAGAGAGAGAGAGAGAAAGAGAGAGAGAATGTTTGATAGATCGTAGTGGAATATACTGTGGTTGCCGACTTTTATGTACGGGCAAATATGCAAGCTTTAGACTGTTAATCTGAATCAGTTGACCTTTGGTGCAGTGTGAATGTTTCCTCTCACTGACGCCCATTAAGCTGTTTGATTTTATCTCTATTCCAATTTGCCATTTTGTTTTCTTGGCTTGCACTCACCAGTTGCCTGCCTATCTAAAGGTCACAACATCATCAGCAACATTACCACAAATCCCAGCTAAACAAAAAATAAATAATAAATCTGACAACCTGTTACTGTGCCTGCCTGCTTGTCGTCACAACCACCACCAGCCAATCCTTAGCAGGGGAGGTGTGGCTTGCGCTCGTTGCGTGTCTGCTCTGAGCTCCTTGTGTATATTCTGAATGAAACAGCAAGTGAAGCATTTGCCTGTGTGCTGTGCTCTGCTCGCCGTTCTCACTGTGCGAGTGAAGGGAAATCTGACTTGAGGCTCGGCATAGTGGGAGTGACTCTGTGCCACACCGGGAGTGCCTTTGGGAGAAGTGGGGGTTGTTTGCAGAGAGGGGAGGTCAGTCAAGCAGTTCTTGATGGAGGGGAGAGCAAGACAGGAGGAGGCAGAGAGCAGTTTCAGCCCTTCTGAATCTTTCATAAGGGAAATCCTCCAACGTCAAGCTGCCTGGAGGGACTGCGAGCAAGAGTTTGTACTGAGGTGTGCATTCTGAGGGCACCAACAGTGACAGAGGGACACAGAGAAAAGGAAGCAGAGTGATAGAGCACTTTACAGACAGTAAAACCAGGAGGGAGGGAAATGGGAGAGTGTTGAGAAGAGGAATTATTCTGTCCTGGAAGGAGCTGTATGTGACCTTGCTGTGGGTAAAGCTCTGCTAGGAACCTCTGATGAACAGAAGACCAGCAGGAAAACACGGTGCATTAGCCAAAGGAAAGCCGTGAAGAACGAGGAAAAGGATAAACAGCACAGAGCAACGTAAACAACAAAAGGGTATGTGTGAGCTGGCCTTTTCCTGGGTGAATGTTTGTGTGTGAGGTAGCCTCAATCTTTCCGCTTCAGCATTTCACCCCAGCATAAACTTCTGGATAAAGCAAGAGGAGGAGGAAAACTGCTGTACATGACCACCTGATGTGACTCAATTTGGACCAAAAAAGGGGCAGAATTTTGAGGACAGAAAGACTCGACTCAGAGTGCAGGGATGTCTTCCAACGAGCTGAGCGTTGAGATGGACTCATGCATCCGGACATTCAAGGAGCACATGCACCTGGAGCTGGAGCCGCCCAAAATCCCAGGTGTGGTGGGAGGGAAGAGGGGCGCCACTTCCCCTAAACTGTCGCCAAGAAGCTCCCCGCGTCTTTTCCGCAAGCTAATGGTCAACAAGAGCATCCGACAGAGGCGACGCTTCACTGTAGCCCATACCTGGTAAGGCCTGTGATGGGGAGGGGAAGCAGGGGAAAACGGGGTTGAGACATAAAGGAAAGAGAGAGAAATCAGGGGTCGAGGGATGTGACAGAGGATTAGCGTAAGGAGAGAAGAGATGGAGAGGGAAAGGGTATGGATGTGAAGAGACATAATGGGATTTAATCGCTGAGGGATATGGTAAGATTAGGGAAGATGGCAAGTAACATTGGGTGGTTAGGGGGGAAAGAGGACGGAAAAGGGATGTGAGCTGAGAGATGGACATGTAAGATGAGCGGTAGAAGGCTTAACCAGACAGCCAATAAGGGAGAGAAAGAGGAGATATGGAGACAATGGTCACAGAAGGTGAAAAGGTACAGGCACAGAAAATGAGGTAGATGGTTAAAAAAATGAAGATGCTTGATCTCTTCTAAAAAGAAAACTGTTTTCTGACAAGAGTTTGAAACAGGCCAAACATGCTGCCTGGTGATTTGTCACTGGGTTAGATGATTACATAATGGAATGAAATCACATTCAGCAGACTCCCCTGTCCTCCATTTTGATGAAGTATATCCCTGCCCTGTACCTGAGTGAAATTTGTGTGTGTGCGGATCAGTCCTCATTTTGGATGGCTGCATTGATGTGGAGAGAGTATTACTGTAGGTGCATTATGCAACCTGGTGGTCCTTAACCTTTTATGGTTCACACAACCCCAATGAACAAGTCAATGTCTACATAACACAACACAAGCTCAACACAAAATGACAAATGCATTGCAACATCACACAACTTCCTTTCACATTTTGTTGTGTCATTCACATTGATTGCATCTCTCTTGGCACGATTCCTAGAAGAAGCCCAGAAGCTGTAGGTCTGACTTCTTCAATTCAACAGTGTTACAGCATCATGATGATATATTCACGTATTTATTTTATATAAACCTCATATCATTTGCATAATTTTGCTCCCCATCCCCCACCCTCTCCCCAAGTCTACCTCTTCCTTTTGCAGCAGTTAGGCATTATAGTAGATGGAATGGGAGTGCTTGCTAGGTTATGCAATGTATGGATTAGAGGCAAGAAAAAGAGCTGCTGGAATTTGACTACACAGACTCAAGGTGACTTTTGTCCCTCATAAAAACAGCAGTTACAGAGAATTTGTTCAAATTAGGCAGCAGCAGTCAGAGATACTTGTTTTCTCTATTTCATGAGGTCGGTGAAGGTTAAAATCCTCATTTGCAAAAGAATAAATCAGCATCTACCCATAAACACATACTACAAATCTCTTAAAATCTTGACATGTATACAAATGTGTGGTAACATGAAAAAGCTGGCTTGTCACTACTTGCATGGGAATCTGTCTCTGTTGTGGGGAGGGAAAGGATAAAAGTCTAGATATGAATCTACTTTTGTATGTTTTGTTGAAACACGCTGTGTTGTTTCTATGATGGAAAGAAAATAATATTTGTGTTTCCTCTGTGTGTATGAATGCATATTTTGTGATGCTAAATTGGTATGTGTGTTTTTTAGATGCACATATTGCATTTGTAAATGTAATGGATGTTTATATTCTCTTCTTTCTGTCTTCTCCTCCCTCCACAACTGCAGTCAGATCGGGGGCTCGTGTCTGTTTATTGCTTCTCTCTTTCGTTGTATAGCCTATTCCTGAGCAGACGGAGAGATTTGTGGGGGTTGGGTGGAGCAAGGGGGAAAAAGAAGGCAAATGGCTTCATTTAGAAATTATTAAAGATATCAGTAGTATCCTTTGCCTTGTTTGTCCATAGTATATGGGCTCAATCCAGGGTCATGACAACACCCATCATAACCAATAACTGCGAGTCCAACCCATTAAAAGCCAGAATCATGAAAAAGCGTCCTGGAGCGAGATGCTGAGGTCTATCTGCTCACTCACTGTAATGCTTCGAGAGTGACGGGTAAAAAGCTAAAAATGGAAATGCGGGAAGAAAAAGCAGACACAGCAAGAAAGGGACCAAAGGGAAAAATCAATCAGGACAGCGAGGATAGCATTAGGGGGATAACACCACTTGTCAGCTAGTACCTGGTGTTTTAAAGTTATTTTTTTATATTAATATTAGCACTCCACTTTATCCAATGGCATTAAATACACTGTGTACTGCCTCAAAATATAATTATCCCTTTTGCCAAAAAAAAACAAAAAAAACTGTCACCTGTTCTGGGAATCCTTCAGGGTATTACTGGTCACACCAATTGTCTTCCCACCTGTGCCAGACAAGAGGAAAATTATAAAATCAAAACAGGATGATTAAAGACAAATATGTGTTGTCCAGGCTTTTCTACTGTTGAATAAATGACAAAAAAAAGTCAGACAGAGGTTTAAAAGAGCATGTAGCAGAACCGTTATGACCCCCTTAGATTTATCTTGTAAATCCACCCTTTAGGTCCCATTGCCCAGATTGGAAACCACATGATTAGAGGGATTATTTTTTCTTATGACACAAACCTGTGTTTGGCTTGGTCTGGGCTCAAATCAAGAGTTTACAAGCTGCTTTTGAGTTAGGGTTTAATCACAGCTATACAGAGAAATTACACAAATGTATTATCTGATTCATTATCTGCCCTCAAACCTAAAATATTTTCACTTCACAAGTACGACACACGCACGCACACACGCCAGACAGACTTGCGCACCACATTCCACATACATCCTTTATTCTCTTTCTCTCTTCTCTTTCTGTTCAAGGCCAGGACATTGTTTTGATGTAGCACTGCCTGCGGTTTTAAATGAAAATCTGTTGCCAATCTTGAATCAGCAGCACGTTTTCCAAACTCTTGTATAAATTCCATCCATGCCAGTATTATTTGGGTCTGCTGTTGTCTAGTGGCTGATGAACTTCTGACCTACTGGCACCTAGACAATGATTCTTCTGTTTGAGCTGTTCAGCTGTTGACTTATCCCTTTAGTTGTCTCTTTTATGCTCTCTTTGTCTGTCTCTGTGTGTGTCTTTCCTAAGTTTCACTATTTCTGTCTGCTTCTTTCTTTCGTTGACTTCCGTACTGTCAGTCTTCTCCTTTTTTTCTTGTGTTTTTCCCATGTATGTCTTTGTTTCTTTTGTAGGCATCCCTTCTCCCTTTCTTTCTGTGGCTTTCTCCTCTGTCTTTCTTCTCTTTTGCACTCCAAAGCACCACATGATGTTAAATCTTTGATGGCTGGCTAAGGCGTATATGACCGCTTTGTTTTCCACTAGCACAATAAGCACATTAAGGAGAGGGAGAGATTAGAGGGAAGGGAGAAACTGCCATGGGAATAAGAAAATGGGAGAGGCAGGAAAAATGGGGAAGAAAACAGGAAATGTGGATTTTTATAATAATATTAAATACATGTATATTTATTGCATGTAACTGATAAACATTACCTCACACCTAACTAAAGACAATCACACCTACATATCTGTGAAATGTAAAACATTTAAGATAGTTATTTATATCTACAGCTACAATGGAAACGAGTGCTCAATTAGATTATGTCTTCCTGTGTGTTGACGTCCCTCAGATGTGAGAGATACTAGAGAAGGCTAGAGAGACAGATAAGAGGTGGGGGGAAGGAAATGCACATGTTGTATATATAGAAAGACGGAGACGGATAAACAGATCTCATTTACCACAGAGGAGTCAGCCCCGGCAAAAAAAAACAAAAAACAGAGGTCGCTCTACACAGAGGGTTATTTACTTTAGCTTAAATGTCAACCTAAATATCCATCTCACCACACTATTCTGTCCAGCACTCCGGCTGCTATTGATTTGTTTCTTTCTAATTCGCCTCTGTGACACGCCCCCCAAATCGTCCTTATATGGACGACAGGGAAGGCGTGACGTGATTATTGTTTTTGCTGCAGCCAGTGTCTTTTTGCCAACTGCTCACTTGAGGAAGAGATAGATGGGACACAAGAGAGATCATTTTATTACAGTGGCAATGGCTAAAACAAATACAAAAGAGTACCCTCATCTCTTTCTACTCTACTATTTTGTGTTTTTTGCAATTTAAGTGTAAGGTTCTTCAAGTTCTGGGAATGGTGACCACTGTGTCTCGCATTGATTCAGAATTTCTTTAATTTTAGTTCAAACACCTAAGGGCATGGTGTTATAACAGAAACAAAGGAACGGTTGTGTGTAATTAACAAATACTGAGCCTGTTTGATGTATATTGATGTGTTGATTTTGGCTGCCCCTGTGGTCGTAAGCGGTAGTATTTGTGAGCACCAGAGTCCCGTTAGAGTCTCTGCAGGGGCCGACGGAGTAGTGAGGCTGGTCTCTGCGTGGAATCCGACCTGGTGGTACCGATGGTAAGAATTGAGAATAACTACATGGAAAAAGCCAATCTACTTGCTGATGGTCTCGTTTACTTATTTAGGTCGTATAGAGGCATCAGTATTAAATTGAGACTGTTTCATAACCAGTTCAAAGTCCCTCGCAGTAACTTTAACTAAAGTCAGTAGAAAATAGGTGGGTTGTGACAGGAACAGACTTTTGCCATTGTCACTGAGCTGTGTGCAGCAACATGACAAAAAAGCAGAACCTGATTGGTTACTCTTGGGTGCATTCAAAGTGCTAATTGTCTCACAAGTAGAACCTTATAGAACCAAGTTACAGTTTGACTTTGGATATATTTCTTTTTTTGTTTTATAGTTATAGTTTTTTTGTTTTATAGTTATAGTTGACAAAAAATAACCTTAACATGTTAGATAATCTCAAATGGTAGAAGCCAGCGTAGCCAGTATATTCTTACATTCAATCTAACACAGTACAGTGACCCAGAGGTCCTCAGAATTTAGTGATTTTCTTGGTCAATGGCCATTTTGAAGACAACATAAGTCTTTGTCTGTCTGGATCTGGCACTGCCTTGTAACGTCACTTGCATTTGTCCCGCCCTCAAAGGTTAAAATTGGCTTGGTTGTTTCTCCAAACACAAAACAGCCATTCACAAGAGCAACATCATTCCGTTTTGAGTCACTGATTTGGTGATGTGGGCAGTGATTCAGAGATCTGAAACCAGGTTTCCTCCTCCTCCTCCTCCTCCTCCTCCTCCTCCTCCTCCTCCTCCTCCTCCTCTTCCTCCACCTCCTCCTCCTCCTCCTCCTCCTCCTCCTCCTCCTCTTCCTCCTCATTCTCTCACACTGCATGACTCGCTTCAGCACCCTCCATCTCGCTCACCAATCTCCCTGTACCGAACCAGTCGAGCAGAAAGTTAACTATTACTGATGGGTGGAGGAGTAGGATGACTGATGGTTGTGTGTGTGTACGCTTTCCTCTGTGCTTGTTAACATGTCTGTATGTAGTTATCTTGGCCAGGATTAGGATTCAAGGGATGGAAACTTGTGGCTACTCATGGGTAACAAGTGACATGTTTCATGCCTTTTCATATTTTCATCATGCATAACAGACATCGCTTCAATTCTCAGATTTCTCATGTTGATTTCATAACCACCTTAGGAAATTGTTTTTTTCAGAGTGGCTGTAGGATTACATCTACATCCACTCCTAATAATGCAACATAAGGGATTCATGAATTTGACATTAAGCAACTTGAATGCTTGATTAGCACAAGCAGTCTTTGAGTTAGCATACATGCAGTTGTAAAGGGCGGATGGGAAGGTAAGCACTTATTCCCCTGGGATGTCTTGGTGGTTGCTTTAAGCTACTGTAAAGAACATACTGTACCATACTCACACTGCTGTCAGTTTGAATTTAACTGAGGAGGTGCATTGCTTCCCACTTGCCCCTACTTCACTTTGCTCTATATGGTCTACCAACGCAGCAATGCAATCCTTTTTACATTACTGTGATCAGTACAAGTCATGATGGAAAAAATAAAATTCTGTATTTGTCTGTCATTAAGGCTTATTTCAGTTTTTACACATTGTCAAATCATAGACATAAATAAAACAGTTATTAGGGTAAACAGTTTGTATTGGAGTTACTTGGATCTCTGAATCAGCATTTGCGTTGCCATTGTAGTGCTGCAGGTACTTGTTCCAACATTCAATTCAATTCAATTTATTTTGTATATTGTATAGCCCAAAATCACAAATTTGTCTCAGAGGGCTTCACCATCTGTACACATACAACATCCTCTGTCCCAGGACCCTCGCATCGGCACAGGAGAAACTCCCCCAAAAAAACTTAACGGGGAGAAAAAAAAGGAATAAACCTTCGGGAGAGCAACAAAGGAGGACCCAGCTCCCCGGATGGACAGAAGTACAATAGATGTCATGTGTACAGAATGAACAACATAACAGAGTTATAACACATTCAATGCACATGACAGAAATTATGAGAGTAGTAAGAGAAATAATGATGGAAGAATTACGACTACTAATAATATCAGCAGCAGTGGATATAATAGATCAATAATGATAATAAAATCATTAATGATATCAGTAATATTAATAGTAATGTTACTAATATTATTATTAATAATAATGATAATAATAATAGTAATAAGAAAAGTAATAATAGCAGTGGGTCTCAGCAGGGCCACTTCAGGAGGCACGACCACGGCCCAGATATAAACACGATCCACGGAAACCAGCCAGGCAAGAAAGCACAAAGACTCCGGGGAAGAAGCAAAGTTAGTAATGTGCATTGATGTATTCATACAGAAGGAGAAAGAGAGGAGGAGAGAGGAGCTCAGTGTATCCTAGGATGTCCCCCGGCAATCTAGGCCTATAGCAGCATATCGAGGGGCTGGACCAGGGCAAACCTGAGCCAGCCCTAACTATAAGTTTTATCAAATAATAGGATGTGATGGTCAATGGTGTCGAATGCAGCACTAAGGTTTAACAAGACAAGTAAAGAGACAAGTCCTTTCTCTGATGCAATTAGAAGGTAATTCGTAATTTTCAGCAGTGCTGTTTCTGTGCTATGATGCACTCTAAATCCTCACTAAAAATCCTCAAATAAACTATTGTTACGTAGAAAGTCACACAACTGATTTGCGACTGCTTTCTCAAGGATCTTAGAGTGGAAGGGAAGGTTAGAGATAGGTTTGTAGTTAGCTAATAACATGTAGCTTTTAGCACCAAGTTTTCAGGAAACATGGGAAAACCGATTTGTCTTCATTATATGTTATGCTCATCCCCTTTCCTCCTCCTCTTTCTACCACCCCACCCCCATCTCTTTTGCCATCCAGCCTCGATAATATTGTGACATTTGTAATGACATTTTCGATGCTGCAGAAGCCATGTCTTTCCTATTACTAGCCGCGACAGCAACGCTGGCATTGTTTTTACCTTGTGAGTCTGTGTGTGTGTGTATCATGGCAAAATGTGGTCCGGGAAACACCTAGTGTAGAAACTTGAGAAGCGGTTTTGAGAACTTTGTCAGGTGTTTATTTCTGTCTGTCTGTGCAGAGATTTTGTCACAGCGATTTTGACACTAGATGCAGTCACAAAACGTTACAGGTGTGTAGTTTAGATACAAATGAAGGCTGTGTTCGAAAATGTGTGTGGTATGAGCAAAGGTGCTGAAAGTAGGGTGGTTGGAAGTGGGGAAGGGAGCCCACTTTACTTCTCTGTCTCGATGTGACGTTACGACTAGTGTGATCCCATTACAAGATGGTCTCTAGTTCAAACAAATAAGTTAGAACAGCATTTGTATGTTTTATAATAAAACTCAAACCAATGCTGCTGCATTCAAAAACGTTTGGTGGTGCTGGGAATTCAACCTTTTACTTGTGCAGGTTACATTTTTTTTCTCCCTTTGGTGGCACTTTTAATTTAAGCTATAATTGAGAAACATTAGTTTCCGTTTCAGATCGGAGGTAGTTGATGGGGTTATGTTGGACCATGCATCTAATCATCCTATGCATTTTTTGGACAGCTACAACTGTACATTTTGTCATTAACATATTACTGTGAGTGAGTCTTGTCTTAATGACTACAGCTGTGTCAATAACCTATTACTTTTGACTATGTGTTTTTGCCTTGTGTGTTTGTGTGAGGTAGCAGCTGTATATTCTTTTCAACCCATTCGAAATAGCACAAGCATTCATTAAAAAGAGCTCTAAAGCATCAGTTGTATGAGCTGCAATAAGCAGAAAGCAACAATACATTTCCTCTCTGCCTTTTCCCCTTTGGTCTGCTCTAAGAAAAAAGTAGCAATTATTCTCCACCTGATTGCTGTCTGTCACACTGACTGAAAGGAACTGTGGCAGCATCCTTTTTATTCTGCTGGCAACAATGTGCAGCGATGCAGAAGTGGGCTAGAGCTGCATTGTGCTTTATCTTATCAAATGAGCACAGGCTAGCTGCATCAGAAAACTGAAGTTATTGTAGCTGAAGTTATTCAGAAGTTGTTTTGGCTGTGCATGAATTGACAAAGAAAGAACATTAAATGCTTTTTCATCAGCACACAACTTAACACCAACTACATTTAGCTAGTACAGCAATTTTCTATTTTTATATATTTTGTGATCTTTGACTGGCACTGGTCATCCTGGCACACACAGTACATCTGTTTTTAAGCTCTGAGAAGGAAATATTTCCAATTTAAATGAATAATGCCAAAAAATCTACAAATAAAGGACAGAGAAATTCACTCAAGGTAAGGCAATGTTAGTTTTATAGCACCTTTCAAACACAGAGACAATTGATATGGATTAGAACAAATAAATAAAAGATGAATTGGGATAAACTAAAATTAGACTTACTTTACAGTTTATCAAGTCACCAGTATGCTTATTCAGAACTGCTTTTTGGACTATCTCTGTCACTTTTGATGTGAACAACCGAGTGGAACGTCATTCGGTTGAAGTATAAAGACTTCTGACGTGGTCAGAAAACATAGTAATAATGATAATAATACATTTTATTTGTATATCGCTCTAAAAAGTACTCAAAGGCCCTTTACATGGTAAAAACAGAAACAATAAAATCACTAACAATATAAACAAGGCTGATAGATGACATTATAACAGTAAGAAACAAAACAAAACATACATAACTAACATCATAGGTGCAGGGGGAGAGAGTTCTAGAGGGAGGGGGCAGCAATGGAGAAGGCCCTGTCCCACCAGGTCCAATGCTTGGACAGAGTAGAGCGGGTAAGGAGGTTGCGGGTGGGAGCGTGTCAGTGCAGGAGGTCCGAAAGGTATGAAGGGGCTAGGTTGCGAAGGGCTTTTATATGCAATGAGGAGCCTTTTTAACTGTATTATTTGCTGTATGGGAAGCCAGTGGAGGTTTTGAAGGACTGGGGTGATGTGATCTCTGGTGCGGGAGTGGGAGAGCAGACAGGCAGCTGAGTTTTGGATGTATTGTAGTTTGATGACTTTGGTGGATGTGCTGTACATGATGCTGTTGCAGTAATCCAGTCGAAAGGTGATGAAGCCGTGGATGAGAGGGTGGGGCGTAGACAGGCAATATTTTTTTAGATTAAAGAATTTTTTTGTGACGTGATTGACGTGGCGTTCGAAGGTGAGGGTTTGATCGAAATTTATACCAAGGTTATGGATATGTGTGGAAGCAGGAACAGTGGTGCCATCGATGTAGAGGGAGAAGTTGTGGTTGGATTTGTTTAGTGATTTGGGGCCGATGATAAGGATTTCAGATTTGTCGTTGTTGAGTTTGAGAAAGTTGGCTTACATCCAGGTCTTTATATAAGTGAGGCAGTTGGTGATGGTGGAGTGGGTGGTGGTGGTGATGGATTTTGTGGAGATGTAGAGCTGGGTGTTGTCAGCATAGCAGTGTAAATGGAGACCATTGTGGCGTATGATGTTGCCAAGAGTGCCCCCCCCCCACCCTCAGCAACATCAAGTAGAGGATGAAGAGGAGGGGACCGAGTACCGAACCTTGGGGCACACCTTGAGAGACTGGTTTCTGTTCTATGATGAGATCTGAATCCGGATTGAAATGGTTCATACAGTTGGTTGAAGTCCAGGTGGGTTTTGAGTTGGTGGGCAACAGTGCGTTGCAGTATTTTAACAGAAAGGGAGATTGGAAATGGGTCTGTAGTTGTTAGGGATGTGAGGGTCAAAGCCAGACGTTTTGAGGATGGGTGTGACTGAGGCGAGTTTGAGGGCGGGAGGGACAGAGCCAGTAGACAGGGAGGAGTTGATGACAGAGAGGAGGAGCGGGCTGAGGGCCGGGAGACAAGCCATGACTAAAGTGGAAGGGATGGGCTCCACGTCCCAAGTCGGGGTCTTCATGCTGGAAGTGGCCAGTTACTTTTCTAATGACGACACTTAGTTTTAATACTTTAAAATCTGAAGCATACCGAAATGATGAGTACAATCTTCTGATTTGATTTATTGTAAAATGAACCATAACACTGTTAACAATGGCACCTGAAGTTCACCAAACCAACAGGGAATCACTGTCTGTTGACTGTCTGGCTGCAAGATGCCCAGTCTGAATAACAATCTTCTGGTACAATAAGATTTGCTGTGCTGCTATCTGATAAACAAGATTTTGGCAACACATTTACACATTGTCACATTTTAATAGTCATCGTTGTTTTCTACCTTTTTTTAATCCTTGTTGTGAAGGTTATTGTCATCACTGCTTGTTCCATCAGTGTTCTGTGCGTACACCAGTACAGAGGGAGTGTAGGAATGTGTGTATACCATTTAGCAGCAGAGTCTGTGACTTGATGCATGTACAGTATGTCCATCTGTGCCTGTGCCTGTGTGTGTGTGTGTGTGTGTGTGTGTGTGTGTGTGTGTGTGTGTGTGCACGCACGTCCCTGTCTTCTTGAGTCATTGTCACCACAGGCCTATGGGGAAACCACCACCCACACACTTTCAGAGATGCAGTGTGAGATGCGGATGTGTGCGTGTGTTTACACGTGCACTGATGTGAATAAAATTGGACTTGTCGAAAGGCTGAATGGTTTAGTGTTAGTTTGTGCTCAGGGATAAAAGGATTTTTGGGCACTGTTTGTGTGTGAGAGAGAGACACGGTAAACCAGGGAGATTATATGGGGGAGAAAGAGGAAATGGAGAGATTGTTTTTTACCAAATACTTACTCATTTTATGAAATCCACCTTTAGGTCAAGCGCTAAAATGTGGTAAACAAAGTGAGATATTTGGGTCACATCAATAGGAATGACCTAAGTGATGATGACAATGTGCATGTTTGTGACTAGTAATGTTCCCACTGTTCATGCTGTGTTGAGGAATTTTATGTAGAAATTTAAATGTCGATTGACTGCATAAAAATATTTAATCATAAAGGCCTTAACTGAGCAAACACAAAGTGATGCAAGGTATTCTTTTTGTTTTTGGAAACACTGGAACAAATATCTCTGCTTTTTAAACACTAGTGACTTTTGAACTGCAATGATTATACCTGTGTCTTGGTGTCCTTGTATTGTATTATTTTTTGTTGTATTTGTTTTTGTTGTTTAATGGACTTAAAGTTGAATATAAGTTTATATAATATTTTTGTGAAACCTTTTGTTGATGCTGTGTGGTCTGGCGTCTGGTTTTTATTCACATCTATGGACACTTTTGACACCAAAGTATATTGTGGTTTTATGCTGAAAGGTGTTTTATATGTTTACATACATTAGGGCAACAATTATTCTACCAACAGCAGTTAGTTAAAGTTGAACATTCTGTTGCTAGTAGCAACCCCACTGACACAGTTTCATAGAAGTTTAACTGACAGTGTTGCATCCAGTGTTGTCAAATCTGTTCCCAAGCAAATATTGAACGATATCTTTTATCTACTCCCCAAATGCCCTATTCTACTATTTTGTTTTAGCTGTTTAGTGATTTAGTTTTTTCTGCGATCAGTTCACTACATATCAAACTAACAATTGTTCTAATTGTTTGAGGCTGGTGTGTTGCTAATACAGTTAGTTTACTGTTGGGCAAACTGATTTGTATTATACTTTTACTTGTTTGGACTGTTTACTAGAATATTTTCAGTTTACTACCTAAAGAAAGTTATTGTTATTCTTTCACTGGCAATACTTTCTTTTTCAACTGTAACTAATTTGTAATCCTTGTTACTGTACTAATTAATTGTCTCCGCCAGTATGTCCATGCAATCTGTCCAGTGTCTCGCATTTCGCAAAACACCTTTTATTGACTGCCTGCTGACTCCTCACGGACCACTCGTAACTGGCCACTGGCCAGTAGAGGCCACTCATGACAACACAGCTTTTAGCGTTTTGGAAGGTTTGTTTGGCTAACAGCTAACAGCTAATAGAGCTACCAGTGCACACACTGCTGAGTACCTGTCGGACGCTGGCCTGCGGCCAAACACACAGTGAGGGAAAACAGTTTGCACACTTTTATTATTTTGGACAATGTGTTTGGCTAACAGCTAACTAGCGGAACTACCAGTGCACACACTGCTGAGTTCATAGCACACTTCCTAACTGCTCCTTTTTCCATATTTGTGTATTAAATAATGGAAATATGAGGGTCACAGAGTGCCATGTGTCCATTGTTTATCCATGCTGGTATGTTGGCAGTGCAATATTGGTACTATATTCACATCCAAAATTCTCTCCCTCTATCTCCTGTCCTCATGTGCAGACAGTTGCTCTAAGTGACTAAATGGGTACCCATGGGTGTGTTAATTTTGTCAGATCACCCATGGCTACTCTCAAATTTGCAAGTGTCCCAGTTCACATTGAAAAATGTCCTAGGGCAAGACGATATGGCTTATAAATAATATCTGGATATTTTTATATTTTCTCTAAAATGACAAAAGTGTTTAAATGTAACCCTTTGATGCATGGTCATACCAGTGTGATCAAATAAGTAGACTAAGTAACAATGTATATGACATTTTATAGTTCTTTCATTTTTGGGGAGTGGCTTTGGAAGGAGGCCTGAAGGAATGGGCTGTCAGTATTGCTGACTTAGCGACTGCGCCAGAGAAAGCCACCACTATTAGCCACTAATAGCAGCTTAAATCTATGGCATTTTACACTGCATAAACTAGCCAGGCAGCTAGCAGACTTTCCCTTACACATAGCTCTTTTACTCTTACTTAGTTTAAGTCACCACATCCCCCGACAGAACGGCACGATTAAATTTGAAACAAAAAAGCCAATATTGATAGCGAGAGCAACATTATAGCGGACTGTGGGGGAAACACTGCTGTTACTGAGAACAAGTATACCGGTTTTACATAATTTTAGTCAAGTTTTTGTTCACACAATAGAGTTTTAAACTATTGAAGGCTAAAAAGGTTGAGATTAACATGAAGAAACACCATTTAACTCAGGTGTGCTCTTTTTATGCTTTGTAACATTTAGCATTTCTTTCATGCTGTTTTTCACCTGCTTTCTCTCTCCTCTCTCTCTCTCTCCCCTCATCGTGTCTGTCCCATGATTTAGAATCAGTTTGCCTTCAGTCCATTTCTGTTCATTATCCCTGCTCTCCAGCAGCGTTTGTTTAGTTAGTGTCACATTGATTTATACACACACAAACTGTGAGAGGCCTTTCCATAAACTGGTCTGACTTCCTTAATGATTCTGGTTCCCTACACCCAGAATGTGAGTAGAGTGAATATGTATTCATATCCACTATGGATCCTTACATATTTCTCAGCTGCATAGTAAAAGAATAGAGCAAAGTGAGCAGCCATTTATTTGTGTGCTGTGCTATCCATACTCTCGCTGGAAAAAAGGGAACATAACTTATTTTTTTGTATCAATTTGTTTACAATTATTTTGTTTTCATCACCATCCTTACCTTATGCCTACTAATTCCCTACTGTCACTTAAGGTATAGTGTATTTTCTATTTTTATTGAGCTCTGACAGAAATAACCTTGTGTTTGTAGGAACACTGTTATTTGATGTTTAGTAGTGACAAATGCAGCATTGCTCATAGCATCCTTTCTAATCACAATAATAGCCACAATGCGCTGCAGGATTTCCAGTTAACAATTTGGCTATATAATATACTTCCATGACATTTAAAGTGTATATGTCAAGGCTCTGCGTCTGTAGTTTTGGAGTTTCCCTGCCCCCTTGAGACCAGAAGTAGAATACAGCTTAACAGTTTATTAAAATTTCAGATGGTTTAATTCACACAGCCAATGCTGCTACCACGACTATTATTTCTGAACACACAACTGGACCATTGACCAGCCTTAATCCCAGCCACCTATTATGCAGTCTGTGAACTAAGTGTACTTACTGAGGCCAGCTCAAAACAGCCTGGAAGGGGCCTTTCTGTTTACTATAGTTCTCTACTTGATGGAAACATCATAACTCAGTGGCATGTTGGTGAGACTTCATACAGGAAAATATTCCAGGTGGCGATGGAAACACAAACAGAGTTACGTAGACATACATGCAGATAAACACACTCATAGGGAGGTAAAGTAGACTGTACACAGAGCCTATAGGTTGATGTTAGGGTGGAAAATATATAGATTTGTAAAATATATTTTGAACTTCATGGAGAAGTTAACGAGAAACAAACACTCTTTAGTTTTTCCTTTTTTCAAACAATGTGCTCAGTGTTATTCTGTGCTGCTAGTACTTTGTACTGTCCAAGTGGGTACCTTTTCTATGTGCATCAATCTTAAAACAAATCCTTGCACTTTTACTTAAACCTAATTGAGTGAGGCTCCCCTCACAGAGAGTCTGAGAAATGTGATACGTGAGTTGTCAAATGGTGGCATGAATGTATTTTTCAACTTTTTGTGTGCAGAGTAAATACACTAGAAAACAGTGAAAGTAAAAAAGTAACAAAGAGGTCCAGTTGTCTCCCTGTGTATTTTCTGGTTCACTGGAGTTTGATCATACTTTATTTAAATATTCCCTTTCAAGACTCTCTGCACTAGTCTCTTGTCTGCAACTTTATATGTTTTTCTTTATCTCTGTCTTCTTGCTTTGTTTGGGTACCCATTAGCTCATCGACTGCAAATAGTTCAGGAGCCCTCCTACTTTTTTTTTTTCCACTCTCATATGTAACCTTCCAGATTATTCCAAGGGGGGACCGAGCTCTGAGCCAACGAGTCTGGCATTTGAAGGTCAGTTGTACAGAACCACAGCAGAGCCATGAACTGCTGTTCAGACTACAGGGCAGATGATGATAGAAATTAACGTAAACACTCTTACATCCACACACATGAAACACATTGTCTCAGTAATGCATGGAATCAAACACCAATGTGAAAAAAGAAAGCTGTACTGTTTAGTTTTCAACTCATCTCTGAAGATCTTTTTTTTTCATTATGGGTGGCCTAATGTTCCTCAGCCTCAGACAGATATTATAAGACACAATTTAATTCAGTTCCTCGTGGCCAGCAAGTTAATGAAAAGACTGAAGAATACTCTCATCAGTTGCAGCTCTACTGTGACCAGCAATAAGCTGTATAGCCTCGCAAAAGGTCTAAGTGAACACTATGAAGAAGAACATTTTTTATCCTTTTCAAATGAAGCATAAAGCCGCCTTAGCGTTAGAAAAATTCAGCTCTAAAGGCAAAAATACAACGGTACAAACAAAATGTTGACAGAATAACACCAGTCCTCTACTTTTATCCCTGTGTGTGTGTAATCCTAGTTTGTTACAATAGCAAAACAAAATACACAAGCTTTGTGTTGTGTAAATTGTGTATTCTGCTATCAGACACCGTAACGCCCTCAAAATCCCCAAATCGTGTGTTGTCTCAAGGTTGGCAACGAAATGGCAAAATAACACTTCAATACGTTTGGGAGAGAAGGGACGTTGAAGGTGCCATACAATGTTTTTCTGTCGAGAAGTTCTTGCAATCTAACATTGCTTCTTTTTTCATCAGCACCTCAGACTCTTAAAGTTTCTCGACTGATTGGCAGTAAAAGAATGACATAGGTCATATGTTTTGGCATGTCCTGCCTGATGCGTGGGTCTGTGTACACCTGTAAATTAATGATAACAATAATAATCATGTTTATTAATATTCTGCTTATAGTTCCGTAGTGTCCTCCTCTTATAGCCGAGTCACCACTTTGACTTTAGATTGCATTACGTGTAGAAGAGTCTGATGGTGTGGAGGTTTCAGGACTGATCAATGTGTCCTGGGTTGATTGTGACTGAGTAGAAGAAATGGACTCCAACTGTTGCATTGCGTTATACAACCCTGTTTGTAGATTGATAAATAAATGAACTTTGTACCTTGAGAATTAATGCATTCTAATAGCGTGTTTCACCTGTTGGTGGTTTAAGCTATGCAGAGACCCCTGGTGGTTTTAGTGTTAATCTGAACAAAAAGTAAAGTGTAAAAACAATTTGTGGCAACCTCTCACTGACAACTTTGAGTTATGGCGCTGACTGTGAATCGCAGCGTCCCCGGTTCACATCCGGCCAGGGATCTTTGTTGCATGTCAATTCATATTCTCTCTCTCTCTCTGTCTCTCTCCTCGTTTCTTGTCATGTCTCCGTCACTATCTATCAATGCATTAAGGAAACCCCCTAACCCTCCAAAAAACAAACAAAAACAAAACAAGATAAGCAAGGCAAACAAGCAAAAAGCATATTTCCCAAAATGTCAAGCTATGCCTTTGAAACAGCTTTCCCTCCCAGTTTTTAATTTCCTTGTTTGTTATTCTTTTCTTTTCTTATATTGACACTGATAGTGAGGTTTAATTGTTTGTTAAACACTTTTCAACAAGTCTGAAATTTGTTTTTCTCAAGCTATGAGTGTCTTGCTTTTTACGTGTGTGTATCCTTATGTGATAATGCATATGTTTATTTGTCATTCGTTATTAAGCGTGTGTCCATGTATTTAACTGCCACATTGAATAATTAAATACTTTCATTCTTCTTTGGCTCTCCTTTCTGCACTAAAACTCTGCTCCTGCCTGTTATGAACAAAGCTCCCTTTTCTTCTCTCACTGATATTTTATTGCAGTCGACTACCTCCTACTATTCCTCTGCTGTTAATGTGTCACACGCAGCAGAGTTGAGTCTGCATTGTAGTCATTACTAATTCAAAGAAAACATGGGCTTTTATTTTCCTCTCTGAGGCATGATGTCTTCACAAAAATATTTCTAAACGCTGGCACAAACACACATCATGGGCACAAGGAAGAATCCATACTGTGCATATTGCTGTTATAAGGTGAAAACTTTATTTGTTGTTAAGAAGATCAGATTTGCTTTTAGCTCGACCGTTATGCATTTTCAGCAGACAAAAATAAACTTTCTGGGACTTAAAAGGTGCCTCGATTCCTTTATTTTATATAAAACCACAAAGATAGATATTATTAGACTTCACTCAGACTACTAGCAAGTTTATGAAACGGATTGTCAATCTCAACACAAATTACCAGCTTCTACTTTGCGGTTGAGCTAAGAGGATATTCCATCCAATCTCCCTCTTTCTCACTCTATTTCTTCCCATTTCCACCTCCGGCCCTCTCAGCAACAATGGGCTCCCTTCAGTATAACGCTTTCCACTCTAATCCATCAGTGCACTACATTTGCTCGACTGGTTCATCGACTTCATGTCGTGCATGCTGCTTAATAACAGTTATCTTAATTGAAATCAATAGAGGGATATATAATTGACAGTGGCCAGGAGGGACTGGGTGGTGGCAGCTCATGTATTTCCTGCTCCTCCAATCTTCTGTTTGTGCTTGTCTGTCTCACAGTAAGTGTTAGGCCCCAAGAATGAAAAAGCCTGGTGTCCTGCCTACCTTACAGTCACATTGTGCTTGTTTTTCTCTCTGTGTCTCTGCTGTCTTTGGTAGTTGTTAGCAGAGACAGACAGGAAAGATGGGAGGGAGGCGTAATGACATGTGACAAAGGTCGCATGCCAGATTGGCGGGTACACAGTATGTGCCTGAGTCATACGAGCTGCCACGACACCATCAAACCCCACAGTTTATAGCACTTGCTCTAGCTGCAAGAGGAATTATTCAGACAAGTCTGCAGATAAGATGAAGAATTGTGGCGTCTCTTTTATGACAGCCAATGTGACGGAAATTCCATCAGTAGCCCATCTAACTGTTTTCACTTCAAATGTTTGGCTAACCTCTTTACATGAAGGGTGGACTGATTACTGGTTGATATTAAATGACAGGCTGCTTCTTAATATTTTCCTCAAGTCTCTCAATGTCTGGATTTGTTGGCAATATGACAAGACATAAACAGTCCAAAACAAGTAACCCAAAACCATTAGACACAAAGCTGAATTACATTTTCAGTCAGTATATACTTAGTTTAGACAGTAAGTTAATACAGCAAAGGTAAACATGTATTGTTTCACAGTAACACATTTGAACCAGCAAACAATGTATGTTTTTGCTTTATTAAGGAAAAAAACAAGATAACACTCTATGTGCTATTGGATATTTAATTGCTTAGTTAATTAATTTATGATGGTACCAGAAGATTATGTGGTCAGTCCCTAGTTTATAGGTGTTTAAAGGTTCTCTATACAACGTTCAGAGCATTAATATAGCAGCAAACAACTATTTGCTATGTAAAGATATAATAGAGCAATGTTGTCCTGAGCAGAGAATGAAGTCGCTCTCCCTCTCTTTGTGTGTTGTGTGTTTACGTTGCTGGTCCCAGTGTGGGTGCACCATGGCTAACTAATGGCTGCAGCTCTGCATTGTTCCCATGCGGATATACCGCTGACAACGCCGCCCCACTGTTGCCATTGTTTGCACTGTTAGCCTGTTAGCACCGCTAACACCGCTGCTACTGCTGGCTCAGCCATCACCATGTTGAGAGCTGTGTGGAGGCAATCCTTTAGTAATAGATTCGCTAAGATCTGCATTGAGCTCTTATAAATGTTTTGTGTCTTTAGTGTGTTGCCCTCGTCCTGAATCTGAACCCTTGCACCACTTAAAGACCTTCTCCAGTACTTACATTTTAAAAATCTAAAATGTTCCTAAATTTTGCTCATTGCCAAAATTAGTACTCTCACCGAAGAACTGGAGCGTGCAATCATACTATATAAATCAGATATCAGCTTGCTTTCCTTTAATTTGCCTTGCAAATGACTAATTGTGTTTGAGGTCACCAGTGAGGTGTGTGTACTTATCATATTCACCATCTCTTTACGTCTACAATCTTTTCTCTTTTAGCCCAGTAGTTGTTTTCTCCTTGACTCTTTTTTCCATTTTAGCAATTATTTTTTGGGGCTCCTTGAACCACTAAATAAACCTCCTCTTGTCTCTTTACAGTCAACTCTCCCTAAACTGAAATGTGACATTTTGAGGCACTGTAATGCTGCTTGTCTACAGTCCAGTTTATTACCCATAGACAGTACATCTTTTTACTCATGAACAGTGTGATACAATGTCATCTTGTGGGAAATTTAGTTGAGTAAATACATGAATAAATAGACTAGACCGATATCAGGTCAAACAAATTAAACCTGTTTGTAGAAGCTTACCTGTAAGATAAACAGAAAGGACAAGGACAAGGTTGTGTGTATGACATTGCAGAGTCATTTAGAGTCGGCTGCATTAGAGAAGGTGTTAATGACTGTGCAGGGTGGCAGTGCCCTGGCAGCAAGCTGGAAGCAAGGCAAGCAGAGTGGTGATAACGGGCTGGAAAGGGTAACTAAGCAAGCACAGAATGAAAACACTGTTTTTCTCCTCTCAGACCTGCTTGAGGGGACCCAGTGCTCGCCTTCACATTCAGCTAGTCCTGTGTATGTGTGTGTGTGTGTGTGTGTGTAGTAGTAGAGCAAAAGAGCCCAATTAACATGTGTGAATGAAGTATATGATCCCTCCCTGGTCGGTTTTTATTTGACTGGTTACCAGTTATTTTTGGGTTGTTTGGGCTCCCTGTCTCTTTCTCTCTCCCTGTATCTCTCTTTGCATGTGTTTTTGTGTAATGTTAAGATAATTTGCATCCTCTGTCAGCAGTGACGCAGGATGTTGCTGGAAATTGGTTGATGTAAAGTCGTGGGGGTGCAGCATTGCCAGCCGGAGTGGTGTGCATGCTGCTACATTATATAAACACAAGCATGTGCGCACACCTTCTTTAGGCTTTGGTACTATTTAATAGGATAAATGGTTTGTGTGTGTTTAGCATGTGACAATGGATTTCCGAGATATGCAAATATACTTTGTCCATAATGTTCCCTAATTACTTGTGTCAGTGGGTATGGTGTGTGTGTTTGACAAAGCAGCCTCCCGATGGTTCATTCTGCTCAAATTATAAGGTGAGATGTTCCAGAGTGTTTACTGGTTTGCCAGATTTTATTCTGCATAACAGGACACATGTCTGCATGCTTACTATTACATATCCCTTTGCTTCTGATGCAGCGGTCTGATTCTCTGAATTGGTAATTGCTCCTCTACTGGAAAAAACAAATATATATAATGTTAAACAAATAAGGTGTTTGCCAGATGGGACTCATCCACCAGAAACATCATCAACATCATCAATATGAAATAATGAGGTAGGGTGGGCTGATTCACACAAAGTATCCTATAATGCGTAATAGTGGAACAGAGTTTATTGCTTTGAACAACATTTAGATATGTGATTTTGCATTGATTTACTGTATTGTGATTTCTATCCATATCAGAAAATATCCTTAATAATATTGCAATAATTACTTTGCTGAGTCCTTTCATATACTAATAACATTCATGTAATGTTATAGAACAAAGATCCAAGTAAGTTCAGGAGATTTAAATCTTAAAGAAAGTAATCAACACAGTCTCCCGGCAGTTTGTGAAATAGTCCTGAAAATTTAATCTATTGATTCGTGTAAATGGACACAATTTTTTTTGTGACGCTCAGCACGACTACTGTTTTAGGCAACAAAACCACTTAGTTTGAAGAAAACCGACACTTAACAACAGCACTATGGGACACTTGGTCTTGAACACCAGTCTCGTGGTTGAAAGTCTTGTGATTCCATGTACACATATCACTAGATCTTAATTCTGTGACTATTTCACAAACTGCTGTGAGACTGGGTTGAAATAAAGTACTGGTATCAGAATGCTACTTTGTTAGCTATGCTATTTAGGTATCATAATTTGTATTAGGAGATCTGTGTGTCCTGAACAGGCTTTCCTCCTCATCTGTATGTATCTGCCAGCATATTTGAACACATCAAGGTGTGTGTGTGTGTGTGTGTGTGTGTGTGTGTGTGTGTGTGTGTGTGTGTGTGTGCGTGTGTGCGTGTGTGTGTGCGTGCGTGCGCGCGCGCACAGGGGTAATGAAAATCAGACATGGTTGGTCGTCAATGGTCTTGTATGGAGACTTGGTTGTGACACACAGGGCCTACACTGTTCAAACACTAGCCACCTTGTCACTGTGTGTTTGTCCTCCGGGATTTGGGGTGGAGCATAATGCCATAAAATGGAGAAAATTTTCCAAAACAGAAACATAAAATATTTTGTGAGGGACCATTTTCTTAACCCTCCCGTAAACACAAACCCACAGACACTCCCCCACTGACAGGGGACATGTGAGTGGCCAGACGGGGATGTGTGATCACTAAGGAGGCAAAAATGGGATGAAGTTAAGGAGACGGATGGTTTCCACACTGGTCACAGTCATCCTGGTGAACCTTCTTGCCCCTGAGTGAATAATCACTGAACAGCATCATTGTGTGTGTCAGCTCTGTGAGTGTTTTTGTCAGGGCGACAGATGTGGATGAATTTGTGTGTGTGTGTGTGTGTGTGTGCCCTCACAACGGTGAAATGCAGAGGGTGCAACCCGCTTTTATTTTATTCTGTCCACGGAGACTGCTACTGCTCGGTCCCCATGGTAACAACATGTGCAGGAACCGTGGGGTTTAGCATGAGTGTGTGTGTGTGTGTTTGTATGTATGTGGGGTGATGGGGGTAATGGGGGTGAGATGGACGGAGGGTTAATAGGTAATGTGTCGTGACAGCAGGTTGCCAGGTATAGTGTTTCATGGCTTATAGGTGTGTACCCTTCCCAGCAGTGAGTGTTTTGTTTTTAGTATCGGAGGTTTTATACTGTTTGTAAAGCCACGTTCTTAAAGTCAAACTGAAACCGAAATGTATTTTTTTGCTAAGAAATTAGGAGCTTATATATTTTTTGGGTGTTTGTTTTTACTTGTAAACTTCTATGAGCAAAATTGTAACTACGACAAAGAAGTACTTTAAGTTTAACTAATTGCTCTGTCTGTATTGTAATTTGATTGGTGCAATATCTTTGCAGACAAGGCTAACAATTGTCCTTTCCTCAAATGGCACCAATTTGAACAACTTTCATCTTATTAAACAGTCACTGAGGGTCACGCCGAGTCAATTCTCCCTCATCGACGAAACCATTTGAATCAACTGAGCTTAGAATTAACATGATAATGATGTTAGGCTTCCTTTCCTTTTAAAACTCATCTCCCCTATCTTAAGAAAATCCCCTTAACTCAGTCTGCAGGTGTAACTATACTCTGCTGGTGTGCTAGCTTGTGGCTGCTCTGTAGCTCCTCTCAAAAGATGAGTCGTTGAAAATTGAAGTGAGAACGCTTCAGAATTTTAGCAACAAGTCCACCAAATTTCCATAGTGCAGTATTCAGCTTTGCAACCCCCTGGCTGCTAGAACTCCAGTATTTTTCTCAGTCAGGCGACGTTCACTCAATCATCTGAATCATTTCTCTCAGTTTGATGTATGTTACAGCTTTTGTAAACCACTTAGTGTGAATACTCAGTTGAAAGGCAGAGTTTAGTCTGACTTATCAATGTGTGCACATTGCAGGAACTCATCTTCCATCGCACGTGTGACTATTTTGGTCCCACTCGTTTTGTAGCTGCTAGTTAATTATTCAACAGCACAAGATGTTCGAATTTAAGTTCATCGGTTTGTGTGTGCAGGTATGATTTCGCTTCAGAAGAAGTAAATAAGCATTAACGACATGAAAATGAACAACAGGCATGCTGGTAAACTGGACTGTTAAGCAAGAAGAAAATGGATTTACAAACTTGCTGATTACAAATCCAGGAAGCTAATTGAAAATTAATTGGAATCCAAATATGTCTCGCTAAGTTATTAATTTTCTTGTTAAAGCTGCACACACCTACTCTCACACACGCACACACACACACAAACACACACACACACACACACACACACACACACACACACACACACACACACACACACACACACACACACACACACACACACACACACACAAACACACACACACACACACACACACACACAATTTCCTTCCGCCCCTCAGTAGCAATCTTCTGACTCTTTGATCATCAGGAAATTGAATTGGCTCTTGGTAGTTTGGCCCTTCTTTCTCATGTCCAAACAAAAGGGCCCTAGTTACTGTTTCCAAAGCAACAACATGATTGATTGGACATCAGAATGGGCCATTTTAAGTCTCAGGGAATTGTTTCTTGTTTTTCTCCTACATATCAAGTGCACCTGAATGAATTGTGATTTTAAAGGTTTTACATAAAACAGACTAATGATGGAAAATCTTTAATGGAAATATTAAAGTACAATTTTGAGGTACCTTGCTCAAATATTTCTATTTTATGCTACTTTCTACTTCTACACTACAGTGCAAGAATATATTTCAGATTTTTTCTTCAGCTATAGTTGCTATTTACTTTGCAGATTATGATTAATACAAAACTCATCAGTTCATAAAGTATAATGCATTGTTATAGATGGTATTCAAAATTAGCTCAGCCTCAACCAGCCATAGCATTACAGTACTAACAGTACTAACATATAAATAAATCACTGATAATAATAAAAAAATATAATATTTATCATACAACACCCTGTGAAAGGGGCCATTCAGGACAATAAATAATTTCGCTATTGATACTTTCAAACATTTAAATGATAATTGTGTGAATAAAAGTAAATTAGCAATTATTCCACCACTGGAAAAGACACCAAAAACTCGTTGCCGTTATTCCCAAATATATCTGTTGTTTTTACTCCTATTCTGTTCTACTTGAGTCATAGACATAACATGACCAGGCTGCAGAACTCAAAACAATCCGGTATTAGGACATGCTGTCCCACTTGATGGGGAGATTTGTTTTTGGCTTGTGGATTAAGAAAATCCGCCTATGATGATCACGGTCAGAGTGATCAACTGCTTACATGGATCAGAAAGCTTGGAACAGATCCATTCCAATGCAATACAAACAATTTGCTTATACTGTAGTTATCAAATAGTCCTCACGGTGTTCACTTTGGGTCCTTTCATACGTGACAACAAATAAGCAACATTTAAAAAAATAAGATTTTCTCTAACTAAGATAATTCTAAATTATTTTTAAAAACTTTACTCCCATGATACTTAGTCTCGCAGTAACCTGTCTGTTTCCGGTTGGCTACCTAAGGGCTGTTGCTGCATGCACATTGAAATCATGACAAAACAAAAGAAAGTAATTTCACTAAAAAGGCTGAGAGTTTCATTATTTTGTATTCATGAAAAAATATACAAATGTAAGAAAGAAAGAAAATCGCAGAAGAAAAAAAAAAAAAAGATATGACCCGGACAGATGATAACTGATGATAACTATTACTTGAGATATTCTAAAGAATTTACTTATACAAGGTAAAGTATTCCCCATTATGTTGGAGCACCCCTCTCCCTCCATTTACCCCTGGGGGATCCCCGACTCCACTTTTACAGCCACTGGCCTAGAAAAGTCACACCAGGCCCAAAATCAATTATAACACAGCAAGTCTTGGCTACCTCACAATCTGGGCTACGTGTCTACGTGTGCAGTGTGCCTGCATGTATTTTTAAGTGCTCCTGCAGTGTGTTTAAGGTCGATCCGTCTGCCAGCACCTTGTGTCAAGTGTGTGTGGCCTAAAAGCCTCCCTGTGGCTGTGGGCTGCTCTGCCTGCTGGCAGCCGGTGTACAGCAACTGGGGACCGAGCCCCTGCCAACACTCGCCATCTGCCAACGTCCTTGTGGTGCTCCTTGTGAAGAGTCCAGGCGGAGAGTGTTGAGCGAAAACAACAGACCCCTCTGGAACACAGTAGCGCGCACACACACAGACACACGCTGGTTGGTTCCCGCAAACACATTCATCTCACTGAGTCTTCTCGCACCTCTTGCTCATCAACATGCAGCGACTGTTGAGGGTGATGGAACTGGAGAGGACGCAGATGATATATGCCATTGACTCTGAACAGCCTTAACGGGTGTAATGAGGGTTAATAATGACAACGATAGTAATTATTTTGGGGTCATGGTGGTGAGGGTGATGGCGGTGATGATGCCAACCACAGCAATAATGAGATTATCCCTGTTGTCATTTTGCCACTTTTAAAGGGTTTCTAATCAAACTCACTTCCTCATGAAGTTCAAACTCAACTTGTGACACTGTAGCTCACATGACAACAGAAGACAATCACTAATCAGCAGCTAGGAATCTCGCAGGAATTGATCTGAGGCGCAGCAGACAAATTTAGAACAGCGGTTGATGTAATAAGAATCAAAGACTTTCTCTCATCTGCTATGAATAGCTGAAAATGTTAGTTGCTTTGTGGCTCTTAGAGTAAATCATCCTGACTTGTGGAGAAAGCAATCCACTTCCTGTCCCCAGGGAGACAAAAAGAGATGAGCTTTTAATTACAGACTTGTTTACTGTTGTCATTTTGATCACCTAAATATGTCCCAGAGGGGTTATGTGCCTCTCTCCATGTCTCTCTCTCATGATTCCATCTGTCATTACAAACCACTCAACCAGGCTGGGTGCTGGATTTGGGGCAGCAGCAGACAGTAGTGCAGCCGCTTGTCCTCTAGTTTGTGTTTTTCAGTCTCAGTTGGTGCTCAAATCATCGTGCTTAAAAAAGTGACATGTACTTGGATCTGGTAAACAATTGAGATGGCAGACAGTGAGACCGCCTGTGCTGGTGTCCATACTCCTTATGCTCCAACACCAGCGTGGAACATTTCGAGACCAAGTTTCTGTCTTGTCTGATTTTCACATACAAAAAGAAGCCTGCCAACCACCTGGAGTAGCAGTGACTCATGCGATGTATTCTTGATATGACGATCATGTCACACGAAGACATGGTTGGCATGATATGCTGTTTATAAATATGCTTCTACGTAAATTAATCTATCCAGCCATTAAATGTCCTAATATTGTTCTCTCGGGATCAGATGTGAACTCAACGTATTTGACCACCAAAATGTTTCAAAAGTACGACATATACGTGTCATATACAGCCCTTGCAGTGTCATGTCAATGTTTTTTTCCACTCTCATCTAACTCTACTAAATTCTTCTTCTTTTTTTCACTTTTATTCCATAACATAGAACTCACACAACACAGAATTGACATTTAGTTTGCTTCATTTTAGCCGAGGTGATGTTCTCTAACAGGCTAATAGCTCTGATTTACTCCAGTTGTCCCCCAACAAGCCACCTTCCTGATATTATGGCTGTTATTACATTTCTTGCTCTTAAATCCAATTGAGTGCTGGTGGACCTTTTCTTTTTGGCCTTGTGAAAGCCAGCCTTTCAGAGGTCCACATTTAGATAATCAAATCAAACACCCCTGCAGCAGATGAAGACCATTTTGGACCTAACGTCCCTTTTCTCTTTACCCCTGACGCCGTGGACACAGGTAACGGTGAGAGAGTGACAGAGTGCCCCTGCCACTTGGATACATTGTTTTCAGCTTCCCAACCATGGTACATTAGTCACATCTTTTTTTAATACATCCACTTTTGTCACTTCCTCCAAGTTTATCCTTTACAGCGTGACGCTGAAAGCAATTTAAACACAAAACAAGAGTTTTCAAGATGTGAAAGCGGTTCCAGAGTGACAAAACATGTTTTTGGTCCCTGCTGATCTGCATTGAAAGCACTCATGCAATTTTCTTTACTGGTTTTGCCTCTTCCCGTTGCTCAAGTGGAACAAACCAAGCGTGAAGAGGGCTTGATTTGTAGTGTTTAGGCATAGTAGGTCGTGCCACTGTAGTTATGTGGGTATTAATGTGGAGTAGTGATTGTCTTACACACTGCAAGTCCCTTGTCAGGAGTTTGGTGGTTTGGATCGTTAATCTAGCACTAGTTTATCTCCGTGGCTCATTAAAGCTCAGAGGCTACAGAGAAAAGAGCACTTGCACAGTCACAGCCATTTAAATAGCTTTTTGTGTGATGAAGTCTGCTGCATCACGGCACAACACTGGTCTGAGAATTACATTTCACTGTCTACCCCACTGCACTATGGATTTTAAGGGACAGCAAGTGAATACATTCAGCCTCGTTATGCAGCTGTTATGTCAAGGGCTGTTGTAGATACTGTACAATCACTGAGTGACTGTACATGTCAATTATTTCATTAGAGCCCGTGGCATCATTAAATGATGAGTGAAAGTCACACATTATTTGTGTCTGTTATGCCTCATAGCTTTGTGTCTGTTAGCATGTGGATGTTGTGTGTTACAAATAGATTATGAGTGATAGGAATCTTTTAATCTGCTACTGTAGTCCATGTGCTATAAAATATAATCACCACCACAAGCACCACTAGGAATTTGTATGTTGCATATCACTGAAAGCGTTTTGATGTAGATTTCCAGAGAAGAAGGTTCGGCACACTATTGTTTCATTATTGACAATTGATGCCCTAAAAAGAAACTTTGCCAAAATAAATCCCTTCGAAGTTTGTGTCCAAGCTTAGAAATGTGCCCCAGTCAGCTCTGCGACATGCTGATGCAGTGTGATGCATTAGCATGTGCCTGCTAATGTATGAATTTTGGCTTGTTAGGCAGCGGTGTTGGCGCGAGCCTCACAGCTGCTATAGTGGCTGTGACTGTGCTTGTTTGATAATTTATCAGCGCCTGCACTGTGAAATGAATGCAGGGCAGAGCAGAGGTGGCTCTGCTCCGTTGTTGCTCTGCAGTGGGTGACTCAGCTGGACGAGCTTTACGGAAGACAGTGCATGGTTATTTATTTTTTTTCAAATCCTTTTGATCCTTTTGCTTATTAGGAGCTCCTGTGCTTCCTTTCTTTATCTGCTTACTATCACATTTCAGCTCTGCACATTCATTTTCTCTTGTCTTTCCTTTTCATTGCTTTATGTCTCCATCACATCCCCTTTCTTTCCCCCTCTCTTCTCTCATCCCTTCAGACCACTGATTCCTTGCTGTGTAGGACTGTGTAAGTCTTTGAGGCTGGGTTTTGTCAGAAGGCTGTAGGGATGCTTTTGCAAAGTTACAGACTTACAGGCGGCAGCAAAGGAGTGAAACAATCCTCGCCTACATAGAGTTGCTCCACCATTGGTCTCATCCTCTTGAGGATGACTAGGTGTGAATGGCGACTTCCCATATGGTTGGGACACCTGCGATATGCCGCACTGTGAGCAAACCATGATTAGTGCCAATGATTCATGCAAGTGATTTTCAGTAAGACAGGACAGCACGGGAAAATTCTTCTCTTGATCACATGTTGAAGGCTTCTTCTTCTATTACTCTCAACTTTTGGCCTTAAGTGGCACGTTTGCTTTTTCTTCCTGTGGTGTAGCGTCCCTTAAAAGTTGCACAAACATCAAGCACTCTTTCCTAATAAATAATACAGCAGGAGAAATCCTGTATGGTAAGGTGAGAGGACAGGGTAGATGATGGAGTGACGGCGAGAGAAGAGTGGATAAGAGTGCAGAAAGAGTATGAGGCGTAGAGAGGTGGAGGACAAGCAGAGCAGAGGAGGGGTGGAAGAAGAGAAAGAGGTCTGTTCTCCTGTGTGCCGAAGCTGCCAAAAGACTGGCCTGCCTTGTAAACCAGTATGACGTAGGTTTCCTTCTAGTCTGCTCCCATGTGGTGCTGGTGTCATATGAATTATATGGCTCTCTGTCAATGCTTCTCAGGCCTAATGTGAGATGGAGGCCCCTGCGTGTGTTTGACAGAGAGACTAGGTATGTGAGTGTGTTTGTGTGTGTGTAGAAGAGAGGCTGGAATCTGATTCCTAGACTCAGGTTGCAGACGGTACGGTTTGTGTATGCACCTGCAGGGGGTGTGAATGTGATTCTACCGTCATACCCTTAAGGCTCTGTGGGACAGGGCTAAACAATGGTTGCTTAGAAAGCGGAGCCCTCCCCGGCACACAGGAATTGCACACAAACACACATAGGTCCCTTTACATTGGTGCCACCAGTGATGTCACTGGTCCATGACACAGGATAATGTGGAACCTCCAGGCGAGCAAAAGCCCACAGCTTCTAATTTGATTCTCTGGCCTAAACTCTTGTAGGTTAATGTGTGCTCATGTCTTGTTTGCAATAATATTATTGTTCAAACAGCACAATGGAGAACATTTCCTCGGCTCTGTGAAACGTTCTTAGTACGATGAACCAGAGTGGTGTTTGACTTTTGTGCAAGGAACACAGTGTTGAAACATTAGGTAGGTTGTCAAGCGGTGGAAGATGATCCTTGAGAGAGACGTTAAAGCCAAACTTTTTTTCTGTGTCCAGCAGGAGGTTTGGGACATGACATTCTATTCAATTGCGGATATGGATGCTTGGCGTTGTAGCTGGTTGGTGTCTGTTGTAGTGGAAACCTGAGAAACCCCAGAAGGATGTCAGGCTGAAGGAGTCCAGTGGTTTCCTAAATGAGAAGAAAGATTTCAGGAGCTCTGAATGACTGCAGCTTATGTTCTTGTGGAAACAAAAACGTGGGCGTGAAAGGGTGTTTGGAGAGGCCATGCAGAAGGACTTGGGAAGGAGAGAAGGAAGTTGTTGCCCAGGCTCTTCTCAGCAGATATTGGGAAACTGATGGCCTTGAGTAGAGACATTTTCAGGCAGTTGAAAGAGGCGTTCCTGAAGCTGACTGGCTTGCCCATTTCTCTAACGGCAGTCCCCGAGATGGTCCCAGCTCCATAGCAAGGCACCATAGCTGGATGAGATTTGTCCTTAGATACTGATTATATACAGACTGTTACAATAAACTCATAGGCTGAAGTCTGTGGTGTTATTATTTTGGCTTTGCTAATAAAATTAAGTCAAAACAGCTTGAGTTTTTCGATCACTACAGTGAGTGTAGACCTTTTTCTTTACTTTTGTGACAATTGGTTTGGTTAGATTTTCCAAACTGAAAATAGTTGAGGAAGTGTTGGGAACCCAGTGGTTCCTGACTTTTAAAAGAGGACTGGAGGGTGTAATCTAATTATCAGGGTATCACACAGCTCAACCTATAGGAAAAGTGTACACTACAGTGCTGGAAAGGAGGCTCCAATTGATTGTCAGTTCTCTAAATTGCTTGTGTATTAGCCCTTTAAAAGAAAGCAACCTGCCTCTTGCCTAATGTATTCCCTCTGCGACCTTACACAGGATAAGCTGGTGTATAAAACTGATAAATGGAGCTTTGAAAAAGAGCTGAGTTGAGAGGATGATGTGAAAATGGCCCAGAATAAATCTGAAGCCAAGATGTTTCAGACCATTCTTACACTAAGTGCTGATTCTCTCTTCAATTCAGACAGAAAAAAAAAAACCTCAAAGAAAGATCTCAGGAGCAGGAATTAATATCCCAAGTGGCCCATTTAGCTGTTGTTATTTGTGGGAGACAAACTCAGACAAGATAAAAATAGGCCAAACGCCCTGGTTGGAAGCCATCACATGATACGCTGCTCATCTCTGAGACACAAAGATAGACACGGGTAAAGGAACACAGAAACAGATGCACAAATTGACACTATAGGTGATACAAAAAGAGATATACCATGGCATAACTTATAAAAAATGGAGGATGGAAAACAGTGTATAAGTGTGGATGAAAACCATTGACCAGAAGGTTGGCAAAAGAAAGATAATTGAAAAATCGACCAAAAGAAGAGGAGAGATCAGCACAATTACAAAAGAGGGAAGGCAACTACAGAAGAGAAAAAGGGGGGAAGAAAATAAAATGACTTGAAAAAAAAGAGGGGAGACAGAGATACAGGAAGCTATTGGTAGCTCGGCTTTGTGATGACCGTCGGCCATGGCAACTAGGCAGGGATGTTTGCTGGTAACTATGTGTGTCACGTTGTCACGCGCTGACATATGCACACACCTTGTGAGCAGACACACAAACGCACACACACTTGGTCTCTAACGTGCAATTACCTGTGCACACACACACACACACACACACACACACATGTAAAGATGACATATGTAAGGTAAGACATCCAAACACCCATACAGAGCCCTGGTGATAATTACATTGTATTGTTATGAGTTGTGGTGATGTCAGTGGTGGCCTTTCTGTTGGACGTGTGTGTTTTATGTCTGTTTTGTGTGTCAAGGACATAATGCATCAGAGCCGTATTGTGATTCCGGTTTAGAGCTACAGGAGACAATTCAGAGCATTATATTACATATTTAGATTTATTCCTGATGGTAGTTAAAACTAAATCTTCTCTAAACTATTTTTTTTAATCTTTTTCATCTTTTCTTCTGGTCATATAGATGCAAAAAAAGAAAACCAATAAGAGTAGTGGCTTTTAGCTAGATTCACTCATCTGTGTTCATATGTTTTTTTAGTATTTTGCACATTCAGTGCATTGCACTCAGCCATTTCGCATATACGTAGATGATGAGTATTTTAATTGGGGAGGAAGGAGAGTATAGATTTTGTTTTTGTGTTGAGACTAAATGTTTTGTGTCGCTCCCTGCAAAGCATAAATTAAACGAAAGTGAGATCAATGCGGCCCCCTGTGGGGAACCATGAAGAAATGGAGCCCAGAGGTCGATACCGGCTGTGACGTGCATTGGCACTCGCTGCAGCGGTGGTGGTGGCAGCAAGCTGAGCAGCATTTTTCTATTTGACCTGACAGCAGTAATACGAAGGGATTATCGTTTCATAAATAGTTCCTTAAATGGTAATTTACTCATTAATACCTACTGCTGGTATTTAAATAGCCTCGCTTTATTTACTTTGCAATTATACTCGCTCAGATATTAAAAAGGACCTCCATTAAATTTCCTTCACAATCTTAATACACTTTTTACAGAGATGGCCTAAATGACAGATTTAATATAATACAAAAAAAAGAAGAAGTTAATTCAATAAATACTGCCACTTCATAGGGACCCAAAGTCCTGACCTCCTTTACATTATGTGCTGGTGAATAGAGAATTTCTTAAATCTGTCTCTGTGATGGGAATCTATATTGAACCAGTCTTACTTGATGCAGAATAAATCAAAAGCATTAGTATGCAACTACCTACTGTGAGAGGTCTGTCATATTTAAGGAGATATCCTCTTTTTTTTCTCACCTGCTTTGCTCACCATCCAGCAAATTAGTCATTCATGCCAATGATCATTTCCACAGCTCTCTACCATCTAATCCCTTATCACAACAGTCTGCCTGGTTTGTCTTCTACATGACTAAATCCTCCACTCTTTCACTTTCACATGGCCAGCCAACTCAGACACTCAAACATGGCTTAATTTAAATTGACAAGTAATCCAGCTGCTTTGGGTATATATATATATATATATATATATATATATATATATATATATATATCCATCTATTCATCTCTGATAGATTTCACTACGACGCATGTGTAGTCAGACCCAGATGTTGTTGGTGACCAAACCAAACCTCAAACTATTGGACTTTGACTATTGGACATACATATATAATACTGTATTTCTCTGCCCCTGTCTTTAGTTCAGCTAACTTATATGACACACACACACACACACACACACACACACACACACACACACACACACACACACACACACACACACACACACACACACACACACACACACACACACAGTGTCTCAAAGCCAGGCGACAACTCATCCTGAAACAAAGACAGGCAATGACAGAAAATATTACTCATCCTGAATATTCTACAACCAGTATTCAGACAAAAACACACTGACTTAAAATACCCCTGAGCTGGAAAATTCTTCAAACACACGAACATGAGAGAGAGGGGGAAAAAACGGAGACAAAAGCACTGAGGTGAGAGACATTTCCATGGCAACCACATTCGTAAGCCTGACTCCACCAATGAGCTGTGACCTTATAGTAAGCCCAGGGATTCATAATACACCTGAGGCCATGATAGTGTTCTACTAATAGTAATAGTTTCTAGTAATAGTTTCCTGTTACTTTTTGCATTTGATTTCATTTTAATGTGTTTCAAACATATTAAGTATATTCTGGTTTACTCTCAAAAAGGAAGGAATGTGAGGATCAGTACGTGCCTCTTAACCTTTTCACAGGCTTACTAAAAGGAGTATCTCACAACCACACGTCCCATATGGCCTTTCATTTAATCTCAGACATTTCAACAAACTGCAGACACTTGGACCATACTGGTGCCTAAATCTGGCCCGCAACACACATTTGTAATTGTAGAATTTGAAGACTTGGCTGTGACAAATATACATATCTATACACAGTATATTTAAAGATGTTTGTCAGTCACACATGTGTGTGTGTGTGTGTGTGTGTGTGTGTGTGTGTGTATATATCTCTTTCAGAGATGGATAGATGGATCTCTGTCCTCTGTCAGTGTTTGCATAGGATGTCTTCAGGCACAGTACTGCTGTTTATTACCTGTCTTTTAACATTTCCTATCACACGATCATTGTAGTTACGCATGTAAAATGGCGCATGTAAAACGCCCATGTGCAGCCTGTGTAAACAGCTATGTCAATTACAGTGGAAGTATGTGTGTATGAGGCCTCATACGGGTGTACAGTTTAAGCTGAAACATGCTTGAATTTCTTCATCTGTCATGTGCTAAAGAGACTTTAGCACAGCTGATTGGGTTTGGAAGTCAGTTAATTTGATGTTAACATGTTTCTATTTGGAGCTTTTGAATTAGGGGAGATAGCAGATATGTAACTGTCATCAAGATTCAACATTTGTTTTCCTTGTTCTGGGTGAAATCTGTCTCTCCACAAATAGAAATCCGTTTTTCTTTTTTAAAGATTCTTTTTGGGGCTTTTCTTGTCTTTTCGCTGAAAATTTACAAGAAAGGGGGAGAGAGAGAAGGGATGCAGCAAAAGGCTGTGAAGCTGGGCCGCTGTGGTAAGGACTCAGCCTTAGTACATTGCCCACCCGCTCTACCAGGTGAGCTACCAGGATACCGTGGACACCAGGCTTTTCTCAGCTTTCATGTTACTCCCAGTCCAATGTGTTGGGTTTGTTGAAGTTTTATGAAGCTTACTTTAGCCATAGGTTGTTAGCAAGATGTACTTTGATTCAAATAATGGACTGAATGCCATTCTCATTTATTTAGACTGTAAGGGTTTAAGAATCAAAAGGTAACACTGCTCATTATCAAAAGAAAGCTTGGCTGACAGTTGAACATCAAATAATTAATGACATTTGATGCAGAGGAAGGGAGATCAATGAGAAAAATGTGTAATACTGGATATTATTATCAAAAATATCGTCTCATATAAATCGTACTCAGTTCATCAAACAAAAAGCTTTTCCTGCTAACTCTAGATAAATTCTTTCAAAGAATAATTTCCAGAGCCCACCATACATGCAGGGAAAAGTACCCGCTTTCAAAGTAAACAATGGCCGACCACACAGAGCCATGAGTCAAGTGCTTTCGAATCCACTTGTTGCTAGGCATTTTCACATGCTGTTTTATAGAGGCACTTTGAATGGACTAGTAAAGTGGGCACCAGTGTAAAACACGATTTTGTATTCATCTGCAGTTTGCTGAATGCTATTTGATACATGCAGTCTCAAGTGTCAAGCTGCACATCATCCAGCAGTGTTGGCGTTTTGAAACGTGCAGCTCTCGATGCATGTTGCTTTCAAAAGCAGTGGATTGTGTGTCTTGACTAGAGTTGTAGCTGTAGTCCTTATCAGCTTGTACCGTGTGCCACCACTCTCTGTAATCAGACCCTATGTAGGTACAATCGGCACGTACAGTGAGACAGACATGTCTGTTGTGACACAGAGAGTGCTATGAAGGAAGTGCTCGGGTAACACGAGAAGGGAAGCCAACAAGAATACGATTCTTTTCGCATGTTGCTGCCAAAGAGGCTGATTGCTCTACTGCTGGGCTGTTATTCTAATGAAAAGAATGCAACTTATGTTAAACTTAATTGCTGTGAGCTGATGAAGGGTAGTGTAAAGTAGGTGAAGGCCTATACAGTTGCCACTATTAGAAATTGATGATGTATGCTTGCTTTCTTTCCAGAAAGAGATAAGAAATGTCTTACAGCAGCTTGTCACAACATTAAGGCTTAACTATGCTATCAACTCTTCCATCTTTGTTGTTCCAGATTAGATTAAAGTTGTTGTTAATCTTGGTTTGACTTGTAGTTGGAGTTGAGAAAGAAGTAGGATGCACAATATAGGCAGAGGTCCTGAGGAATTAAAAAAATATATCTTTATTATATTAAATCACAAAAGTTCAACTGGAATAATTTAATAGGACAGACGTTGTGGCCTAGACAGACAGATTATTGTTTTGGCCCATGCAAATATATTCCTTGGTTACTCTGGGTTGGGGGACCAAAGATCACATCCATGAAATGTGACCTGTACGTGGTCCAGCAGACCTGAACTGAGGCAGAGACTAGAAAGTGGAACAGCATCAATTTCAGCAGGACAGGGACAGGTGGAGACGTGAAGCATGGCTCTGGACGCTTGGAGGAAAACTGACATGAAACAGATGATGTGATCAACGCTGGATCGGAGGATTATAACTCTTTTCATGAAGGAAGAACATTATCATTTTTCTGTTTATTTTTGTCCGATTGAAGTATTTTGTCTGGACTTGGTATTTAAATGCTGGCCTTTAATTGGAAGGATTTAGAACGTTTTTTGCAGATTGAGTATTGTTTTTTAAATTGACTTGAACTCACTCGCTGTCTCATCCAATTTGCTGAACCTGCTGACCTGCAGTGTGGTGACTGGAATAAATATGGAGAGTGTTTTTCTGTGGCCAGTCTGAGCTTTTTTTTTCAAGCCGAGAGCAAGTTTTCAAGTGTCCAGGGCTGATACTATCCCGGTGAATTTCTAAAACCTGTCTTGATCCAGAGTGGCACTCCAGGATGCAGCATCTGTGCGACGGCTACTTCTTGAGAAGATCGGTTCAATAATACTGTCTTACACTTTCATCATCTATGAATCAAATCAAGTAAGTTATTGAGTTGAGACTTGCACAAATACATAAACAAACAATAAACTAATTTACTTTACACAAGGGTTACCAAGACGATGACAGCGACGTCATCAAGTCTGGATTTTCCCATCAGCCCTTTTTGCTACCTTCGTCACTCCTGGGTTTAGTATGTGAAAATGTGGAGGAAAAAATGGGCACCGAGCTTTGTTGCTGTTGCCCCTCACAGTGTGGGTGGGTGTGAATGTGTTAGGTACATTTTAAGGCATTTTGAGTCTCTTAGAAATAAAGTTAATATGTCACTAAATTGTTTTGCCTGTCAAGTTGTGGTGACAAGCGTACTCTTTGCCTGGATTATCTCAGAAGCAATATTTTCCTTGAATGAAGTGATGTATTTATGAACTGCACTGAAGTCAGTTCAATCAAATTTATTTATATAGTGTCAAATAATAACAGAAATGATCTCGGACACATTCATATAAAACAGGTCTGATGCAGGGAGGTGGTTGCCTCACAAAGCACAGCACTTTGACACAAGAGACCAGGGAACCTGAGTCTGTAGTTTAAACAACAAAAAATATTTGGATAGGTTTTTAGGAAAGTCTTGGTTAAATGTTAACAAAAACACTGTGACTAAACCTAAACCTAGATGATCTTTCCCTAACCATAAGTGCTATGTCAATGAACATTTTATCGATATAATCAGCATCAACATTTTTGCATCATGCCAGATACATTAATTAACAACATTTCCTAATTCTGTTGATAGAAAATGGAATCCTGCCGATCATTACTTTTATTTAAACATAATTGCTGTTGTAAAGTTGTGGTAAATAACAGTAATTTTTAGGAGATAGTTGACTGAACTATTTTCCCTGTGCCTACTGTGTGTGTGTGTTTGTGTGCGTGTGTGTGTGCGTGCTTTGTGAGGAAGCAGTCGGCCGTTCTTGTTAGACTTGGTCACTTTGTAGTGGACGCTCAGAGGTGTGCAGATTGCTGTTGCAAATTGCTGATAACTATTTTGACTGCAAGAAAATCACCTTGGTGCATAAGAGAAGAGCCGTCGTGTGAAAATTGCCCTTTTTCTATTTTTCTTTTCTCTCTGTCTCTCTTTTCACCAGCTACACAGACATTTCCACTAATTTCGCTCCATACAAGGGTTTAAAGTACCAAATGTGGAATTAAATACCAAACTCCAAGTGTGCTCGCTTTGTCTCGATATTCTGTAAACTGGCCTAAATTTAAAGGTTGTCTGAGGTTGTCTAAGTGAAATGCGAGAAGATTTCAGTGGCACCCACTCTTATTGTCTGCCATTCTGTAAAAGCTCATCCAGCAGAATTAGCATGTTAGCCTAAAGCAGCATTGGTAGTGGGCCTATTAAAGTACAAAGTAGCTAGTAGCAGCAGCTAGTCACTTTTTCAAACACTGCATTGATGTAACATAATAGTATGTACTTTTGTTCAAAAATCTATTCTGACTACAACTCAAGCTTAGTTTACTGTATGTGCTGGTTTAAAAAAGAACCTCCCATGCATGTTCTGAACGGGTGAAGTGTGTGCAGAGCTGGTAGTTCAGTGATCTGATTAACATTCCCCCATTCAATCTACTTGATCTATGAACCTGAAGTGAATCATTGTTTTGAACCACTTTATGGATTACACTCCCACGGATCCTGTAGCCTGTAAGTCGGAGATGGACCAGTAAAAAAAAGTGCTACGTTCAGAAGTAGGAAAGAAAGAGCCTGAGAGAGAAAACTTGGCACGTCGGCCTTGTTACCTGAATCCCTGTTCCTTTGGATCGAGACCTCTAACCCTTAACACCATCCCCCATGTTCGTGGAATTAAATATCCTCACACCAACACATACATGCATGCACGTCATCAACTGGATCTCCTGGAAAAATGTATTGTAAAAGTAAATGGCACCATAGACACACACACACACACACACACACACACACACACACACACACACACACACACACACACACACACACACACACACACACACACACTCCTAAATGGCAGATGATAATGCTACCCATAATGTGGGTTGTGTGTCTTTAAAATGCAGCATTAACTTATGTATTGGCTTTCCTTTACAGTATATACGTAGTTACTCTGAATAATTGAGTTGGTCACTTCATTGAAGTGAGTAAACTCCTTTGTGTGAGTGAATGTTGTGTATATTCTGACAGAGCAGGACCAGATGTCACATGTGCGGACAAAAATGTCGCTTGAGGTGATGGATTATCAAATATAGGTATTGTTCCCAAGCATAAACATAACATAAAAACATATATCCATATCCAGATAAAAAAGCAATGTCACCACTAGTGTTGGGCAAGTACTTAAATAACATAACTCATTAGTCATTACATATTACTCACTGTAAGTGTAATTATGTTACTTTATTAAATACTCGAACGCAAAAGCAATTAATTACATTAAGCATTTTGTGAAAATACGTGTCTCTAACTTGTAATAGATATTTTTCATACTGATATTTTTGCTTAAAATGACTGCATGACTTTTAACTGGTTATGAAACAGTCTTAATTGTAATACTAATGCCTCTATATGACCTACATAAGTAGACAAGACCATCAGCGAGAAGATTGGCAATATAGTTATTCTTAATGCCTGTAATTGGTGCCACTGGGTTGGATTCCAAGTGAAATCAGACAAAATCATGCCGGTTCACCAGAAGCTCCTTCAGCTCAGACTTCAATTTCAATTTCAATGGCTCTCTCACAAGCATCAGTGTTGTGAAGCTATGTTGTACTGTTGCTCTTTCTCTGTGAGCTCTAATAGCTTTTGCTGGTATATTTAGTAGTGACGTTATGTTCTGCACTGTTTAAAACCCACACTATTTTTTCAGAGTGTGCCCCTGGTTATCACAGCGTGAGTGCTGCTGACGCCAAACATAGTATGGTGTTGGCACTGAGAGGAGCTCTGCTCGCGATCAGGGGATTAGGTTAATCACAGAGCGACTGACTGCAGTGCCCTCTTTCTCAAAGAGGGGAATTAGATTCATACAGAGCGAGAGAGGGGGGAGATCGGGACAGCTATGTTGTGGTGAGACCAGCAGGACAGACACCCGTTGATCTCAAATTCTCCCTCTGAAATCTGAAAATTGAACGTGGCAGCTGGTGGATAAGGGCTTATTATCTCTTTTTTTTACCTCATCTCTTCCCTTTCTTTTCTCTTCTATCAGTTTGAATGGAGGCCACTGGAAACTATGAGTAATATGTCAAGTGCAAAGATTAGATGACTGAAGTGTTGGCTGTGAGCCTCATGCTAAAGTCAGACCTCAGAGATCTTTGTGTCTTTGTGTGTTTGTTGTGCTCACCGTTTTCCGTGGCAACTCAATAATCGCCTCACCTGTATGACGCTGAAGTCAACATAAATGAACAGTCAGGGGTTAACCTTGGCAATAACAAAATTACACCTGCACTAGATATCAGGGTCATTTTATCACTGGGATGATTCATCAGTCACCAACACTATGAAAGTTACATGAAGACAGAAGAGTCTTCCCAAACAGGATCCTCCTCTGCTCCACTAGACTACTAAGTATCACTCCACATGAAGTCACACTCACATCTGTGGAGGACTCTCTTTACTTAGTGGACGGTTACATAAATACATGTTTTAATTGAGGGATGCCCTGCCACACTTGACCACCAGAAGCAAGAAGGAAGCCGTGTTAATCTGTTGTGTCAATTGCTGTTTCAGTGTCCCTGCAAAATCGAAAAAGGAAAACATTTATATTTGTTTTCATCCATTATCCTTCAAGTATGCGACTGTTTAGGGGTAGTAGCACAATTCAGCATTGATATACACTCATTGTCCAAGGGTTATATATTCCGCTTTTGTTACTCACTAATTCATTTTGTATAGATTTCCATATGTTGAACCCTTCTCTTCAAGGTGCTGCAGCAGTGGATAGGACCAGTATGTATTGGCTGGACTGAAATGTGGACCGAGGTTGACATTTTTATACAGAATATAAAGATGTAACAAGTTAAGCAGTTCTGTAAAGTGCTGGTGTGGAGTTGTGAAGATGTACCGAACTGACTTTTTCTCTCCCTATTCAAATTCTTACTCTTGAGCTGGCAGCCCACCATAAGTAAATGAATGTAAGCGATAGTGGAAACAGTACATTTAATATCAACATTGATGAAGAAGCAGTATTTATTGTGGATCGTGACCTCTGACCGATACTCACGTTGCATCATAAGGTCAGTATCTGCAGTGACACAGATGAAACAGATCACAAGAGAATATATAGTCACACTGAAGATCAGGCTGGTTAGAATCATATTTCTACATGTCATCATAGTGAGAAGCTTTACTGCACTGCACTTGCAAATCAGTTCTTTCTTGTCTTTTTTTAATTTTTTAAGTAGCTTACTTCTTTCTGAATCTGATTCTGAATCAGAGCAGATGCATATTTAAGTTCTTATATGAATCTTTTTGTTTCCCAGTCCTTAAAATCCCATCATATCTTTTACACTGTCAGACCCTGTCTTGTGAACTTGTCTTTCTATCAGTCTGACCTTCTTACTCCCTTCTTCAATTTTTAGAATTTATATTTAGATAGCTTTCAGGGATCACGTCTGCTGTTTGATCTTGATTTAATGCGATTGCGTGTGTGTTTGTATGACAGAGACAGCTTTCATGTCAAAGGTGATGTTGTGCCTGCCAGGTTCTGTCAAATATATCTGAGATCCCATTTGCAGTCTTTCTTTCTGGCAGACCGAGACAAAAGACATTGTGCTAAAGTTTGTCTTTTTTCGGTCGTCTCATCTGCAGTGTGATATCGATTTAAATCACAAGGACAAGCCAGAGCCGCCATCTGCCAGCGACAATGTGACAGGCTATTCTTAAGCCATCAAATGGATGTCTGATCAATGTTTAATTATGGTTCTCTCTTCAGCCTGCTAAAGCTGCGGATAAAAAAAATGTTAAGTGCTGTTGCACATTTGCGTGCTTGTTTTCATTAGTGTTTGCACTCAAGTTAGAATCATCCATGATCTCCTAAAAATTATGTTTTACAATAAGATAAATGATAACAAAAATGCTGACATGATTCAAAAACAGGTTTCCAGTTGAATAAAAGGCGGTAATTGCATCGACATTTGTCGAAGTGAAGACTCAAAGTTAAGGGTTTATATTGATTGATGCACCTTGTAATTGGGTATTCACAGCACACCCAGCTATCACCCTAAACCACTCATATAGGTCGAGGATGTCGGGGTAACAAGCTTGTAACAGTAACTTTGTGGCTGCCTTACAACCATTATCTTTTCATCCAATATGAAACAACATTTTAAAGAACTATGTTTACATATGGGGGCGGCTGTGGCACAGGAGATATAACGGGTCATCCTTAAATCAAATGGTTGGAAGTTTGATCCCCGGCTCCTCCGCTCCGTATGTCGAAGGGTCCTTGGGCTTGTCGCTGAACCTCAAGTTGCTCCTCGGCTTGCTTTACAGCAGCCACGTCCTGTAAATGTGAGAATCATGCTTTAACTGGATGTTCTATGACACAGTTACACACTGCCATCTCGTGGAAGCAGGCCTGAAAAACTAGTTTTCTTTTTCTGAGGAATGAAATGATGCCCTCTGATGTTCATAGATGGGTCTTGCCTCATTTTACTGAGAATAATGAGTTATACAGATGATGGTTTTATCCATCAACACTGATAGTTGTTTTAGAGCATAAGAGGACTGAACAGGCCAGAATACAGAATTATCTCTTTAATGTGGTGTTAGACTACAGTAAGTACAGGTGCCCCGCCCAAGAGTGAATAGTTTCAGTGGGTGGCGGCATGTGCTTTGGTTTCATCAACATATTTCACAATAACACATACTTCCTTAAGCACTGTAATTATAACTTGTGATGTATGTGGTAGTATCTGTCACTTTTCATTATTATAATGCCATTATTGAATGACAGCGGCATCAAGCCTTATAAACACCATCAGTCTTTTTGCCTTTGTTTATAGTATTGTTCACTATCTATTCAACTGAAACTATGGATAACAATGCCACCTAAATTCAACCCGTAAATGTAAAAAAAAGTACATACAAATAATGTACATGAGCACTTAGATTAATTATAGTCGTTGGGTCTATTGTAAGTTTTATAGATGAAGTCATGAGCAGAGGACTCTCTATTTTTAGCATGATTTGACTGTGTGATGTTGAATTGTAACACCACAGAATTAGATGTAATAGAGAGTTTTGTCTCCAAATGACATTTTAGGTTTATATTGGATGTTTATCTTGAAACAACAAATAATCCTTGGCTGTATATTTTGCAACATATTTTGCAACATACATTCACAGCCATGATAAATTGTAAGTCAGTGTTATCACAATTGGTACCAGTTCCCACTGGTGTACGAGATGATGCCCATTTTAGCCCACAGAGGAGCTCTTTCTATATCTTCTTCTTCGTTGGTTAACCCTCTGGAGCACATTAAGGAGGAATGCCATTGCCATTGTTGCGCAGGAGACACATAGGCCTGTGGTTACCACATCTTCCGCCTCTCCCATTTCTAATCTCTGTGTTTATTGTGGTGCAGTGACTCGAGCTGCAGTGTGGGAACGTAGTAGTTATTCAGTTTTAGCCTCTGTGACCTGACTCTAAATGTTTGGTTAAGTGCATGGGTTATGTAATCTTTCTGAATTATTTCCAAAAGATCACAAGGAAGCATGCTAGGAGCTCCATCAGTTGTGGAAAATAGCAGAAAGTTACTCACGCGACCAATGTCACCTTGTCTTCCAAACATTTCATAGACAGATTGTAACTCTTTCTCATAGTCAGTTCAGGGCTCAAAGGAAATATTGTCCAGTCCTGGGAAAATAACCAGAACCCATTAGATGGTGGGCATAAATAACTATAATAAGAAAATAGCACAAGATCAATACTTAACATATTGATAAATTTTGGGAAGAAATCTTTTTTTGGTGTAACTGCAAAACACTTGTAGACATCTGAAAATGTGATGAGAAGGACTTCTTTTTTGGCAATGGGTTACAACCCAAAGATATTTTGAACTGCTGGTTAAATATTTCAGTATGTGTTGTATTTTATGATGATGGGCTTTTTAATGTACAATCTTAATTTGAAAAGTAACTAGTAACTATGGCTGTCAGATAAATATCATGGAGTAAGGTGTATATAGTAATATTTCACTCTGAATGTAATGGAGGAGAAGTAAAGAGTGGCATTAATTGGTTATACTCAAAGCACAAGCACATCAAAATGTGTGAACTTCCTGAGTTAATCTAAATATACCTAATTATTTTACTTTTGTCGGGTTTACTAGGTTGTCCTCCGCTGACCACAAGCAGATTACATCAGTTAACTTTACTCAAATAGAAATTGATGCATTGGTCTGATTTCCAAGCAAGTTGAAATTGGTAACTGGTAATCAAGCTCCTGCTAAGAAAAGTATATTTATAAGACATAATTACTTTTTTGAATCAAAGAAAAACGTAGTTATTGCAAGTATATTATTAATATACGGACCATGTTTTCATCCTATAGCTATAAACAGGGCCTTTGTTGTCTATATCATTTCGGATTTAAACCACTAAAAATTGCTTAATTATATTATTTATTTATTTCATTTATTTATTATATTGTAAAAATGTTGTGCAGTCAAATGCTGGATAACATAGTTTGTATTTCAACCACACACATAAAGGCATCTTACAGCTTCAAATTCTATGTATTTTTATCTTTTTTCCTATTTCTGCAAAATAAAAAAGTAAAAAAATAGAAAAACAACAATCAATCCTTTGACCTTCATTGTCTGCAACAAAAAAATCATGAATTACTGGGGAAAACAATTACTATCTAATACGAGGAAATCAAAGTAAATCTTGGTTCATCTTGTTGAGCCATTTCATGGAAAATAAACTCTCTTAAATCATCATAGTTTGTACAATACAGCAGGTGTACATATACACTATGGTTGTGTGTGTGTGTGTGTGTGTGTGTGTGTGTGTGTGTGTGTGTGTGTGTGTGTGTGTGTGTGTGTGCGTGTAGCTAGTGTGCTTCTTTACTTTTTTCAGACATACTGTGCCAACTAAAGCTATCTAGGCTGTGAGTGTTGGATGAATTATAACTCCACTCCAGCTACTCCACTCCAGGACTTGGGTGTTCCTCCTTGCTCTGCTGGGCTGTGCTGAAGGGAACAGATCTCCATACACACACATACTACACACATCAACCACAGGGAGGAAGTATCGCTTGTGACCAAGAGAAGAGTCTGCAAAGAGAGCGCAGAGAGAGAGAGAGTGGAGAGTGTGAACAAGGGCTTAAACAGCTCGGTGATGTGACGTATGGACCACTGCTGATGTTGCTGCTGTGTGTGACTTGAGATCAAGTGTGTGAAGAAGCTGTTTGGATACCTGTTTGCTGCTTTTATTTGTGCCGAGGACGGCAAGGCTGATGAATAACCTGCTGAGTAACTTTTTAAACAGAGGCTTTATATGTTACAGTCATGTGCTGTGTGGTGTATTGCTATTTGTACGAGGTGGATGTGTGTGATGATGCTTGTTTTGTGGTGACCGGTAGATTCATTTAATGGTTTTCATTTGAAGTTGTGTGATAAAGTCTGTGATCTCAGTGACTTTTGTGTATGAGAGGTGTGTATGCATGCTACTGTGTGGTTATCACCAATTCTGCTGACTTGTCAAACGTGTGTATGATAGCGTGTGTGATGTTAATACTGAAGTATGGGCCTGCGTGTGAACATATGTTGCTAACACTCTGCGTGTGTTCTAGTCGATTTAGTTTCTGTGTTTGTGGTTGCGTATGTGATGGTATGTGCCGCATAGCGTGTGCATGAGTGTGTGTGTGTGCGATGTACCGGCGTTCACCCTGTGCCAGAGCAAGGGTTCATTTTGACTTCAGTGAGGAAGTCATCAGGAAACTCCACGCCACCAACCATGGTCATGCTCACAGGTTAGGACTCACAGATGACCCACTCAACCGCACACACACTTTATGCTCTCTCACACTTGATTCTGTCCTTTCAGTGTTTTAGCTGGTGTCATTTTTGAGGTTGCTTCTGACTCACTTCTGACTCCAATAACTGAACTGTTTCTTGCATGTAAAGCTGTCTTATTTAAAACCTCTTCACTAAGTTGGTTAAGTCTTGCAGTTTTTTCTCAGTCCCTGAACTCCTCCCCTTTCAGTATATGTGTAGTTTTACTTCCTTTTCCCCATACATCAAGCAATGTTCGTAATCGTAATCCTCAGATGGAATGTGATCGTATGCATGTTATATCGCATGTTTGGGTGAGAAAATCCGACTCAAGTAGAGTTTATGGTTTTTGCAGGTCAACAGTTTCAGCAGAGTGATGTTTTGAATATGATGCATGCTGTGTTATTGTGGTTTCAAGAGCCAAGCTGTTATCCATGCAAATGAGTCTGGACATTTTCAGATGAATTTGTTTATTATCGTTATTTAATTTTTACTCACAGTGTGAACATAGTCTGGTCTGTGAGACACAACCAGAGGAACCGAAGGATATATCTTAAAAAGAAAAACCACACACATCATAACATTGAAGAGGCTGATTATGACTTTGTTGACAAGCAGGATTTATTGTTAGACCACATCAGTTTATGTTTTGAACACCAGCGCCTACCTCTTCTTACATAATAATTTCTGGGAATGCCTATCAGAAAATAATGATTTCCCACCTGTTATTTTTTCTTCTAGTGAATCACTGGTAATTTTTACATTTGAACAATTTAAACAATCTGAGAAGTGAACATCACTCTTCATTTGAATTCCGACGCTGTAAGGAGTGCTTGGCTATAAAGGATCAGAAGGCAAAAAGGTTGGGAACCGATGACTTAAATATTTCATAATAGTGTCAGTTGACTTCAAGTACAAAAAAATATATATTTACCTTCCCCAGACATATCGAAGCATTGTCAACTAAAATGTACTACATGACTCAATGGCATATATTGGATAAATAGGAAACAGATTATTTTTTCAGTTTAGGTGAAATGCAAGTTCAAGAATGTAATGTAATTGTTGCTGTAGTAATTCTGCACCACAGTGCTCTTTTAAAAACATGTTTGGTGTTATTGTCCTTAAAGCAGCATACAGCCAACCATCAATGGAGGATAGACATCAAAGAAGGGAATGAGTTGGGAAAGAAGGACAGTTTTAGTAGACTAGACAATGATGTTGTGTCAGAGATTTACACAAACAATGTAAAGAGACGGGTCTGGACGCTGGATATAGTAGTTTTATTTAAAAGTTCACATGATTAAACCAAAAGAATTAGGAAAGCAGGAGGAATAACAAATATATAATACTCTATGAGTTAACTTTAATACATTAACAATATTGCTTTCTAAACTATGCATGGAATATTGCATCATACAGGGCAATCACTTATTCTCTTTGAAAGCAGTGTAAATATTCTTATAAGAAATTTGCTTATGTGTTTATTTTTCCGGCATAAATAATACTGAAGTTTGTGCCATGATTTAAAGGTCCAGGGTGTAGGATTTCAAGGGATATATTAGCAAGAATGTAATATAATATTTATTATTATGTTTTCATTAATGTATAATCACCTGAAACTAAGAATCCTTATGTTTCGGTTAGCTTAGAATGAGCACTTCATATCTTCATAAGAGCGGGAGTCAAAAACTTGCTGGCTTCTGTTGCCCCTGCAGTTGTATTATAATAGTGAGGATGGCCTCTGAGCGAGCTGAATTAGCACCGTTTTGCAGCTCACGTTACTGCGGTGTTTGAAAGGGAGGGCAGAGGGGCCCGCTGGATGCCACCTAACGCTACGATACACTGGCCCTAATAGAAACAAACTCCTGCCCTCATGAAGGACATACGTGCTCGAGGATGAGAATCAACCTCTAGCTATTTATTTTGCCACTCATGTGAGATACAAGCACCGTGGTGCATTATTGGTCTCATCTCACCTGCTTAGTCTGACAATTTATTCCCATATATGATCAGTTGTAATATGACACCCAGTACATCTATAAATATTGTGACACAGTGTATTCCCCTCCAAGGTGGATTGTAATACAGGCTAGCTACAATAGTAGGCCTGTTTGTTATACAACTCTTAAGTGACATTTTTTAATAAATAATTTGTTTAAGTTCCCCAATTTAGGATTTTTAATTTGTTTTGATAAAATTTGCGAAAAGCTTAGTTGAGATTAAAAATAAGCAGCAAAACTGATGTTGAGTGCAGACTCTTTTTTTAATGTTTGAGTCAAAGAAAGAAATAACCCAGTGTGAAAAACTAGGTTGGGTCTCACCCCAGGAGGGCTGTGGGTATTCTGGCTCAGCTGGAGACACGTCAGGCTGCTGGCGGGATCTGCTGCCATGTTTAGGGGACATCATCACAATGGATTAGAGCAGGAAAATAACCAGACACTTTAACAGTTTATTGAAATACCCCAACAACATAAAGTTTACTTGGACATTTTGAGAAGTTGGTGTCATGTGATCTGTACTACAGTAACTCATAATGCTGAAGGTTTATTAGCCCTGGTGGCAAATTGTGTTGGATTTGTATCATGATTGTGTACGGACATTGAGCTCTGGAGACAACCACCTGTGGTTGGGTGAGTTCACCTCTGTGAGTGAGGGTTTCCTGTGGAAAGTACTGGACTGTACTACAGAAAGCAGAAGTACACAGATGGTGTCCTGTACTGTGCTGCACGTTAGACTCATTAGACAGGTACACAAGGCCCACGTGAGCGCCGGGGGGTAATTACTCCAATAATACTCCTCTGTGTGCATTGTAAATGCACATGCTTTTGTTTGTACAAAGCCTATGACATATTTACACAATGCAGCTGCCCTTTCATGCTATATTGGTGTGCATGAATTAGCCTATATATGTGTGTGTCAGGGAGTGTTTCTCACATATTCAGTGAGGATAGAAGATGAGCTTAACCAAATATTTTTTCAGTGACCCGGATTCCTATGTCATAATAACAAAGATCAGAGCCTCTTTTATCTGTACATAAGGTTTTCCTGGGTGCTGGGTCCATTTTGTCTTTTTCAGCCTTCACTACTTGTCAGGACAAAGTTACCTCAGATCATCTTGGACCAACATCGATTCTCTAGTGAGGACTTATTTTCACGCTTAAAACCCAAACTGTTGATTTGAGTAAACATTGTTTGAATGCAAGTAAACAAATTAGATGCACTCATAGTTATTCATGCTGCTATCTGACTAGTACTTTACAATAGGGAGCCTTTTAGGGCAATGGAGAGGAGCAGTATTCCCTGTAACACGATTGCAATTGGTCAAAACAAAAACACACAAAAACTGTGGCTTAAATAGAGTTTATTGAGTCACAGCTGTTGACAAAATAACCCTCAACTTCCTTATCAATATCTGTTTGAAACGGCAAGATTTTTCAATTTAAACAAAACTGACCCTGAGGCGGCTCTTCATCCTTCAACTTATATTTCATTACATGTTGAGTCGCTGTCAGCATTTTAAACCAAATTTCTTTTCACTTTGGTGACCCATTTATTTTCCTTTCCAGCACAGGACTTTGAATAACAGTGTTTTTTGCTTGCTTGCCCCATGGGCGGGGTTCAGCACTGTGTTGTAGAGTTTGTGCTTCGGCAGTATTTTATTTGCAGCGCACTTTACTTACAGTGTTGTTATGGAAATGGACCACACAGAAAAATGTGGCGAGGACTCGTCGTGACTTTGCCGTGGTTCATGTGGTCGGGTGATTTTGATTTCTGAGTGACTGGTCAAAGTTTAAATCAGCCCTTGTGGCTGTGTAGTGGGTTTAGTTGTGATAATGGTGATTATTGCAATGATGATAATGATAACAAGACAGTACGGATTGCTGGGAGGATCACAAGGATCAAGAAGATGGTGACTCTTGGGCTGGTGATGATGATGATTGAGGGCAGGATGGTAAGGGTTAAGCTGATGGTGGTATCTATGGAAGGAGTATTCAGATAAAATAAAAGAATTCGGTCTGCAGAAAAAATGGCCCCTTGGCCTGATTTATTATTATTTATCACAGTATTACTATGAGATAGTTGCAGCTGAGGTGGAGCTAGTTTTTTATTTCATATTTCATATCAAGTTAAGTAAATTGGGCCAGTAGTTCCCAACCTAGGACGCGGGTTCCCACCAAAGGGTCACGAGGTACATCTGAGGGGTTGTTGTATGATTCATGGGGTAAGAAAGAAGAAAAACATGTTTGCAACATGAATTTGGTTTCTCTTTTTTTTTTTTTTTTAATGCTGGATAACTTTGCCTCTTATGGAATTGCCAACAACTCACAAACATCTGAAACGGGACAAGGGACCAAACATACATAATCATTTGTCAATTTTATAAACTTGTCCCATAGTTTTGAATTTCAAATCTTAATCTGAAAAGTAGTAACTCCAGCTGTTTTCTAGTTACCTCAAGTACCTCAAAACTTCAATTAAATACACTACTTTTCAACACTAGTTATCTCTGAGGTTCTCAGTGAAATCCATCGTCCTAAAATAATTAGCTTTACTGAATAGAAAGTTCTAAGTTTAATGGAGTTGTAGTTCCAGCACACAGAGTTCAATGAGAGCCACAGAGAGAAGTTAGGGACTGTGACCGGGGGTAACTCGACTCTCTGCAGACCAGGGAATGTAATGGAAAAGAGATGCCACACTGCAATTTGCCAGCAGAGGAATGTTTTTATAAAGTCCTGCTAAGATTCTATGACTTTTCCAGTTTTCACGGTCCATTTTCACTCATGTTATCTTTGACTTCCTCCCACTTATAAGTTAATTTCAGTTCTACTATTACAAGTGTGCATCAGCCCCTGTTCCATCATCATCATCATCAACGTTGTCATGTCATCTTTCAGCCAGTTCTGCTTTGTGGTTCCTGAAACCGTGTAACATGTGGCTTTGTATTTCGACTCTAAATTATTTCTAAATGAGAGCATCTTCTAGATGACTTTGTACCTAAATGCGCATGTATAATGACTTGGCAAAAGTCCTTAATAGGTTAGTGGCCTAATTTCTATTAATAAGAACTGTGTCTACTTGGATTCCTGAGTTTTCTTCCTTTTTTTTGGTTTTAGATTAGAAAAGGCCAGAGGAAAAATGTGATTCTCAGCATGGTTTTAATTTGATGGAATGCTTGTTTTTATAATTCAAAGGTTAGGTCCATAATGCTGGCGGTTTATGTTTCCATTAGTGTGGTTAAACGTTCCCATGGTGGGTAAAGGTAGACACACTGATGTGTTCAGACCAATTGTGGGAATAGATCAGGGATTGACAATGATGACGAGATAAATGTCCTTTAACATTTAGATGTTTTGTGTCCTTGGTTGCTAAAGTTGTACCCATTGGTCCAGAGATTTAAGCTCATATGTCGGAAAAGTCCTGCTTCAGCATGTGTATGTTGAGACTAGCTCGGGTTTTTAACCTATTTTAAGATACTTCTGCTGCAGATTCTGTTGGGAAATGTTGCTGCGATCTTTTTGAGCATACAATTTCAGCTGCTATTTTTGCTTGTTCTGATGGGATCGCTCAATCAGCTCATCGTCCTTCTGGGGCTTTTCAAAGCTTTTGCACATTTCACCGAGCCAGTTGCTTAGTCAGAAAGCTCTTTTTAGGATCCACTGCTTGTCCCGGACATCTCTCTCCATTTCTCTGGCTTCATCCCCGTTTGTCTCGGATGCATTATGACCAGAAGTCCTACTAAGGATGTAGTGGAACAGATGTTTCAAGCCACACGATTAACATTAGTAAAATTGCTCATTTAATAACAGAACAAACTTCCATTCAAGAAATAATACTGAAACCTCTGCTCAGGAAAAACAGGAGATGTTACCATGGCACCTCTGTTTGCACAACCCAACAGACAAATGGTGACTGGTTTCCCCTCACCATTACACACAGGAAGGAAGAGATTAATTATAAAGTATAAGAAAGGTCTCTCTCTCTCTCTCTCCCTGTCTGTGACACTCTGTGGCTCTCTCTTTACGAGCATACGTGCCTGTGTTTTCTAAACACACTGAAGTTGTGGTTTCCTTTCTTGTATTTTACCCAGGTTACGATTCAAAGGTTAAAGTAAAATAAAGAAATACCAGGAAACACAGCTTGTAATTTCCAGGCTAAATATATATCTTCATGTCTTATTTAATATTTTCCTGCATTTGTTTGAAACAGAACCCTTTTTTTTAAATGTTTGCATATGTAACATACTTCTCCTTAAAGTTAAGTTTTAAATACACATGTAGATGTATCTTGACCTGCAAATCTTCAAACTGAGGCAATCTGTGATGACAATTATTGGGAAGTACTTATCTATTGTAATTTTTTTCTGACATGATCTGATTTGTTTTTCAGTGAAAAACAGATTTTATTTAGTTTTTGTCATGTTTCATACGAATTATCTTCAGCTTGCTGAGGTAAAATTACAGTCCAATAATATTCAGACATTTTTTTCTTTAAAGCAGCTTAAATATTTTAAATTTAAAATTTTATAATAAAATGCATCAAATAAAAATATGAAGACAATTGACAATGTGGAAGCTGTCCCTTGTATGAACCTACAGGGAATTGTCAAGTCTAACCTGCAGCTCCCCTCTGCTTTAGGGAGCTTTACTTCAAGTTTTAGCTCATTGCTTAGCGGTCCAGCCCTTTACTGCTCTTAAAGACTCTCCTAGTAAACTAGGGCCGTCATTTATTTAAATTGTTTTACATTTGAAGCTTCTATTGAGGTTTTCAAATGAAGCTTTGAATGTGTGTCATCAAACTTTAGGATGTCATCACCCTAAATAATGGGAAAAATGTGAGTTTGTCTTATTTTGGTTATATAAACATAATTTATGGTGCCGTTAAATTGCTGCTAGACCGCCCTGTTAATACAGCTGCGTGCCTTCCTTTGTGTTTTTTGACCACAGTGAAAATTTAGTTTTTAAAGGATATACGCCAACAAATACGGATTAAAGCAGACTATTTTGTAAGATAATATTTAGAAAATTATTATATCTATCTATATATTCACTTTGGATTGAGGATGCAATAATTCTGTAAGTTATTAATAATGATAATAATTGTAAAGTCGACATTATCAATGAAGTTGTAGTGATCTGAATATCTTTGGAATTTTCAACATTGGTCCGACAAAACAGGCTGCTGGAAATCATAAAGGGCTTTTTAACAGACAAAACGATTAATCGTTGAAACAAGAACATAATCAGCATCAGAGTCAGGTGAATTGCTATTAAACAAAATAGTTAGTTGCAGCTCTAATATTCTAATTTTTCAAATCAGATTATGCTCCACACCCCAGAAGTCATCTCAACAATCCTGAATCAAACAGGGCGTAAAATAGTTATACAGTATCATCAGAGCCCACACTCCTACAGCCACACAGGATAATGAGCTGTCCCACTCTACCAGTAAATGAGACGAAACGTAGCCTACTGTCCAGTTACTTGAAACTGCACCATTGTCTTAGAGCTGGAAAGTGGAGTCATTTCCCAGAAAGGAAACGTATATTATTTGTCACAAATCCTCCAACTCCTCTTTGCTAACTTTCCTATCTGTCACTGGATGTTTTTAGTCTCTGCTTTATGTTACTCTTGTCTGCTCACAGTAGCTGCTGCCCTGTCCCAAGTTCAACCACATTTTAAATGAAGACTCTTCATAAGAAAAGATAGTGTATATGCAGGACAGATGGTAGTCTGTGTCAGAGAATGTCTGCTTTACAGTACAGTTTACGTCTCTGGTGATCAGTGATTTAATGTAATTTAATATTCATTTAATTTAATGTAGTGATAATGTAGCAATTTCAGCTTGTGAGTAAAACAATACCTTTAACTTTTTTGTCAGTTTACAGTGCAATGCAGAATCAAATTCAAAATTCTAAGTATAGTCTTTAAAGCACTTAATGATTTAGCTTCCCAGTACACGTCTGACATGTTGATCCATACTATAATTCTGCCAAGTTCTGGGTCAGATGGAGGTTTTTGAACTGCACCTGGTCCTGAATTAAGATCCAGATCTGATACAGTTATGTACAGGGCTTCTGTAGAAAGGAACAAGTTACGAAACAGTAGTAGAGAATCAATTGCGAATGTACAGCAGACTATAAGTGAGTACACTCATCTTCCTTTCTCATATTGTCTTAGTCTTCGTGAATTGAAATTGTATGAAGGATTGAACCAATAGCTACCTTAGAGGCTAATGGGGATACACTAAAATAAACATATAAATAATGAGAGAACTTCTCCACTTATGTGTTTGTCTATCAACCTCTGGGCAAGTCCATCACTCAGTCAGTCTGGTTGTCAGTCAGACAGATGCAGCTGGACCATGGGAAAAGAATGTTATGTCATCCTAGCAAATCATTTTAGGACAAGAGGAAGGGCTTCCTGACTGAATCAGCCTATGCAGTACCATAATGATCATGATGAGTTGGAAAAAATGTTCATCTCCAAGGAATCGGTGCCTCGTTCTTTGGAAGGTATGCAGATGACATGCATCCTGTAAAAACATATAAACACAAACGTGCGTCATAAAACCCAGTGACGCTTTGATCCTTTTCATGCATGCTGATTTCCCCTCTTCCTAGGATGCCCATGATAGAAATAAAGCATTTGGCCTCTGGTTCTCTCTCAGCAGTCCTTGTTCTCGTTGAACAGATGCCATGCTTCTAATTGACTGAGCAAGAACATGAATTTTGCATTTGTGTATGTTTAGATATAGAGTACACGTGTGAGATGTGAGTGCTGATGACCATGTTGTTCTGTACATGAACTTCAAAGAGCAAGCATGGGGTGGTTGTATGAGTGAGACGGACAAATGCACTAATCCACTAAACCACCAGGACACCCCCATAAAAAAGTGTCTTTGTTCCCGAGGTCTGTCTTTGTGTGGTATTTTAGGCTAAATTCTTGGATATCCCTCCTTTGTCCTGTTACGTTGACTAGGGTAAAAGCATAGCCATAAGAAAAATGTTCCTATTTTTCTACAGTCATTATAAGCCAGTTTTTGTTTTGTTTATGTAATGAAATAATCAAAGCTCAGAGGTCTACTGGGTAGTCCTCAATCAGAAAATATAGTTGTAAAAAGAGATGCTGTTCAGAAAAGCTAGTTGGACCTCTTCATTTTAGATTATTTTGTTTATGAATACTGCTTCCAAAGACCAAGAATGGCTTTCCAAGATCAAATAGTTGAAATTATTGAGCTGTATTTTCCATAGGAAATGATGGGAGTTTGATAGATAGTCAGTGGGGTGCAGTCAGTAATAACTGGAACCAAACTAGACCACTTGGGCATCAGTCACCCAGACGGACACAAGGAAGTCGTAAGTCCATTGGTTTGAAAATCCTCAAATGTTGATGTTAGAAGTGCCATTCAGAGACAGCTGCTTTGCCTACATGTCAAGTGATGGATCTGTTATTGTAGAGTTCTGGTTTGAAGTTGCAGTATATTAACTAAACTGTTTTTATATGACGACTAATTCGCTTCATCGCGGTAGCGTAGAGCCCATCCTCTGGTTCCCCCTCAGGGATGTTCGCTCTGTTAGCGCTCTCATCGTAGTTTGCACTGTTAGCACTGTTAGCTATGAGCCGCTGGCTCACCGTTGACAGGTTGAGAGGCGTTGAGAGGCAAACGAAATTCTAGCAATCTCAGGACTTGCCCCCTTAATCAAAATGCTGATATTGTACTAATGTATATAATAGTAAAGTTAAAAAGAATGGTTCCCAAACTTTTCCAAACCAAGGTAAACGTAATTATTTTTTTGTTGTCCATGACATGCCTTCCATATGCTATAACTTCATATTTAAACAATTTAAATGTTTATTCTTCAGTTTGTTAATGTAAATGTTGCCCTAGGCAATTTTCTTTTTTGATAATGTATAGACTAAAATGATTAAACAGTTAGTTGATGATAAAAAAAATATAATTTGCTTCAGTCATATTATCCCACCACCTTTATAAATCAAAGCACAGGGTCCAGTCTTGTAAAAGGGCGATCCACTTCTTTTTTCATCCTGTTTGGCTTCTTGTAACAGCATAACGTTTCATCATAACAGCTGTACCCCGGCTGGTGCTGTCTCACATGACACGTAAAGTCATGAGGATGTGACTCTTTGTTAGATCAGAGCTGATGTGTTTGTAGTAGAACAATAGAGCAGCACATGAATATCATGGGTGTATGACAACACTCCAGACTGCCTGACAGAGCAGGTATATAAAAACCATGTGCAGTGTTGGGACAGTTACTCAGTGTATTTACTCCAGTACTGCACTCACGTACAATTCTGAGGTACTTGAGTTTCTGTTTTCTGCTACTTCTACACTGCAACATTTCAGAGGGGAATATTGTACTTTTTACTCCCATTTATTTGACGGATGGAGTTACTGGTTACTTTACAGATTAGGATTTTACCAAAAAAATGCATTGGTTTATATGATATAAGACGTCCAACTGAATGTAAAGTAGCTGAAATGTACTTCCACCAAAGAGCAAACCGGAATCCTATTAATAGTGTTCAACCTCTGATTTCTCAGTGATCTAATTGCTTTCAGGTGTTTTCACAGGTGCGTCATGGGTGCAGGTGATTGATAATTGAGTGTAGGTATTTTAATGTCTGTGTTATGCAAACAACACACACAGGGTTTTAGTTTTGAAAGATGTGTCTAATGTAGATACTCGTGTGTAGTATCCATACGTGGTGAATGGATCGACTTAGTGGTTTCAATAATTATGTCACATTAATGCATCAATAACAATAATCCATGAGCGATAATAAATCAGTCAGAAGGGCAATTTTTCTGCATTTATGAATACTTTTTCTTTTGACATTTTAAGTCCATTTTGCTGATATTACTTCTGTTCTTTTGCCGAAGTAAGGTTTTGACTTGAAAATGTTATATTTTAGAATTTTCTTTGTCCAGCATATCACCTCCATCTACAAAGTTAATGTGATGCGCTTTAGCTTTTTTAGAACACAAGAGAAAACTATCAGTCAGTTGTTAGATGTGCGTGTTGTGGATGACTAGACTTGCCTGCTGACTCCAGAATTAGTCTTCTCCACACGTGATCACAACACACAAAGCCAGTGGATTGACCTGAGGGCAGAGCAGTCAAGCATCCAATACGTGGTGGATAGTGCAGGCATGCATGCGTATGCATATATAACACACACACACACACACACACACACACACACACTGTTCATTTACCTTTCATCCTTTGTGTTCATTCCTCATTTTAGTGTCAGTGCATTATTGTGATATGTTGGGAAACAGAAATTTGAAGAGGAAATTAAATTCTACATAACAAACTGATTGTAGCACCACGTCATAATTCACAGTAAAAAGGAGGAGTGCTGTTCCTCTTCTTCAGGCAGCAAGAGCACCAAGCTTGAAAGAGTTGCAATCTCGTGCTATCCAAGCCTTTTCTGTGTTCCTCATGTCAGTGAGAGCCTGTTTTTGTGCAGATATTTAGCATATTAAGCTTTCTAAGATGTCTGTATTTGACTTTTTTCCTCCTGTTTTCTATTATTACTGATCCATCTGTGGACCCCAATGTAAACGTGGTTTATTTTAACATGCCACACAAGAAAATGTAGACCTGCTGTGTCATGCAATATCGGCCTTGCAGTACAGACACTTTATAACAAGAGAAACCTCTCACTGTATGTTAATTTAAGCCATGTATTAGCATCATTCTATAGCTTTCTCGCCCTGTAGGACTTAAAACCAAATCTTTTAACAAACACATTACTTTGTTCACACATTACACTCATTTTAAGATTTGCTAAATGTACCAAATGTACCAAATTTAAGAAATTAAATTTAAGAATGTAAATTTGCCAAATTTAAGAATGTTAATATGAGCACATCAATATTTCCATTGTTGGACGAAGCGATTACAATGAATACAGCATTTCATTCACAATTTGCCAGCGTGGATTACTAACGACATCCAGTGTTAGTGACACCAATCGTTGTTTTAAAGCAGTGTTGTAATTCATAGAAACCCCGTGCTTGTCCCGCAAGGTTTTAATCCACAGTTTGCGTCTAGTCTTTTGACTAAATGTCGTGGCTTCTTAACATATTTTAAGAAGTTCCGAAAATGATAATCCCTAGTCAATCTGATCAGTGTATTTTCTACACTCAAGGTCTCACGGTCAGGAGATGTTTAGCCCACTCACTCCTGGGAGGAGCCTCTGGTTTTTAGAACAGGGTCTTTTTGAAGGACAGTGTTTTTGCTGTTGCTGCTCCTTGACTTAGTATCACCCACAAAGTGTAATAGAATCCAAATTTGCACATGTTTTCAAAAAGCATCTTAAAACTACTGGGACTTGTTTTCTTTTGGTTTAATAAGTTCAGACTTTGTGGTTTGTGCACTTTGAGCCCTTTCCCTATTTATTGTTTTGTCTGTCTCGTTTATTTCCTGTCATTTCACCCTTCTGTAAAACATTTTGAACTGTCTGTGACTTGTTTTACAGATTGCGCTTTTATCTCTGATAATATAAACGTCATTGTTTTTGTTTGGACCAGATTCCCATCGTTTGTGTAAAAGGCATCCCTTCATCCTTTCACTCACTTTCCAACTTTCCCTGGGATAAAAAAAAAAAAGGCTCAAGAGATCTCACCCATCCTGTCCCATATACCCTACAAACGGTCTTAAAGAAAGCATAATGTAGAGAGCCATCAGTTATAATGAGTTGCCACAGGGGCCTGTAGTAAGGCACACCATCCATACGCAGTGAAGTGTAATATGCACAGTACATGAAGCAGTAAGTCAGAACATTTTCATCAAAAATCTTTATCACAGTATAATATAAGAGATGCAGCAGCAGTCACTTAATGAGAGCTTTTACATCTACACAATGCCTGGTAGGTCTCCTTGCAAAGATGAACTAATGTGTTTTCCAGCTCCGATTTCATTGTAATAAACAGAAGAGGAGTGGGGTTGGAGTAATAATACAAAAAGAAAATAAACTATGTAACTTTCCACAAACTGGATATTTTGTTGGAAAAATATCAGAAATAAGTCTTTCCGAGTGTACAGTAATTATTGTATGTTTCTCTTCCCCTCCAGACATGTTTAATTTAAACATACTATGTTTTGAAATATTGTGAAAGTCCAGTCTTAGTGTATAGATGCTGGAAAGTTTCACATTTTCATATCATACCTGTGTAAGTTGTAAATAGGACTGCAAGTGGCTTTCTAACTGGTTTTCTCCCAAAAGATCATTGTTTAAACTCACATTCAAAGTGATCACAGAGAAACCTCCTCCCTTCAAAAACACAGGCGTTAAAACCGCTTTTTCTATCGTTCTACTCAGAGAAGGTCAAAATCATCAAAATGAAGCAACAATAAGCATTTTGGGTGGAGGGGGACTTTAAGTTTGTAGTGTAACCAGCACCTTCTCTGCTGGTATGTGTTTACAATACAGAAGAGGAAGTAGTGGCCATCAAGGCAGAACAAAGTGATAAAAGAGTGCGACGTGCAAAAACTCAAACTACTGTGGAAAATGTCACACATACAACACATCTCACAGTTGTTTGTTTAATTGGAAAGCGAACCACAGCCATAAAAAATGTCCTTCAAGTGATGTCTCCTCCTCTTCTCTTCTTTGATGATGTCTTAATGAGATCCTCCTCTTCCTTCCCCCATTCCCTCACGTTCTCCTCCTCATGAATGTAGGCGCATAACTCTAACTAATGTCCATCAGTAAATGAACAGTGTGCACTCTAGCGTGTCACTCTGCCCTTTCTTTCCCGGTCATGTCAAGTCCATCCATGAATGTGTGTTTCCAGCGGACATGATCATGTGTGAGAGTCAGTGACTGCAGCTTATCTCTTATAAAGGGGATGTTGGTGTTGTATACGTGAACAACTTACTCTTTCTGTTTCCTCAAGCTCGGTCGTTTAAACCTAATAAGGTCCACAGAGCGCTCGATAATGAAAAAGATATTCTCAGAAAGACTTGTTTTGATGATTTGTTGAAGGTCAGAAAAGGAGTGTTGCTTTGCATTCTTACATCCAGCTCCAGTCGTCTCCCATCTGGAAATCATTGATCTCTTTCTGCTTATTGTTCTACGCTTCGCATTACAAAAAAAAAAAAAAAAAAAAAAAAAAAAGCAATCTGCGATGACAAATAACCATCTTAAAAACTGTGTGTTTATCTGTTTTCAGTTTTGATGTGGAGAATGGCCCGTCCGTCGGCTGCAGCCCTCTGGACCCCCAGGCCTCCCCCGGCTCTGGTCTGGTCCTTCACACTAACTTCCCCGGTCATAACCAGCGCCGGGAGTCCTTCCTCTACCGCTCTGACAGCGACTATGATCTGTCACCCAAGTCCATGTCACGAAACTCCTCCATCGCCTCTGAACTGTAAATATAAAACACACATCAGGCACACAAAGCACAAGTCTGTACAGTACATGCCAGAGTCAAAGAGAGATGCACAGAAGAAGGTGGCATATACACATTTCAAGGAAGATGTACATTCCTATATACCTAATGTCACGTACTGTATATATTATATACAAACATATTAATCAACCATGCGAATAATAAATTAGGATAAAATACCTTGTTGTCCATTCCGTAATGGTAGTTTAATCGAAAACAATCAACAACGCTGAGTAAACCTCTTTATTGATAATGCACTTACCTTACTTAAAATTCAGTTTAGTTTCCTCAATAGATAATGGTTCTGGTAGATAATGCTGTATTTGCATCTTTACGATGAAGAGGTCTGACATTATCACTGAGTGGTGTTCAGCTCTAGCATCCTTTCAGAAAAATAAGAACTTTGAAGAAAAATATCGATAGCTTTTTCTTCTTCTTTTTTTTAAAGAATTAAGATTTTTTTTTTTTTCATCACTGTGATTAGTGTGTGCAGGTAAATCATTTTGAGGCTGCATACAGCCCAAGCAACATTACCAGTAAGGTATAGGGCTGCCTTTTTGAGAGGCTGTTCAACGTTGTCTGTGTGTTCTGGGTTTCATTTGACTGCAAGACAATTTTCTCTTACGGGACAATGAAGTTAAAATCCAAAGGTTGCTGACAATAATACTGAATTATCACCTGGCCACCTAGCTAAATGTAAATCGAGTTGAATAAAGCTAAGCTACAAAGTAGTACTTTTGTCCGTTATGGGCTCCTGTAGAAACATAAGTTATGAATATTATATTCCATATCCACTAATAGAGCTCCTGAAACGCTCCACACTGGACCTTTAAGTCGAGGCTCTGCTTCTGCACTGCTGCTCCGCCCACCTGCAGAAGATCTGATACGCAGTGGTGGTGGTGGTTTTAAGGAGTCCACGACAGGACTCAAGATATTACATCGCATGACAATGATGTGAAACCCACAGAAGAGTAATTCAGTATTTTGCCCTGTGTTCGGTTACAAAGAGTGCCTTACAGTTACATCCCATCAGAACAGTAGACTCCTGGTTTGACCCATGAATGTCCTCCCATACTCCTCTCTCTCTCTCTCTCTCTCTCTCTCTCTCTCTCTCTCTCTCTCTCTCTCTCTCTCTCTCTCTGGACTCTTTCAGTTAATTATAGTAATGAGGCTGGCTGGGTCATGGTAGTCTTTGCTTATTGTTCTTACTTAACATCTTTGCTTTTAACAACCATGACCAAGTTGGCAGAAAGCACTTCAGCATATAAGCTTTGTGCAACAGCATAACCTAATATTGGGTGCGTACTGTTATTTGAGGATGCTTCTGATCACTTCTCTCTTTTGTGTGTGTTTTTTTTCAGACATGGTGGTGACGACCTGATTGTAACGCCTTTTGCTCAGGTAAACATCTAACTCTGTGTAACCCACAATGAGCCTGGTATCAACACTGATTCTCATTAAGCAGTGGGGGCTGTTAAAGCACAGTTGCCGACGCTGATGTAACAATATCAGTGTCCACAGTTCAAATGAGCATGTAATGTATCCTTTTATAATGATTAGCTCTATATATTACAGATTGTTTTCTCAGCAAGCAGACACAAAACAAAAAATGAAAACACACTGTTAAGAAAAAAATACAAATTATTTTGAATATACTGTCTATGTTATACAGGATCCTAATAATAACCTCTTCCTCTGCTTTTCTAGGTTCTGGCAAGCCTTCGTAGTGTGAGGAATAACTTCACTGCACTGACCAATGTCCAGTGTGCCTCCAGCAAGTGAGTGCTAATGATTTATGACCAACATTGAAAAATCTTTACATGTCTTTGTTTTTTCTTCTCAAATACTTACTTCAGTGACCTGCTATGACTCCGGCAACATTAGGAAATACTTCTGGCAGACTAAAAAAAAATCAGAGCAGCCACTTGAGAATAAAACATTAGCTTTATATTTTATTATGTACTGGGAACCTCTAAAGAGTGATATAAATCAAGTAGAAGCCCACTTAGATACTCGTGGGATACAATTATTAAAGTCCCTTGTGGCAGAGTACAGAATGAAAATAAAAAAAGACTCTTAAACAATAAAAAGAGTCTGCAGTAGAAATAAAAAAAAATACAATTCAGCCTCAGCACAGCTTTTAAAATCACCAAAACAGTCAAGGGCTGATCACTCATTTAGACAGCATGTGCAGACTGCAGTTCCACTATGTGACCACAAGGGAGAGGTATTGAGCTTCAAACAGACTGATGTATGACACCTGACACCACAGCTGTTCCCAGCACTCACCGTTAAGAAGCTAAAGCAGTCTAGTAAACAAACACAGTACATGCCTTTACTCGCACACTCTCACACACACACACACACACACACACACACACAAAATGCAGATTTCCAGTGGGGTTTCCAACATGAATAGAGTGGGAATTTGATAACAAACTGAATGAAACTTAATATTACATGACATTATACAATATTATACAATACATTGTACAATATTACATATTAATGACAAAATAAAAGTGGGATTCTAATTTCAGATCCATCATTCCTTTTAAACCAGTTGAGAAATTAAAGAATGGTCTCCTTGAATGCATCAGTGTCTTTAAGGAATTTCCTGCTGTGGTGCGGCACAAACTACAACTACTCACACAGATTGAATGCTTTATTATGCATTTCAATTATTTGTTATTTGTACTGCATTTATTCTGCACTGCATCATATTTGTGTCTCACATGTACGCTTGATACAAACATGTCTCACAGAAAATACTAGAACAGGTACATGGTTTGCTCTTAAAAACTTCTCTCAAACCAGTGCACGTCAGGGTTTGTATCTATTTGTCATTATGTAAGTTTAAAGGAATTATAAAATTCACTTTCCAACAGTCAGTGGTTTGTAAAGTATAAGTAACTGAGAGTATACGTTTTTTATACATATATACATATATAAAGATACTATGTATCTCTTTCTCTCTCTCTCTCTCTCTCTCTCTCTATATATATATATATATATATATATATATATATATATATATATATATATATATATATATATATATATATATAACATATAGTAACATATAGTTATACATAAATAGTACAAAACTACCAGGAGTCTAATCTAAGGTCTCAACTAATGATGATCATTATCAATGTGTGCTTGTTTTGTGTGTCAGTTATTTCAAACACAAAAATATATTCAGTTTACAAGTATATAAAACAGAGAAAAGTAGCAAATCCATCACATCAATGGAGACTGCAGATGCAGATGCACTGGAAATGTGTATGTAGGGCACCTTTCCCAATATTCTTCAGGCGTGTGTGTGTGTGTGTTTCTAAAGATGCTAAAGATCCTCTTTCACAGGATTTACTGACACTCAGATAGCTGTATTCCTGTTTAACCTACATTCGGCTCTGACACCCACACATAGAC